>CM073763.1:101492395-101919895 GCA_037127475.1 Arma custos | reverse complement strand
AATCTGAAAATCGGTACTTTTGAGGAGGATTAAAAAAAAAGCAGTTTCAAGGTTCAATAAAAATTAGTGCCTAAAGTCAAACCAATGACATTCGTTTTACATTGTTTTTGTGACTGATAGATGCCTCTGTGTGGCATGCCTACGTGCATCAAACCCGCAAAATCTCTATGTTTCGGCAAAAGATGGGAAAGAAAACACTTACTTGCAATAAAACACTTATTTTAATGTAAGTATTTTATTTGCAAAATAAGTAGCTTAAAAAATTAAAAATGCTGCCCAAAGTCACTATTCCACGCGGACGAAGTCGCGGGCACAGCTAGTTGGATATTTTATGTTATTCTTATGACATAATTAAATTATTATAGCTGTCTATTGTTATAAGTATTACAACAAAAGTATTACTAACTTAATCCAAGAATAAAGTTTATCTATGCGGACCGTGGTAGCTCTGTACGTTACTGATCTCAAGGTTGTGAGTTACAGATTGGCTGTGATATATCTGCGTAGTGGGCTAAGTCGAATTTTGTGAATTTCAAGCTATCTACTTAGAATCGTAATTTTTTTCTCTTTCCTTGTGTCTAACACGCTAAGTATTCCGTCCATTGCAATGAAGGATATTCCTTTTTGAATCGTGGGCTGATACTCCAATCTTGAACTTAAAATAAGTTCAGAAAAATTACGGTTCTAGGTAGATAGCTTGAAATTCAAAAATTTTGACTTAGCCCACTATGCACAGGTGCCACAGATATAAATAAAAAATATTTATTTCGAAATTTTACAAATACCATATTGTACTTTTGATCTTCTTTTTGTAAACATTCCCTAAGGGATTCTCGTGGAAACGTATTTGTAGAAATCTCCCATTGGAGGCACTCCTAGTGTGGCTCATCTCACTGTAGTAGATCCCTGCTCCAGAGGCGTTTCAGTCTCGTGGAATTAGGTGTTTAAGTGTCTGTCAGTAATGATTGTACCAGTAAATTTGGATGTCCAGCAAGCGAGTCATGAAATTTTTTGTAGTTCTTCTTGATTGTTTCAGTCACGAGTGGTATTTTGAGATGTTTGTGTAATGATTTATTTGAATTATGTGAAGGAATTTCGATTGAAAAATTTGAATCGCCTGTAAGAATGTGGGATCTTTTGCATGAGACCCAGACTTGCGAGACACAGGTCCATGTTGGTTTAAGTAGCATGTTGTATATTATAATTTTGTTTGTTAATGATAGTTTATTTTTGTAATGAAGTAGTCGTCTTAGAAGTGAGAGTCGGTGATTCAATTTTTTCTTCAAATTACTTACGTGTGATTTCCAAGTCAATCTTCTGTCCATTTTAAGGCCCAAGTATTTTTGTGATTTTTAAATGATTTATTCTGTAAGCAGCTATGAACCAAATGATCTCCTGATGCTAACCCATTCTGTATAAATTGGTAATATAATTTATATATGAATTAATCGATAATTATGATAGTAATAATTAAATAATCATGAATTAATATAAAATCGAAAGAAAGTACATATCAATAATTTATCGAATCTTTAAGCACTATTTAGATATTCCAAACGAGTGTCCTCTCAACTTTCAAAAAATTAATGTTATAGTTATATATAAATAAATATATATATATATATATATATATATATATATATATATATATATATATTCAACCAATGAGAGTGATATGCTCAGTCTAAAGAGTACTAAGCTGCAATACAGGACGTCATGGCTTTAAATCCAGCTGTTAGATAAATTATTAACCTGTTTATAGTCACAAATTGACCCTATGGGATCTGCAAAATATTCTCGGTCTCACTCAGATTCTTTAAATTTATTTATTTATTTGGGGGAAAATTTAGTGGTTAATTAGTGATCTTGGCCAAATTTCCTACCTGCACAACTATTGCTTTATTACCTGTACAGTCTCCGCCATGTACTGAACCCAAGACCGTTCATGGATTGTAGTACTACACACTATCACACCTGCATAGAAACCTTTAATACGAACTATTTTGCATAACCGTTACTGTATGGTTTCTTAAAGTACTTCTGAGGACGACCCTACTTGCCCTTTCGTATTGTTTTTAGTCAAACCGCTCCCTCCTACAACTTCTTTTCAAGTTGCATGACCTTCTATTCTATAGCAAGATAATCTGGGTTAAGCATTAGACCTCTCCATGAGACAGCTGTGCATACAAAAAGTGAAACATCTGGAGATCTCCCAACCAGCTTTTTATCCAACCCTTTCACAGCAGCAGGTCTCCTGTACGTTCTCCACTTTTATCAAGGGCTTCTTAAACATTTTATCTTCTTTGAATATGGAATGCTCTTAAGCTTATTTTAAATATAAGGAAGAAAATGGTCCGAATGGAGGAAAAAAATTCTTAATTAGAGAGAACTGTTTATTAGAAAGCCAACGTTTCGACCCGAGGTCTTCTTCAGGGCTAAATATACGGTTTAGGAAAAATTGAAATAGGCACAAAATGCAGTTCTGTTGGACACCTGGATAATTGTCAGAAAAGTTTTAAATCCGTAATATTGTTTTCATTCCCTCGAATTTTACGTATCCCTCGCCAGGTTGTCACTTCGATTCTAGTTACGAGTTTTAACTGTTTAATCGTTTCATTTTTATTAATATTTTCGTAAAATACAAGTTATTGCGAGCTTCAGTATGGGAAAGAACATTTAATTATGGATAATGAGTGGATTTTGAAAATCATTTAATCGATAATTGAAAGTTTCAACTAGCATTTCGAAGTACAGATGAAATTATTCATATTGAATGGTAATAAAAAAAGAATAAAACAGAAAGGGTTGAAAATTAAAGAATAAGGTAATAAAGATAAAAAATAAAAATTTAATATTAAAATGGGCAAATGTAAAAGTTAAAATACCTGGGTATCAGGTATCAGTAGTAAAATTAAAATTAAAAATAGAAAATTATAAGAAATACAGTAAGAAATAAAAAATTGTAAAATTATAAAAATCCAGTATATAATAAATAAAGTAATAAAAATACATAGGCAATAAAATGGAATTTGAAAAAGTCAAACCAATGAAAAAGTAAAACTGGTTTTGACTCAACTCGTTGTGGCAACCTCCGAATAATTACTAATTTTTTAATTCAGGGGTGTAGATTAGGTTTCAGAGAAATCTGATAGAAAAAATAGTTGTAAATAATAATAATAAATTATTTATTTATTTGGGAACCTTTATAATAATAGTAGGGGAAATAAAACACGAGCTGTAGTGCCTTAGTTAACAATAATTATAAAATTAGTTAGCAATACTTATTCAATATATATTTACAAATACATTTTAGGAAGGTGTATAGCTTAACGGATATACAAAAAGGTCATATGTAATAGTCATAAAAAAAAAATCTTCTGAAATGCATAGAAATATTAATACCATGATCTAGGTGTAAAAAAATAACAAAAGTAATAATCTTACGCTCTGAAATATGCTTTATCAATATGGAAGATATATGACGAGACTATAATATGTGATATACGATAGCGATTTAGTGATATGATAGATATGATAGAGCAGGGAGGTGGTAGATAAGGAAGGCTCTGCTCAACTGCAGCAAGCGCATCGATCCCGCTCCCTTCTCTGCATCTAGTTCACTCCGGCCAACTGCTATACCTATATACTAGAATGTACAGCTATATACTATTTAATATTATGTATTAATAACCCTATTAATCATATATACTATATAAGGAAGAAAATGGTCCGGGTAAAAAATTATAATATATGCTAAAGTATATGTAGTATATTGATAGAATAATAATTTATATAGTAAATATGAGATGAAAATAAGTACGTGCCAGCCGTTAAATCTAACGGCCTCGCTCTCCAAAATCGCCCTGAAGATGACCTACACTGTAGGTCGAAACGTCGGCACATAATATAAGTTCATTACTTATTCTGTATTCATATTGACTGCACCCCCCAACTATCTCCTTTACATATATAGTAAGTAGTTTTATTTTTATTTATATATATACACTTTATTGAAATATTACAATCTGCCACTTTTAGACAATAAGTAATAGCGCTAAATAGCTATTCAAATCATTCAATAAAAAAAAAAAATAAAAAATAAAAATATAAACATGCTGATAATAAAACAAAATAAATACCTGCGAAAATGATAATAAAAATTAAATAATTTCTCGCATTCATACTACAATTACAATATTTAAATTTTTAAAGAGAAAAGATAGGCCCTCGGCCGGGATTCGAACCCGGATCCTCTGTCTTTCCGTGATAATGCCCTACCATTTGAGCCACCAAGGACGCCTGCCGGCAGAGGACGAATCTTTTCTCTTATCCGATCCCATGTCCTCGTGTTCTCGCAATTTTTGCGATGAATACACTAGAACGTATGTCCTTTGAACATTAATTTAATTTTAGGATCTTATTGACTAACGTCATATTAATATTTATATTTTTTTATAATTATTGGTCAATTTTCTGATTTTTAAATATTTTTATTTTTAAACAATAAAAAATAAAAATATTTAAAAATGAAAAAATTGACCAATAATTATAAAAAATTACAATATTTATAATTTGCCTGGTGTCCCCGAACTAAGCTTCTTCCCCAGAAATGGGGCAAAGCAGGATTCCTAGGGGGCCCCTGCACCCTTTCCCAGCCGCGTCACTGACTTAAACGCCAATGTAGTAAGTAGTGTAAATAGAAACCAAAGGAGATTGAATTATAGAATAAAAATAAAATTAAAATATATACTATAAAGACTATATGGTACAGAACGATTTTATATACAAATTTAAGATGCAGTTCTCTGAGTTTAAATAAAATCGAAATATTGTAAACAAAAATTAAATTACACAGGTTTCGTTTGTTTGTTTATTTAATATTACTCTGCTAGGACTAATCGGACTGCAAGTGGCAGTTATAAATTTTGCCAATCCAGCTTTCATTTTTTTTTTGCGAACACTGACATCATGCATGCTCGTGATTTCTGTTTAACGTACCTTCCGAAGGACTGCATAACCAATGATTTTTACCTAGGGCTCCCTGCCCTACTACCTGTCTTACTGTAGCCTTTTGATGCCTTAAAATCAGTTTTGAGCTCATAATTTGACATGCAAGGGAATCGTTATATCGGTATCGAACCTTCGGGTTCTGTTAGCCTCTTAAAATTATTATTATTACTAGATTGTAGGAGTTGCTGAGGAGAAAGGGCATGGTAATGATTAATGCAGCGAAGTGATTATAGATAGCGCTGGAATAGTTTTAGGAGCCAGCTGGCTCGTAGGGAAGTTGCCAACATTACGAGACGACAGTAATAAATTTTTATGACAGCTAATGCACTGAAGGTAACTACACCAGCTGTTTCCCATTAGTCATTATAATCGTTATTAACTAAGCGGAAACCTGATAAGGAAGGAATCAATAAAAAGTTAATAAGCGCTGGCTCCACCTTTATGGTGTAAACCGAAGCGTATGTGGGAGGATTGCTATAATTAATTATTATTAATGTTGTATTATTAATGTAAATCGTAGTCTATTGTGGGTTCTACTGATCTTCCTTGGGCTCACTCAGCCTCTATAAATTGGGTACCGGTAGTTGAGTGGATTTAGGACAACCTTTGTCCTGGAAACAGTACAATCTCTACCATCTATTGCTATCATGACAATTGTGTATAGGTTTTAGTGCTACATGTTTCTTTATAGGCCAGCGGCAAAGTGTTTAAGGGTCACAAGAAATTGGAGAGAGTAGCATTTTTGATATGTTGTAAGGGCCTGTCTGACTAGTGGAAATCCAAGTTTGCTACCGAAAAAAACGGATGGGAAAGTTTTGGTGGCCGAAAAACCTCGAAATTTTCGGAGTTATTTCTGGTTTTGGCCTATATCTCCTTATTGGTGTGTTTTTGATAAAAACCATTTTTAATGTAGAAAAGTTTTCTCATCCGTTTTTTCGGTTGAAAACTTGGATTTACACTACTCAGACAAAAACAAAAAAACTTGTCCAAAACAGTTTGCAAAACCAAGCATAGATACCTCAATAAAGAAATATTTAAAAATTATTTTTTTTACTACTTGTTTTTTACTATTTGTTCTACTCAGACAGACCCTTACAACATATCAAAAATACAACTCTCTTCAATTTCTTGTGACCCTCAAACACCTTGCCGCTGGCCTATATTTGCACTATTTAATAAAAAATTAACTAGGGGCGTAACTCAGAATCTTTTAGACGTACAGACCACGGTATGTGCTTAAATTAAAGCTAATTAAATTTAGTACAGCTTCATTCCCCAAGACTTTCATCGTAGGATCACTCCTTCGGCCGGTGTTCCTCACGAAATTCGGCCAAAACTTAATTGGATTTTTGGGGAAAATTACCAAGTTTCAAAGGGATATAACTCAGAATCTATTAAAGCCACATAGCTGCGGTTGTTACAGCAAATTTGCTATAATTTGTGGGCTCAAATTATAGCAGATTTAATCTACTTTAAATAATTTGGGAAAACTTTTCTACAGAAAAAAATGGTTGCCAATGGTTTTTTATCAAAAACGCACCAATTAGGAGATATGGGCCAAAAACTGAAGATGGCCTACAACGTAGGCCGTATCGTCACTTAAAATAAATAAGTTTGTCTTATTTAGTGTTGTTTTTGACTGCACCCCCAGACTATCTATATCCCACGTTATAATTTTTGCTTTTTCTATTTTTTTAGTGTTTTACAATCTATTTATTAGGGAAAATATGATGATTTATAATCTAATTATGGATAGATTGGGTTAGATATAATTACAGAGCCTGCATAATGTGGTAATCTTTGATTGTACTGTTGATCACAGAAACAGTGCAGTCTCTTCCATGAATTGAAACTAGTGCTTTCATTTGTTAGATTTTTTGGTACTAGTATATTTAAGGGCCTGCTGACATCAGCGCGCTCTGGTGTCACTTTTCTTAACCATCTCCTACTGTTATAGTAACCTTTCTATGTTTTGTTATTGTTTATGTCAAGTTCAACGTGAATCTGTTTTTGATTATTTCCTGTAAATTTGAGTTGGAATTTGAAGAAAATTTTTCGCAAGGTGTACGATGAAGAAACAGCTGTTAGGTTTCTTCAGGAGCGGAATGTCATTCCCCAGAAAATGCTTTGTGTTAATGGACATTATATGAAACTGCAAGTGGGGAATAAAATTAGATGGAGATGATTTTTGATGCAATTGATGCAATTTTTGAAGATATTGCTCTTTTTAATGAGCATTGTTTGTAATAAATTTTTCATTGTTTATCAGAACATAATATTTTAGATATTTATATTTTATTCATTAAATAACAGTTTTTAACTAAAATATGATCATTTAAAAGTGAAAAAAATTATCATATTTTAGTTAAAAATTCTTATTTAATGAATACTCCTTGTAATAAATGTTTTATTATTTATAGTTTAATTTTGTCTACATGTTCCTCATTTATTTCATTTCCTATAATCTGTTGTATCATAATGAAAGGCAATGCCTATTTCAAATTGATACATAATCTGACAAAGTCCAAATAGTTGAGGTAAGTGACACCTGAGCGCGCTGATGCCAGCAGGCCCTTAAACATACTAGTACCGATTTTTTTAAGCTAATATATATTACAGAATGACCTTAGGAAGTAATTAGAAGAAGTTAAAGATCAAGAAGTCGTTTAGTTACAGAAAGTATGTCAAGTTCAATATCTCCTTTATTATTAGTCTTATTTAGATTTTGTTTATGAAATCTTATATCTATCAATTGGCTGTTTACATAGCACCAAATTAAAAAAAAATCAATTTTATTATGTGGTTTTCGAAAATGTCTGTATGTGACTTATGTCCATATGTATCACGTGGATCTATTTATATGATTTTCAACTCGTATTACAGACATATGGTGTTCATATCCTCAGCATGATAGCAGGCTGGTACCAGGTGCGCGCGTATTGCACTGCAACATCTGGAAGATCTGATTTATCGGTCGTGAATTCCAGAAGAAATCCAAGTGGCAGTCTCCTCAAAGGAGTCAGATCCGAAGACAATGATGAGCACATTCTGTTCGTAGCAGCTGCTCCTCTTCAGATATCTTTTATATCCTCATTGTATCCTTCAAGGATGTCTATGGCCATACTTCGATTCAGCTGATATAAAGTCTGCTTTACAAGACAATACTTGCAACACTACTGTCATGGTAGTATTGCTAATAACAGTTCGAATGTTTTTGCCTTTACACGCTGAGAGTAAACCTGGTGACTGAAAAAATGACTGATTTAGAGAAACTGGCGTAAGATTAAGCTAGCTCTAAGCTCCCAATTAACTACAAAAGACTCATCTACATGACCATCATACGACCTATTTGGACTTACGGAGTAGAGCTTTGGGGCTCCACTAAGCCATCGAATTCCTCTCGTATCCAATCCTTACAATCCAAAATCCTTCGTAAAATCCTCAATGCTCCTTATTTTGTTAAGAATAAAGTCATCCATAACGACCTTAATGTCCCTTTTGTTGCTGATTTGGCCCGAACCCGGTATCTATCCTTTCATAGCAAACTTCATTCCCACTCAAACCCTCTAGTTTCAAACCTAGCTTCCTCTTCAATTCCCGATAATCCTCCGAGGCGTCTGAAAAGAAGATGGCCACATTTATTTATTTATAATTTAAAAAAATAAAAAAGATTAAGCTAGAACATTAGACCAATTAACGTGGTAATCGTTTTTAACCAAACCAACTCGCTTAGATTAGGAAAATAAATACATTTATAAGCAATTTCAATAATTAGTTTAATTTACTATCAACCCAAAGAGAAAATGTCATTTGCAAATAAAGACTTGTGTATTGTCAAATGACCTGTTGGAATAAATATTTAACGTCGGCATTTAAAGAGGACATCTCTGTAATCAAAGGAGATATAATAGAAACCAAATTAAAAAAATTAAAAAGCGAAATCTACCAGAAAGGGGAAAGAATCTCTGATGCTATGTGGAGGAGAAGGACATTCTTAAGACATCTACACAGAACTAATATTCGACTTATAATTTCGACTACAACGTGAACTAAAGAAGATAGAAAAAAATTGGAATTGTTGGCCATCACAGACTCTGACATGTTGGAAAGTAGTAAATTTAAGAGCAAGGTAATTGGATATGTTTCAAGATGAAGAATGGCTTAGGAAACAAGCCAGTGAACCCAGGAAGGAATATTGGAAGCAGAGGAAACTCCACAAGAGTAAAAGGAAGAAATAATATTACTGAATGATCCTGAGTGGTCAATACGAAAAAAATATATAATTGAGCTAGAAATTTCTAATTTCAAATGTCTAAACTTGGGTTTATAGGCCATATAGGATCTAGGACCCTCCTGGGGCCCACCCATTCTGTACAAAATATTATAAAACAAGGGTACCCAAATAAGGGGGGAAAATCTGGCGGTTGAGCATGTCCTAGGACAAGTCTCTTCCTTGCAGAACCGTTGTCCATGAAACAGTACAGTCTCTACCATGTACTGAACCTCAGACCCTTCATGCGTTTTAGTGGTACAGGTTTTTTTTTTTTTTTTGTTTTTTTTAAACCAGGCTTTAATCGAAGTGCGGAAAAAATTAATTCCAAACAAAATTGCAATTACTTACCATTTATATGTGTATAATTTTGTAAAATAAATATAGCAGCATCCTAATGACCAAACACGATTATAACGTGCTACCTATTTTATGAATTTATACTCATAATCACATTGGTTAATAATTACAACTTAATTCGACATGATTAACCCAAATTTGGCCTGAATACGAACTTGGGTTGATGTATACTTTCTTGTGATCCCACGAAATTAATCTATACCAACCAACTCCGGGGTGGGTAACCTGTTTTAATAACCCTTTCACGGAAGTAGGAAACAACTTTATTACCAGGAGAGAAAAAAATATGTTAAAGGAAATATCGTGTGTGTAAAGGAGATAGTTGGGGGGTGCAGTCAAAAAGAACACTGAATAAGTAATAAACTTATAATTATGTGCCGACGTTAATGAAAGAAAATGAAAATAATGACAGATATAATATTTTTTGATTTTCCTTTATATTATTTTTACTTTACTATCCTTTCTGTACATTTATTTTCTGTATTTTATTTTATATGCGTTATTTATAATTTATCATTTCTGCTCATTTTCTTTAATTTTATTAAATCTGTCTTACTTTATTATATCTGCCATTATTTTCATTTTCTTTCATTATCATTAATTTTGTTATATCTGTCTTTATCTTAATTTTATTATATCTGTCACTATTTTAATTTCTTTTCATTATCATTAATTTTTTTAAATCTGTCTATATCTTCATTTTATTATATTCTGTCACTTTTTTAATATTCGTTATCTTTCATCTTCATATCCGCCACTATTTTAATTTTCTACATTACTTGTCACCATATTATTGTTACTGTACATTTTTATATTTTTTGTTCTGTTTGTTTCTCTGTCATAGCCCTGAAGATGACCTACACTGTAGGTCGAAACGTCAGCACATAATTATAAGTTTATTATTTATTCAGTGTTCTTTTTGACTGCACCCCCCAACTATCTCCTTTACATTAGATCATCCAGTCAACTATTTTAATCTCATTCATAAAGGAAATATCATTTTTACAAATATATCCGCAATATTCTAATTTATAATACTGTCATTGTTTTTACATTTTGCCTAAGCTACCTTGTGGATAAAGTCATCTGTTGTGTAGTAAAGCATAGGAGGACTAAGGCGCTTAACATTAAAAAAAAAATCCCCCCCTTTTCATTCATTTAAGCTGCTCGACAGATTTTAAGCAGCTTTGGGTTTTAGAAATTCGATTAGTAACACCTTCTGTTGCAAATGTGTCAAAATGGACAATACTCCAGTCAAAATTAACCAAAAATATTTATTTTGGTTATATGTTGAACCCTCCAAAAACTATATTCCCTACTTCCTGATTTTGCTAACACATAGTTGTTTAAAATTATAGAACACTTTTAAATTATTCCCAATGCATTTTACTTAAATCCTTTCCAATGATGTATGAGTTATTTAAAAATATTCTTGTAATATGTGCTAAATCCTTATAGAACTTTATTCCTTACATCAGCTTTGGTATAGTAGTTAGCATAACATCCTTCTATGCCTAATATCTTTGGTTTGCAGCCCCAGCAGGTGGCATTAGTGGAGACGAAGAATCCTTGTTTATGCCGTCCTACGGAAGTGACGTAAAATGGCGGCCCAAGCTTGTGCAGTGCCAGATACTTCTTAAAGATCCCTAATAATTTCTGGATAGCCAAAACTAAGGACTCCTGGTGTGATATTGTCCGATTGAAGTGTCTTTAAATACATAAACAAACAAAATCGGCTGTATTTATTTAATTTAAATATGAGGCATTCAGGATCAAAAGTGGATAATTCCATAATTTCTAAACTTGACTAATAATTTCTTATGGTTTTAGGACGGTTCTGAACCTGAAATTCAGAAAGCATAAAGCATTACTTGACTAATTAATATATATATGTGTATATATATATATATATATATATATATATATATATATGTAATATTTGTAATATTTGTCTGTGTAATGTATTATTCTTTTTTTATCAGGTAGCGGCCACTAAGGACCACGTGAATATCATTGGTTAGGCTTCTTTGGGAGTCTTGATTTTATTTCTTCCCATCTCAACTAATCTACTTCATAAATAATTAAAAAAAAAAAACCCTGTACCACTACAACCCATGAAGGGTCTGGGGTTCAGTACATGGTAGAGACTGTACTGTTTCATGGACAACGGTTCTGCAAGGCGGTGACTTGTACCAGGTCACGCTCAACCGCCAGATTTCCCCCTCCCCTTATTTTGGGTACCCTATTTTTATAATATTTTATTGAGGCTGGGTGAGCCCCAGGAGGGTCCTAGATCCTACATGATCCATCCCCGCTGCAAACAGACTAAATAAAAATCATGGCCTGGAGCGGGATTCGAACCAGGATTTCCGGCATGGCAGCTCAGTGCTCTACCACCCTAGCCACTCCGCTGCCTAAAAAATTATAAAAACAAAACCAAATATTTCTTTATATACGAATTTATTATCTTTCACGTTAGATAATTGCACGGGACTAGACAAGCAGCGTTTTCAGTGAAACCCATCGATATTCCAATCCATTTACCCAAAACCTGGACAAATTATATACCTAAACCTTTCTGGTGAATCACTCTATCTATTGGTGAAAACCGCATGAAAATCCGTGCAGTAGTTATTAAGTTTACAAATGCGGCCGAGGACTTAAATTGGACATGCGAAAATGAGATATGAACAATGAGAAATCCGATAAAAAAAACTCAGTAAATTAAAGTGCTCTAAGATATCGCTTTACATATTTTACAAAGAGCTCTTAACAACGTAGACTATTAGAGTCCTTATTGCATATAGAGTAGATGACAGGGCAATCGGTGGGGCTAGCACGCGAGTTTTTTCTTGCGCTCGTGGCCATCGGATTAGCATAGGAAGGAGATAAGGAAGTGGCAAGAGGTCCTTCGCAGGACACTCCCATCATTTGCCGTTAATATCCTTAGAGGAATAGTTGAGCCTTTTTTGACTTGCCGATATCCTTGAGAAGACGTGAATCTCTTACAACGGTTTTTTATTTAAGTTACCTTTTTTGTTTGGTGTCTTTCGCAGGTTGTCGCTTAACTGTTTATTCTTTTACCTTTTAATATTGTTCTAAAATACTAGTAATCGTGATCTTTAGTACGAAAAATAGAATGTAATTATGGGCAATGAGTCGATTTCGGTAAGAAATCATTTCACTGTTTACTGTAGAACAGGTCCTGTACTTAGGAGTACACCTTGACAAACGCTTAACTTGGAATCCTCATACTAGACTGAAACGACAAGAAACAGTTCGCCGTTTCAGGCTACTTCAACACTTACTAGACAAACGCTCTAAGCTCTCAATTAATTACAAAAGACTCGTATACATGATAATCATTAGACCCATCTGGACTTACGGAGTAGAGCTTTGGGGCTCCACTAAGCCATCGAATTCCTCTCGTATACAATCCTTACATTGCATACTCCTTCGTAAAATATTCAATGCTCATTGAATGCACGAATGAAATCATCCCTAAAGTCCCATTTGTTGCCGTTTTGGCCCGAACACGATATCAATCCTTTCATGACAAACTTTATTCCCACTCTAACCTAGGTACCTCTCAGTAGTTTCAAACCTAGGTACATCTTCAATTCCCGATAATCCCACACAAAACCTACAAGATTAATTATATGAAGTTAGGTGGGGCACTCTTAGTACGACCAAGCTGGTCCACCAACGTCAATATGGTGTCTGTTAGTGGTTAGGTGTTGAACGGCCTGAAATAAAGATCTAGAATTTCATTTTGATATGGTTATCCTCTCTTACTTCCTTATCTTATTTGTTGATTTCATGATCTGTCTATCGAAATACGTTTCCATTTCCTAGCGCTTCTGGAATATAACATCATCTGGGTCTTCGAAGTACAGATGACGCCTACTGGAAGTGCTTACGAGTTCCTCCTGACCTACTAGCCGCTCGACTGGCCCAGAGGGCTACCAGCTGTGCAGGATCCGCAGATGTCCTTTTGTCCTGCCTCCCTCGCAGGATTTGCATTGCGCTTTTTTATTATCCTTAATGGCTACAGCTGAGCTCTGTTTGCGCACATGTTCACTGCAAGTTCGTTGACCCCGTGCCTTGTCCACGCCTCGCTGCTTTTATTGCATTACTCGCGCGCACACTTCGAATGGAACCCTATTCGATCTAACAATATCGCACAGATGTGAGGTTATTTGAGGATTATTGGTGAAGAATGAAGAGAAAAATGCATTCGCTTTTTTCCTTTATCCTAAAAGAGTCTTTCTTTTAAATCTCTGTATTATACTTTCTCAATCAATTTTATTGTTTAACAAGTAACAAGCGAAAACTCTCGCTTTTGATTCTTCCTAATATGTTGGTACTAAAAGTTATAATTTGAAAATGTATTCATTCGAACAATTATTATTATATTTTTATTTTTTAAAGAGAAAAGATGGGCCCTCGACCGGGATTTGAACCCGGAACCTTTGTCTCACCGTGACATCGCTCTGCCAATTGAGCTATCCAAGGCCCCTCCCGGTCGAGTACAAACCTTTTCTCTCATAGATCCTAAAGCCCCAGTGTGCTCCCGCCATTTTTGCGATGAATACACCAGAACGAAGTTCTTTGAACATTAATTTTAATTTAGGATCTTATTGGCTTACGTCATATTATTATTTATAATTTTTTATAATTATTGGTCATTTTTTTATGAGTTATAAATATTTTGATTTTTTAAAGAGAAAAGATGTCCTCGACCGGGAGGGGCCTTGGATAGCTCAATTGGCAGAGCGATGCCACGGTGAGACAAAGGTTCCGGGTTCAAATCCCGGTCGAGGGCCCATCTTTTCTCTTTAAAAAATCAAAATATTTATAACTCATAAAAAAATGACCAATAATTATAAAAAATTATTATTATACTATTAATTAAGATTGTTGAGTATACACGTTTGGCAAATAATTTATAAAAAATGTATATATATATATATATATATATATATATATATATATATATATATATATATATATATATCACCAGAGTGTAACATTAACAAATTTCTCGTTGTTTCACACTACTACACTAACGGGACAAATGCTCTGAACTCCCAATTAATTACAAAAGACTCATTTACATGACTATAAAAAGACCTATTCCTTACTCTTCGATCTCTTATCACTGCCCAAGGTCAAGAATGGTGTCAAACTTGATAAATCTATTTTACGAAGGATTTCTAAATGTAAAGATTGGGTACGAGAGGAATTCGATAGCTTAGTGGAGTTCAAAAGCTCAACTCCGCTAGTACAAACATGTCTCATTCTTTCCCTTTATATTATGTTTACATTTTATCCTTTCTGTTCATTTATTTTCTGTATTTTATATTCGTATTCTTTAATTATTATATCTGTCACTATTTTAATTTTATTATATTCTGTAACCACTTTTATATTCATTATCTTTAATTATCATATCTATTCACTATTTCATCATATCTAGTCACTATTTTAATTTCCACACTTGTACCACATTACTACATTACTTGTCACGATATTCTTGTTACTGCAACGTTTTTTATATGTTTTTCTGTTTGTTTCTCTCTCCTAGCCCTGAAGATGGCCTTTGTAGGCCGAAACGTCGGCACACAATAACTAACTTACACTTATTACTGTAAGTGCTGACTGCACCTCCAACTATTTCTTCCTTATATATGTCTCATAATAGTCATGTATATGAGACTTTTGTAATTAACTGGGAGCTTAGAATTTGAAAGTAATTGTTGAAATTATTGTTCACAACACAGTTTGTTCTCTTTTTATTCTAGTATGAGAATTCCAACTCTGTCAATATGTAGTATTAAGTATCGTGTTTGTTTAACAGGAGTCAGTGAGATAATATTAAAGGATGATATAGTTTCAAATGAAGGGTAAAGATGAATTCCTGCAAATCCTGTCACATCATCTTTACCTTTTTAGAATAAAAAGAGAACAAACTATGTTGTGAACAACAATTTCAACCCTTACTTTCAAACTTTAAACTCCCAATTAATTACAAAAAACTCATATACATGACTCTTATGAGACATATTTGGACATACAGAGTTGAGCTTTTGGACGCCACTAAGCTATCGAATTCCTCTTGTACCCAATCCTTACAATTAGAATTCCTTCGTAAAATAGATGTATCAAGTTTTGACACCATCCTTGACCTTGGTCAGTGATAAGAGATCGAAGAGTAAGGAATAGGTCTGATAATTGTCATGTAAATGAGTCTTTTGTATTTAATTAAGATATTAGAGCGTTTGGCCAGTAAATGTTGAAGTAGGCGAAAACGTCGAGCAGTTTATTCAGTGTCTTTTCAGTCTATATGAGGATTCCAAGTTGGACATTTGATTGTAGCAACAATAAGTCAGGGTGGAGTAACAATGTGCTTAATGTTTACACTTTAGGGAGCAATAAAAAAAAAAAAAATCCCTTCACCTTTATATGATGTAATGTAAATTCCACTTATTGACATAAATACAAAAAAGTTGTCCCATTTACAGAGGCAATTTCCACAAAAATTGATTCCACTTATAGAGTAGAGATGAAAACATTCCGGTTAAAGAGTTTATCTAAGAGAAAAATATTAGAGAAGAATTGGTTGACTGGAACTTCTAATGTAAGGAAGAAATAGTTGGGGGTGCAGTCAATAAAAACACCTTAATAAGTGTATACTTATTGATTGTGTGCCAACGTTTCGGCCTACAATTTAGGCCATCTTCAGGGCTGTGAGAAAGAAACAAACAGAACAAAAATATAAAAAACGTTGCAGTAACAAGGATATGGTGACATGTAATATAGAAAATTAAAATAGTGACTAGATATGATAAAATAGTGACTAGATATGATAATTAAAGATAACGAATATTAAAATAGTTACAGAATATAATAAAATTAAAGTAATGACAGATATAAAAAAATTACAGATGATGAACAGAAATTAAAATAGTGACAGATATAATAATTAAACATAACGAATATAAAATACAGAAAATAAATGTACAGAAAGGATAAAATGTAAACATAATAGAAAGGGAAAGAAAAATGAGGATGTAAACAGAAAGTTATAAAATGAGAAGATTAAAATATATATTAAAAAAAGGGGGGGGGTGGAATATGAAGGATTTAGAAAATACTAGTTTAATTATAGATATAAATGGTATTATACCAGACTTCTAGAGGTTACATAAGTAAAATGTAATAATACAAGCTTATGTAGAAAGAAATGAATAGGTATCTCGTAGAATGACAGTTAGAAATGTAAAAAAATTGAAAATGTAAGAATGGGATGTAATATAGAAAAGTTGATTGGGATATAATATAAAAATAGTTGATTGGATTGATAAATTTGAAAAATTAAAAATTAAAAATAATGCTTAAAAATATGAACTCTAAAGTATTTTTGTTCTGTTTTTTTCTCTCTCATAGCCCTGAAGATGGCCTACATTGTAGGTCGAAACGTCGGCACACAATAAATAAGTATACACTTATTAAGGTGTTTTTATTGACTGCACCCCCAACTATTTCTTCCTTACATTATATAAGAGAAAAATAATGGGGCTATCTCACAAATGGGAGGTATTCCACTTATGCAGATACACTTGTAGTATGCCAGGTTCGACTGTATATATATGTATCTATCATATATTTTGAAGCTTGTATGTAATACATACATTCAAAAGAAGAGGTGAGGTGAGGGAAGTTTACATGGTTGACAACAATGAAGTATGGATGAGGTTTCCTTGTTACATGCCCAATTTATAAACAATTGACTTCAGTTCGTTGCCGTATAATTTGTACGTATATATTTTCCTTATTGCGCCTGATTGTATATTTGTATTTGGAGTCTTTTCACTTATAATCGAACGATTATTTAATATTTTTATTTTTAAAGAAAAAAGATAGGCCCGCGGCCGGGATTCGAACTCGGAACCTTTGTCTCACCGTGACATCGCTCTACCAGTTGAGCTACCCAAGGCCGCCTGCCGGCAGAGGACAAATCTTTTCTCTCATATGATCCCATGTCGTCGTGTTCTCGCCATTTTTGCGATGAAAACACTAGAACGAAGTTCGTTGAACATTAATTTAATTTTAGGATCTTATTGACTTACGTCATATTACTATTTATAATTTTTTATAATTATTGGTCAGTTTTCTGATTCTTAAATATTTTTATTTTTAAAGAGAAAAGGTAGGCCCTCGGCCGGGATTCGAACCCGGAACCTTTGTCTTTCCATGACAGCGCTCTACCGATTGAGCCACCAAGGCCTCCTTTAAAATTGACCAATAATTATAAAAGATTATTTAATATCCTTTATGAGTTTTTGATCTTATATATTTATGTACATAAACATTAATCGAAGTTACTCCGATTGAATTATTCAATTTATTAAAATAATTAGTTTAATGTTTGAACAATACAGATGGTTAGATTAGGTGGAACTGCAGCGCAGGGACAATGGAGCCTTCGCACATTATCCTGAGCAAAGGGACCAGGATCGATATCGCGCGCATTGATAGGCCACTGCGTATCTACGTCCTAATTAACTAATCTATGTGGTGGGGTGAGAGCTATATGTTTTCGGATTAGCTAGTACCTCTTGTTTACACTGTGTATATTCTATCGCTTCGAATCACAACAAAATTTAACTTTTCATTCGTACCGTTTTAATATTTTTCAAAAATATTTTTTGGTCAGTTTTGACTTAAATTTCTCTTTATTCGATGAATGAATGATGTTTTTTTATGTATATTTGTGTGTGTTATTATCTATTCATATATATGAGTGTGTGGAATTTAAACCACGTACATATGTATTATTAATATCATATACATAGATATTAAAAAAGACAAAAAGGGATAATATGCAAATCTCTGATAATATTGTTTAAATGTTCTTCATTTTTTTTTCTTGGCATAAATTTGATATATAATATATGTGACCATAAACTGTTTATCTTATATAATTATTGTTAATTTATTTTTCTTCCTTTTCTTCTAATCTGTTCTTAAAATACTGGTATTGTAGGTAATTCACATTTTTTGTTTCTTAATTTTTTTTTTATTCATTCTCACTTATCAAATTACTTGTAATAATTAATTAAATGTGATTATTTCACACCCTAAGACATAATAGCTTACAATGCCTGTATTGTTATTCTATAGGGACTTGTCCCAGAGTAAATAAAGACATTATAAAAAAAAAAAAAAATAAAACATATTGTGAGCTTTAGTGTGGAAAATAGGATTTAATTATGGGAAATGTGTATACTTCATTGAATGATTTCATCTAGAAATGAGCGTTTCGACAAACATATATCGTCTATACTTCGAAATGTCAGTTGAATCTTTTATATGTTGATGAAATGATTACCAAAATCTACTCATTACCATTAATCGCATTCTCTTTACCAGAGCTACAGCTAAAGCTCAAGATAGTTTGTATTTTTGGAAAAAATTAAAAATGAATGAACTGTTAAAACTTTTTTTTTTATTGATATTTACAACTGTAATAACATCACATCAAGTAAATTGGCTGTATGAACAAAGGACATGAACAAAAAAATCACTTGTGGAGAAACTATCCATTGATAGCCCTCCACTGAAGTTTTATAGTAGAAGGTCTCGAGGCCATCTTCTTTTCAGACGCCTCGGAGGGTTATCAGGAATATTATAGGAAGCAAGTCGAGAGACTAGCGGATTCAAGTGTATATGGAGCTTGTCATGGAAGGATAGGTATCTAGTTTGGGCCAAATCAGCAACATATGGGGTATTAGGATCATGAAGGATGAGTTTGTTTGTGACATAATAAGGATTTTATGAAGGATTTTGGATTGTAAGGATTGGATACGAGATGAATTGGATGGTTTAGTAAAGCCCCAAAGCTCAACTCCGTATGTCCAAATAGGTCTGATAACTGTCATGTAAATGAGTCTTTTGTAATTAATTGGTAGCTTAGTTAAAACTTGTTTAACTTAAATCTAAACGACAATCTGCGGAACATATACCGTATTAATAGTCATCCCTTTTTACATGTCGCCCTATTCTATGAGATAGGTCAGTTATAATCCATTAATATCCTATACAATGAAGTACTATCTAAAACATCTGGGGCTTTGCAAGCACGTCATTTAACGCCCTAACATAATTATTTTGAAACTTGTTATATTAATAATAAGCACACAGCACAATAACAGCATTGTACTAGTCGTAACGTGATACTAGGCTGGTAGGGATTCGTCTGTCTGTTTAAGGGCACACCTAGTCTCTGTATGTTCGGATAGTAAATAAATACTGGCCATATTAATGTGGCCAAGAAAGATTATTTTCTTTTTGTTTTTCCTAATTTTTTTTTATATACTTTCGGTGTCTTAATAAATTGCTGTTTTAAGTAATGGCAACACTGTTATAAGTTTTTTAAAGTATTTTTTTTTTTTTTTTTAGTAATGGCAGCATTGGTTTTAGTACAGCCATTTCGTTTTACAAGTGACGGCGTGCATAATTTGTGTTTGAAATTTTTGTGGATTTATTGTTTATTTTTCATTAAATACAAGTCGGATTCGGTAAGTTTATTATTGATTTATTATTTGTATCATATATTTTAACTATTTTGATAGTTTTTTTTCATCAATATGTAAAATAGAGTGTAAATAAGGTGATAAAATACACAAAATATTAAAAAAAATAGTGATTTATTTTCGAAACTATTTTTTTCAATTTTATTTTATTATCAGATAACTAACTTACCCATAAAACTAATATTTAAACTCGATTTACATCATTACGCATACAAAAAGATAATGCAAACATGTAACAAGAACGAATCTATCAAGTGGTCACATTAATATGGCCAGGGACTGTAAATATTTTTATTTTGAAAAGAAAGGATTTGTCTTGGCCTGGATTCGAACCAGGGTCGTCTGCATCTCTAGTGCAGTGCTCTAACCTCTGAGCAACCTGGGTCGTATCTAAGCCAGACAAATCCATTCTCTTCACCAATTCCATATCCCCGTGTTCTCGCACGGTTTGTAAAGTTGCTTAATAAAAGTTAATAAGCTCTGTGCAGACAGGTAAGCTAGGGGGGCTTGAACGAGGAGTATGTGGTATGATTGCGTTAAGAGTGATATGATGGATTTGGGTTTGGGTGTTGCTCCGTGGACGGAAGTTTGTAAGAAATGGTTGGTCTTATCGACATCGAGGCTTCGGATTCATTAAGCCTTATTGTTACTATTACATATTTATAAACTGGAAAATTATTATTCATCTTAGTATGTAAGATACTATTTTCAAGCTTATAAAATCATATCCCAACTTATGATATATTATAGGATTAAATTGAAGTTTTATATTAAATTATTATTAACGATTAAATAATTATAACATTCCATCGTTAATCAAGCACTTTGTTCACCTTTCGTTCTCCAAAAGGGAGCAGGCGCTATGTGGTAAAGCACTGAGTTGCTCTGCTGAAGATCCCGAGGAGAAATCCAACAGATATATTATTTAAACTGTTAACAATCAGAAATACGGGGGGTCTATAGACCCCCCTGGGGCTCACCCAGCCTCTATGATGTTTATACTCTTTATTGGAGAAAAAGCAAGGGGGGTATTGAAGTCCCTGCACAATCATTATCTCCAACAGCTTTCCTATTAAATATTAGGATGCTCCACGATCAGAATTATCGAATAGAGCAGAATTATCATAAGTATTTAACAAATCCTTTTTAAATTTAATAAATAAATAATAACTAAATTGGGATAGCTCAATGGTAAAGCGCGGGATTGATGTGCGGAATATTTTGGAAATATTTATATATATATATATATATATATATATATATATATATATATATATATATCTTACTAATATTATAAATATGAAAGTTAGTATGTCTCTCTTTCACGCAAAAACTACTAAATGGATTTGGATGAAACTTTACAGTAATATACGAGTAGGTTATACATCAGAATAACACATAGGCTATAGAAAGCGAGGAATTTGTGGGGGGAGGCGCACGAGGGCACGTGCCCCCCCCCCTCCTCGACAGTTTTTTACGTACTGTAGAGAATCCATTATAACACATAATTAAAGGCAAATCACATGATAATAGTTGTTAAATAACAGAAAGGACAGGCGTGACACTGTTTGTTTTGATATCCTACGAATATTATAAATGCGAGTGTTTGCTACTCATTCACGCAAAAACTACTGAATGGATTTGGATGAAACTTATTGAATAAAATAGGTTATGCATCAAGGGCAGATTTATGTGGGGTCAAGTGGGCATGCCCCCCCCCCGTTATAGTACATAATTAAAGACAAATCAGGAACTTAGCCTCTTGAAATTTGTAGATAGGTTCTTTGTATAGTTTAAGAAAGAAATTTGGATAATTCCACCCCAAGGGTTTCCCTTTTAATATAATGGGGGTTCAAAGGTTGTAGAGAATCCGTCAGTTTTGAAGTTAGGCATCTGAAATTATGGATGTACGAGTAACTTATATTGAAAAAAAAAATTAAATTATTTATTTAAAATGATCTTTCACAAAACTTTATGTGGCAGGCCGAATTCCAAGAGAGCGAAGCCGCGGGCATAAGCTAGCATATATATGTTATGTAAAATAGTTTATGGGCATAGGGCTGTCTTTGTGTAACCTACACCTAAATAGTTAAGTATATAAGTTTTTTTTGTAACATATGTTTTATTTATATTTAGTCTTTTGTTTTATTTTCTTCAATTGTCACTTCATTGCCTTCCGATATTCTAATAAAACATCTTCAATTCAGTTTATTCAGGTAATATTATTTTTTAAATTGTATTTTTGTATCAATTTTTGCTATTTGTTTCTGCTTTTTTGTTTTATTTAATAAATTTTCAGACATTGGGATGTTTAAACTGTGATTTAAACTCTTTATATATAGACTAATATATATTATATGTAGAACAATATAATCCATGCCCTTCTGTAATAATATTTAAGATGTTTTTAAACATGACTGCCAGGCGCTGTGAGTAGGCAAACCATCAGATCGCAGGGGGAAAGATATACAACGCCCGCACAACTACATTAAAAAAACCTGTACCACTACAACCCGTGAACGGGTCTGGGGTTCAGTACATGGTAGAGACTGTACTGTTTCATGGACAACTGTTCTGCAAGGAAGTGACTTGTCCTAGATCACGCTCAACTGCCAGATTCCTCCCCTTATTTTGGGTACCTATTTTTATAATATTTTATAGAGGTTGGGTGGGCCCCAGGAGGGTCCTATATCCCATATGATCCATCTCCTACTGTAAACTAAACTAAATAAAAGTCTTACCCATAGTGGGATTTTTACCAGGATTTCCGGCATGGCAACTCGGTGCTCTACCACTCAGCCAGTCCGCTAAACAACTGTATTAAGTATCAAATAACCTATTGAAGTAAATAGTCTAGTAATTAAATGTAAACGAATCGAAAGTTAAAACTTGTTGTGACTCTAACTCGAAGCGACAACCTGAGGAATAATTACCATTGATGAGATAATAATATCGTAGCGAGTCCTGGTCGGAATGATATCCTTGGAAGATGATGGTAAGTTGATGAAGGAAGAAGAGAATGGTAAGTGGAGGAAGGAGAAGAGATGGATGTGCCGCTGGGATCCTCTCGCCTTGCCATCCATCATGGCCCCCATCCTCATCCACCTCCAGCCCTCTACAACTTAGTAATAAAGTTCTTTAACTTTATTTATTTTCTTTGATAATTTATTTTTTACTTGTTTGTTATAGACTTATTTACTATCAACTGTAATTAATTAATATGGAGAACGTAGATATTAGGGGGGCGCAGTCAAAAAACCACCAAATAAGTGAAAGACTTATATTAAATAGGTGTCGACGTTTCGCCCTACCGTGTAGGCCATCCATCTTCAGGGCTATGAGAGAGAAACAAACAGAACAAAAAGTATATAAAAATGTTACAGTAACAAGAATATAGTGACAAGTAATGTAGAAAATTAAAATAGTGACAGATATGATAATTAAAGATAACGAATATTAAGATAGTGACAGATAGAATAAAATTAAAGATAATGAACAGAAATTAAAATAGTCACAGATATAATAATTAAAGATAACGAATATAAAATACAGAAACTAAATGTACAGAAAGGATAATAATGTAAACATTATATAAAGGGAAAGAAAAATGAGGAGGTAAACAGAAAGATACAAAATGAGAAGATTAAAATATAAAAAAAGGTGGAATACAAAGGATTTACAAAAAACTAGTTTAATTATAGATATAAAATGTATGATAATAGACTCCTAGAGGTTAAATAAGTAAAATGTATGAAAATTAATACAAGAATATGTAGAAAAAAAATGAATAGGAATCTCGTAGAATGACGATTAGAAGTGTAAAAAATTTGAAAATATAAATATGGGATGTAATATAAAAATAGTTGATTGGATTAATAAATTTGAAAATTGTATTAATTAATTAATTAGTAATTAATGATTACTTCTACTTATTATTATTTCATATCTTATTATTTGCTATTCGTTATTTTTGTTTTGGAATGGTATAACTCAGTGTGTTCAGCGCAGAATTGTTAAAGAACCCCGAGCCAGATTCTAATAGCAATTTTGGTAATTATGTAAAAAAAATATTCTATATACAAGAAATATGTACTTTTTTAATGAACTTCCCATCAATATGATGTTTTCAGGACTTTTTTTTAGATTGCCAATGCAACATATCGATTTGAAAAAAGTTAAAAAATGAATAAAAATTAAAGATCCATTGCAATAGGCTTTCTTTATTCTTATGAATCTTATGAAGATAAGTCTAATAGTTTAGAAGTTTTGTTTATTTGTTTTATTCAGAATTATAGATAATTTTTAACATTTTATTTTTATTTTTCAGGTAAGAGAATTTTTAAATATTATCACCTTAGAAAGTATGACTGAGGTAAGAATTTTTTTTAATGTTATTTATTGAAATTTACTATTATATAATAGAATGAAAGATAAATAATGATACGAGATAAAGACAAGTAGTGAAACTAGCCAATGGTAGTACTCGAATAAGAAATTCCACTTAGAAGGTCACGAGGTCATCTTCTTTTCAGACGCCTCGGAGGATTATCAGGCATGAAGAGGTTCCTAGGTTTGAAACTAGTGGGTTTAAGTGGGAATATTGTTTTTCATGAAAGGATTGATATCGGGTTTGGGCCAAATCAGTTGTAAACAGGACATTTAGGTCATTATGGATGACATTGTTCGTAACTAAGTAAGACGCATTGAGGATTTTACGAAGATTTTTAGATCGTAAGGATTGGATACGAGAGGATTAGATGGCTTAGTGGAGCCCCAAAGCTCTACTTCGTAAGTCCAGATTGGTCTAATATTTGTCATGTATATGAGTCTTTTTTAATTAATTGGATGTTTAGAGCGTTTGTCTAGTAAGTGTTGAAGTAGTCGTAAAGAATGTGTTTGAGGATTCCAAGTTAAATGCTTGGCAAGATGTAGTCCTAAACAGAAATAATTACATGTTTTTTCTCATATCTTGTTGATTTCGTTTAAATATATGCATTATCCTATTTTGAGCAGTTGTTCGGGATGTAACCCCCTCCCCATTGCTTAGAAGAAATTTTAAAAAAATTGTAAGTAACAATTTAAAAAAAATGTCAAAAACACAAAAATGAAAGTGCAAACACAGTTATTTTAATGAATAAAAGGTACACTAAAATGACAAACCAAAACGTAATACTGTTTATTTACAATTAATTATAGTATTATAGCGGCAGTAGTGGCATCTAGCGGCAACAATAAGATCGCAAATGTGAGAAGAACAGTTTAGACAATTCTTAGAATCTAGAAGTAAAGTCTGGATGGGTCTAGAAAGTTCCCTATGCAATTAAGTATAGTAAGTTATTGTAACCAATAAATAGGGTTACTTGTATTTAAAAGCTATTTCTTGATTGCCCTTCCAAAAATTCCAAAATAACATTTATAAAAAATTATAATCTATTTATTTAATTTGAAGCTACATGATTATAGTATAATATAAATTATACCTTTATTACGAGGCAACTTTTTAGAAGGGTTAACCCCCCTCCCCATCCCCAATGATACACAAACAAATCCGACGCGTAATGTTATAAGTTAATTCTTACTATAGGTACATAAATATAGTTTAGAAAATATAATGGTTCTTCTAAATAGCAGGGAATCTTTACAATATTTTGTAATATACAGAGATATAGTTGACTGTTCGCTCAGCCGCTTTTCCTTTTTTTGCTCTGAAGATGGCCTACATTGTAGGCCGAAACGTCGGCATTTATGACAAATAAGTTAACCTTAGTTAGTGTTATTAATGACTGCACCCCCAGACAAATTGTATCCTTCATTACGATCTTACAGTAAACTATTTTCCAGTTCATCAATATTTTATAATACAGTAAAACCTCTATTATCCGCCACTCTATTTACCGCCACTTTCTGTTAACCTTCACTTCAGTTTGAGAAAAAAAATGTATAACACATATATGTACATTGTATATATATTGTTTGGTTGCTAAAGTCATAGACGCCGGCTAGGAATCAATCGTTGTGTCTTGACAACTTCGTTTTCTAGAATATGTTGTTTACTCAAAACCAAGGCTTCCTCGCACACATTTGTCAGAAATTAATTATCTCCTCATCTCTAACTAATGTAGCTTTAGCAGTTGAACTACCTTCAGTCTTCATTCTTGTCTTACGGGTACTTGTCGTTTTCGTAAAAGTGCGTATAATAATGTCGGAAAAAAAGACAAAGGAAGAGTTTAGATCTCGCCACTAAGTTTGAAATTGTAAAACGTTTACGAAAAAGTGAAACTGCTTCAATCTTAGCAAAAATCTATGATATTCTTCGGACGACAGTTAATGATATAATACGTGCGGGGGCCCCCTAGAGTATGTCCCTTCTTTTTAATAATTAAATGTTTATCATAATAATCATTTAATAATTAATTAAATTATCAAATCATTTAATAATAAATTATAATAATAATCATTTAATGTTTATTAAGAAGGGGTATACTACGTTTGTGCACGAAGAAAGAGCTAAACTTCACGTTAAAGTTGATATTAATTTCTCTAGAGGGGAAAATTGGACATACAATGATTGTGCTTTTAGCCATCGATGTACATAATTATTATTATTTAAAAAAATATTTTTACTACATATGTATACCTTATTAGTGCGAAAAAACGAGTATATGCAGGGTGTCCCGAATTTAAATGGCAAAACTTCAGGACCTTATAGGGGAACGAAAAACTAAGACAAAAAAAAACTCCTTTAGAGATTTGCTCGTTTTTACTTAGTTTTAGAGAAAATCGCAAAAAAAAAGAAGCAAAACAAGTTTTCATTTTTATACTTATTTATTTACATTTATATTTATGTTATGTTCTTTTTGTTCAAAATGTTATCCTCTTTCACCAATGCAAGCATTCATCTAGCACTCACTCAATAAATTGCAGCTAAACATTGTTCTGATGATATTTGGTGCACTGCATCTATGATTCGGTCTCTTAATTGCTCTCTTGAGTTGATTGACACCGAATAAACTTTTTGCTTCAAGATTTCCCATACGAAGAAATCCAGCCAATTCTCGATTTATATCCAGCCAAGCTCGAGCTACTCTGCTATAATGAACTGGACATCCATCGAGTTGGAACCACATTTCAATCCGCTGTTGTAAGGGAATGCCATCTAAATAATTAGAAAAGTCGTTCTCCATTCAATCTTTCAGTTAAAAAATATGGTCCCACCAGTAATCCGTTCCAAATTCCAAACCAAACGTTAATAGCAAATTCATGCTGAAATCTATTCTCTCTAATAGCTCTGGGATTTTCAAGAGCCCTTACGTGATAATTTCTTTGATTAACAATTCCTCCTCTTGTAAAGGTAGCTTCATCGGTCCATAAATTAAACAGAACGATGGATTGGACGTGGAGGAGTAGTACCTTGGCCACCCAGATCACCTGATATGACACCCATGGATTTCGTCGTATGTGGAACCTTGAAGCAGAAAGTTTATTCGGTGTCAATCAACTCAAGAGAGCAATTAAGAGACCAAATCATAGATGCAGTGCACCAAATATCATCAGAACAATGTTTAGCTGCAATTTATCAAGTGAGTGCTAGATGTAATGCTTGCATTGGTGCAAGAGGACAACATTTTGAGGAATATTTACATTAAAAAGAACATAACATAAATATAAATGTAAATAAATAAGTATAAAAATGAAAACTTGTTTTGTTTCTTTTTTTGCGATTTTCTCTAAAACTAAGCAAAAACGAGCAAATCTCTAAAGGACTTTTTTTTTTCTAAGGAAGGAGTTTTTCGGTCCCCTATAAGTTCCTGAAGTTTTGCCATTTAAATTCGGAACACCCTTTATATAATATCGAATGTTTCAAATATATTGTTCAATTTATGTCTATATATATATATATATATATATATATATATATATATATATATATATATGAGACATATTACTCACTCCCAATCCGTCACCATCTTGACTACCCTGACGAAAAATAGAGGTTCTACTGTATTGTTTTTTTCTGTTAATATTCACTGCATTTTTTCTTCTGATGCACCTAATTAGCCTAGCCCTGGAGCTGGAGCTAATACTACCCCCCAAGATACCCCCAGCGGAGTGGCCCCTGATAAGAAAGCTCCAGAGCGGAGATAGATAAGACGGAGGAGTGGGGAGGAGAGGGATCGATAAGGCGGGGACGAGGCGCTAGTCATGCCAGTGCCGCTGACCGCTGCGTTCTGGCCCTTCCCATGGCCGCTCCACCTCTACCGCTACTCCTACCCGCCCTTCTCCATCAGCCTCGTCGCCATGGAAACTAGGTGAGTCTATTGCGTCCTTCGGGGGGTCCTTAAAAGTGCCTCGGGTCCCTTAGGGGCAACAGATATACCCGGCCAAGGGGCCACCTTGTATGAATCACAGAGCATTTACATACTTGAAATTAAATATAAACTAAAAAGTATCCCTTCCTGGTCAAAGGAACAAAAATAGAATTCAAATTTGAAATAACAAGAATTTAGTTGAGAAAAGAAAATATATAACGCATAGCTCCTTCAAAGGTACAATGACTTAAGTCAAAATCTGGCATTTTTGAGCTAAGCCTTCAGTAGCAGAGTTTTTATTAAAGTCATATTTTGAGTTATAAAAAAAAATTGTGCAATGGTCAATAAGAGAATTTTAGTGCTTTGCTTTAATAATACCCAAAGTTTTATTTTTTTAGCTCATTGCAACTTTAAAATACCTCAATTCAAAACTTAGGTTTTTTGAGTTATGACATAGCAAACGATATTCGAACAATTAATATCTAAGTGAAGAAAATTGACCAGTACTTCTGATGGATAACTGATTAGAGATTATGTTTCAATGTGGACTAGGAAGAAGCAAGATTTGACTGATAAGTGGACAGAAGTGTTCAATATTAATGAACGTCCTAGCTGATAATTCTCGAAGAAAAACTTTCAATGATATAGTTTTTAACAATATATTAATTTTTTCAGCATTCTTATTATTTTATTTTTACATATTATAACCTATCTGTGGTTTATAACTAACAAAATGAGGCTGAGGTATTACAATCTGCAATATATATGTATTTACACATATTTCATCTGTGCATGAGTATGGATGTGAAAGGCATGAAAAATGCATTTATTTAAAAATACACTATGAAAATTCCATATTCAATAATAAAATATTCAGGGAGGATATGGACCGCCATTTGGATCTAAATTAAAATATTTATTGCTTAATAAAATGAAATAAAGAATAGCATATCATTATTCTTTATTTCATTATTCTACATTTACACACAATATTAACTGTGAATGTATATTTTTATGGTAAATATATATGCAGTATAATCCAAATTCATGATATTGTAATTTATTAAACAATATGGAGATTTGGATTATTGGCTGAGAAAGTGAAGATTGTAAGCTACAGTTATGAAATATTGAAGCAGGCATGAGGATACCTTTGTTTGTATTGGCATTATATTTAGTTTTATTATAATTTAATAACTTATAAGATTATGTTCATTATACATTTATATTATACAAATATTGGTTTAATATTAATAATAATATTAATTGGTCAGTCAAAATATCTTTTTATACTTCTTATTATTATACAACTGATCGAAGCTGAGATAAGGACGCAACCATGCCAGGGCAATGCTGCTTAAAGATACTGGAATGTCCAACAAAAAATAAAATAAACTTACGGACATAAATGATGAAAAGAAAAATTGAGATCAAACAAGTAACTATATAATAAATATTAGAGATAAGGTCACCTGTGGTCTAGTGGTTAGCGTAACAAACTACTAAGCCCAAGATCGCGGGTTCGTAACTCGGCAGGTGGACCTAGGATTTTTTTAAGGGAGTAAAAAATCCTTAGTTACGCCCTCCTTCATAAGGGACGTTAAACGGGGGTCCCGAGCCTGTACGATGTCAGGTACTCGTTAAAAATCCCTATCCTAATTAAACCTGGATAGGCAAAATTTAGAGCTCCCACTGTAGCATCGTCCGATTAGCCATAGCAGCATGAAGTGACGTTAAATGAACAAACAAACAAACAATATTAGAGATACGTATTGTAATAATGTAAATGATGGAAAACAAAAATAGGAATAATCATCGAAATCTAAATAGATGATTCTTAAATCACAGGATGCGGGGTAGCTTAGCGTGTTGAGCGTTGAATTGCAGAACTGATGATCCTGGATCCGAATCTGACTTTGACAGACTAGTATTAGCCTTATAAGGACTTTCTTAAATCTGCTGGCCCTCCTGGGGCTCACCCAGCCTTTGTAAAGTTGGCAGACTTAATTAGGAGGAATACCTGGTAGTTCAGTGTGATCGCAGACTTTTATTTTATCTATTTAGTATAAAACTCCAGGCCTTAAGATTCACTAAAAACCCAAGGGCGGATTTAGGCACGTGCCCCCCCCCCAGATGTTTTTTTGTGTACTGTGGAGAATCCATTACAGTACATACTTATAGGCAAATCACATGATCATATTTGTTAAAATGTATGAATAAAATAACAGAAATAACATGAGTGAAACTATTGTTTAGATATTTTAATAAACCTTTGAAACCTTTCTATAAATACTACAAGTTTATTTTTAAGTTATTGTTGATTTTTTGCTCGTCTGCCTGTTGTGCCCCGCCCAGAAAAAAATCATGGATCCTCCCTTTGTAAAAACCCTTACTAATATAACCCATGATTGGTCTTGGGTTCGTTACTTGCTAGAGACTGAACTGTTTCTATGCCAACAGTTATGCCGTTTTTTCCACTTTATGGAGACATGCTGAGCCCCAGGAGGGTCTACATTTCCAACAGAATCCATCCATGGCGTTTAACAGTATAAATAATTTATCTATCACAGCTGGATGTGAACCCAGAACATTCGGAATAGCAACATACTGTGCTCCCCCCGAACTTAGATCCCGAAATATATAAATAAAAAACTCATAAGGGACTTACATTATTACAGATAAGTTGTATTGTAATGTGATGATCAATATGTCATATGGATGAGTCTACCTTATTTAGTTAAGTTCATACATAGTCGCACCTTTTGTAGTTCTTCTAATCTTCTTAATAAGGCATTTAAACTTAATTATTTAATTAAGCGATATCTTTTCATTAATTTCGCCATTCGGTTATTATAATAACAGGTTGGTAAAGGTTACCGTATTTTGACGGACCTGTCATGTAAATTACGGTAATTTGGCGGGAGTCGATCAGCTGTTGGAAGTGAATTACCGCCGACGGGTTTGTTCAGTTCGAGGAATTTAGCTAGCCATTTGTGTCCGGGACTTTCCCCTCGTGCAAGTCTCTGTTCTAATTGCATCATGTTATCGATACATGACCTAGATTGAATTTAATAATAGATATCTGCAATGTCTTGCATTATTATTTTCTAATAATCCTAGTTTTTAAGCTATATTGTTGGTTTCATATGTATAAAACAGCAAACCTATACTACTACAGCGTCTGGGATTCAGTACGTGGTAGAGACTGTGCTGTTGCAAGGACAAAGATTTTACAGGGATGTGATTTGTTCTAAATCACGATCAACTCCAGTTTTTCCCCTATTTCGAGTTCCACTTTATAGAGGCTGGGAGAGCCCCAGTAGGGTCCTAGATCCCATATGATCCATCTCCGGCAGCTAACAGATTATATAAATTCTGCCAGCACTGTACTACTGAGCCTCCCAGCTCCCTTATCAATGTAAATATGGAGTCCATTGTACACAGCCGGGAGTAACATCCAAAGAATTCCTCCAAACAGTCCTCTGTTCCAAACGCACTGGAAGCGTTTCTGATTTATTGGGCATAAATGATCTATGATATTAAGAAAAAATAAAAAAAGGCAAGAAGTGCTTATTATCTATCGCATCTCCTGCTCCCTAATCTAAAATTATAAAATATTGAAAAGTAAAAAAGAGACCTTACATAAATGTTAAGACCGTGGAAAAATTCCAACGAAAAGCCTTAATCTATCAGCTGTTTTTATCTAACCTTAACCAGCCGGGGCCGAGTAACCTTCCTTATGATTCATTAGTTGCATTTGAGCCTTCGAGGTGGTGGGATGTTTCTTGGGTGTATTATTCAAGTTTTGTTTTGCAGTTATTCTCTTTCTACCCTGAGGATGCCTGAATGGGCGAAATATTGGACAGATGGTTTCTATTTCTGTTTTAGTTTGGAGACTTAGGGCTTTTCGTTGGAATTTTTCCACGGTCTTAACTAAAATTATAAAACTAATATCCTTTTAACTATCTAAATACAGGGAAACTAATTAAGAGCAATGCTGAAGAAGAACATTGCCTGAATGTATTAGAAAATCAGAGTATTAGGCTCTGAGAAGCACTTAAGTTCACTGGATGAATTAAGATGGAAAACGAGGAATTGCAGAGAATGCTCAATGGTAATTCTTCTTCCGATATTCCGATTTACCTTAAATGATCACCATGTTGCCTTCAGTTCCTCTGTTAGAAACCTCGGAGTCATTTTCGACCAATCCCTCTCATGGAAACCCCACTTTGCCCAAATTTCCCGTCGATCAATAAGCTCCCTAAAGTTATTCCACCGTTCCAAACATCTTCTAACACTACCTATCCGTAAGCTCAACATCACTTCTTATATCTTTCCATACTTTGACTATGGTTGTGTGGCTTATGGTGGCCTCTCCAACAGGGTCGATGAGAGGTTCGCTTCGATTTGTCTTCGACGCCCCGAGAAGGTCTCCTGTGTCCCGCCGTTACTTTGAGTTAAAGTGGCTTTTTCCTTCTATCCGCAGGCTCTATTTCCTTGGTTCTTACTTATATCAAACTATCAACTCACAACATCCACTTTACATGTATAGTCTCCTACAATTCAAATCCTCTGTCCAATCCCAAGGCACAAGATCTCGCCCTTCCGATCTTTATATCCGTTCCCATAGAACCAAAACTTTTGAGCGTTCCTTTCTCGCCCATTCTATCTCTCTTTGGAACTCACTCCCACCCGATATCCGTCATGCGTCTCCTTTAACCTCTTTTAAATATAAACTTTTCCAACATCTTCTAAATTCCCAATCAGGTGCTTTATAACCAATAAATAATTGATAGATATTTTCAACTTTATGATTGATGAACTACTGTAAATATTCCTCACTCATAATGAAATCATTTTTTTTTTAAATTTCTGTTACTAGATGCTATCATCTGTTTTTTTTCCATAAGCCTAGTTCTTTTTATTGTAAATTTGTCTGTTTTTTTTTATTTTAATTTTGCATCACATTTTCTGATTATCTACCAAAACATACCTGTTTAGTTATTTACTTTCAGGATATTTTGTAAATATTGTTTTACTCAAATGTTGGGCTTTGGCCAGATAAATATTTTCTTAATTATGTTCATCTCTGTTATTCTAAAGGGACCTGGTCCCAGAATAAAATTATTTTTCTATTTCTATTTCTATTTCTAATTCGATTGAGATGTGTGTGGACAAATTGTGTGCTTAGTAACGAACCACATCCTAAAATTTCAATAAGCAATAAACCCTGTGGTGATGTTGCGGACGTAGATGAGAGCATAGCCTGTTATAGATGATCATAGGCGGATCCAGGGGGAGGGTATGGGGGTATGTGCCCTCCCAGACGGTTTTTTGGTGTACTTTGAAGAATCCATTACAACACATACTTATACCAAATCATGTGATGATAGTTGTTAAAATATATGAATAAAATAACAGACATAACATGAGTGAAACTATTGTTTAGATATTTTAATAAACCATTCTATAAATACTACAAGTTTTTGTTAATTTTTTTGCCCGTCTGCTCGTTGTGCCTCCCCAGAAAAAATCCTTGTAGATGATCGTGTAAATTTGTAATTAGTCGGAAGTCAATACTCAGAGGTTTCCTAACAGTGACTTCGGGTTTACTAAGCCTTTTTAATTATTATTATTTCCTTCATATTTAATTCTACAAAAAGATTCCATTGTAATTCTTATTAAATATATTGATACAAAAATAAGATAGAGTCTATTCCATGCCTTATACATTTTATTGCAGGCCGTAAACATCAATAATAAGATTAATTGACTAATACTTGTTACAAAAGGTTTAAACAAATTCATAGATGTTTAAGTTTGGAACATCTACTCTATGAGCTGATAGCATAGGGTAATAAAAGTTTTGAATAATAAAAATGCACCCTATAAATATTATAGTAGGGCACATAAAGGATTATACAATTTAAAATTATGAAATTTATTAGTAAAGGCGGCTTTGTATAGAAAACTGCGGCTTTAAGAGAAGCATTTTCAAAGACGAGGATTTATCGGAGCATAAATAAGCACATAATAGCTTAGCATGCTGAAGAAAAGCCTCACACGGCTCGTGTCATCTCCTATACAATTAGCTTTGAGCACGCTATGTGGTTATGCTATCATAGTCGTATAGATATTCATCTCATATACCATGAATAATCTTTATATTTGCTGCTAGTTTATTACATATTCAAAATTAATTATTATTTTTGTTCTATTTGTGAAAAACTGTTTTTCTTTTTTTTCTATTGATTACCTTTTTTTTTAATGTTAGATAAGCATATAATAAATTTTATATTATTAATCGACCTGTAATAAGTTTGGTATCGATTCTGAGCTATCGAACACCAGTGCTTGACCGAGAGAAGTGGTGTTTGGGAAATTTGATATGGCACTCTCAACCTGGTCGATATCCACTAACCCTGTGACCTCAAACTAAGTTTGTCTCGCTTCTACTTTATCAATATCGATTAGAATTGTTCGCCATTATTATTATTATTAATAATAATACTAATAACAACAATAACTATAAATTATGAAGTCCCTTCAGAGAAGTATTACAGAAAATGAAATATGAGATTTAGTATTAGTATAGAATAAATTATTTTGGGAGCGGAGTGGCTCAGTGGTAGAGCACTGAATAGCCATGCCGGAAATCCTGGTTGGAATCCCGCTGCAGGCAGTTACTTTTATTTAGTCTGTTTGCGGCGGGAGATGGATCATATAGGATCTTGGACCCTCCTGGGGCTCACTCAGCCTCTATAAAATGTTATAAAAATAGGGTACCCTAAATAAGGTGGTTGAGCGTGACTTATGAAAAGTCAACACCTTGCAGAACCGTTGTCCATGAAAGAGAACAGTCTCTACTACGTACTGAACCCCAGACTCGTTCTCGGTCGTAGTGGTTACAGGTTTTGAGTAAAATAATTACAAAAAATAGTAGAATTAACTTATTTCGTTTTTATTTTTATTTGATGATTTATGGCCCGAAGGCTCGATGCCGATACCACCAATCTCTGTTTACAACCAAATCCGCCAGATATCTCTTCAAGCAATCCTCAAACCTGCAATAAGGTCTACTCCTCGGACGCTTCCCAGTCGGTACTGCGCTTAGTAACTTTTTAGAAATTAGTAACTTTACTAAGCCAAGCAACTTTACCAGCCCATCTTAATCTTCGTGACGCTACCACTTCAACAATATTCGCGCAAATCCACGTTGTGTTATCTCCTAAGTTCTAATTTTCTAAATCCTTTAGAGGTTGTTCATCATTCAGCGTTGGCGGCCAGGATTCACATCCGTAAAGAAGAGTTGGATGTATGATGGTTTAGTAAATTCTGAGTTTTAGATTTCTGAACAAAAGAAGCGAGCCTAGTAAAATCGAGACCAAATGAGGCGTGGAGATGCAAATGAAGGATAAATCCATATTTTATAATTTTTAATGTTTTTCACAAATTTAGCGTCCTCTATACTGTGGTACATTGTTCACCATTCACAACATGTCGAAGCCAATATAATTTTTCTAAAAATAAGTGTCTCAAATAAATAATCATTTCATGATAATCTAAATTATATATATATATATATATATATATATATATATATATATATATATATATATATATATATATATATAATGTTGGTGATTCCTGAAACAAATTTTAATTTGAATTTATTCTCTTTTGCATCTCAAAGCCTCAAATAATAATATAAATTTCCTTCCTCTAATTGCGCCTTTATTTCCTCTTGAATGAATGGTCAAATTTAAATTAATTATATGATTAAATGTGATGTATAATTTTGTAATTATGTTATGTTTCTAGATTAATATAATACATTATTATAGTACTTCGAAATATTGTAAAAAATCTCTGATCATATATAAATTATTAAATTAATGATTAAGTAAGGCATAAAATATCATATACATATGTCTATTTAGTGTACATAATATCATCATAAACATATTCTATGTAGTATATAAGATACTGTAATGTAGTAAGTTTAAGATGGAGGAAGCTAAAGGTCGCCTTAGTGGCAGGAGATAAGTCATTATCCAATTGAGCCAATAGTTCGAACCCGGCATGGACATTCCACTGCACCATACGTTGTGACTTCAACCCAAATATATTCTTATATTCTTGTTTAATTTTTTTGAAAAGAAGATGGTTTCGTGACATTTTAAGTTGAATTTGTTAGTCAATCATTCAAGTGAGTAAAATAAAACCTTTTTCCAGTCATGTATCTTTCCTCTTTATTTAAAAACGTTTCAACATTAATATGTCATTCTCAATTTACATTTCTTTTGAGTCCTTTAACGTTATTTAATTTAAAAATATTCTCTAAAATTTTTTTATAAATTTGTACATTTTCAATCTTTTTAGTTGATTGTCAAATATTTTAAATATTTCTCATAAAACTTAGAGTTACAATGTACTCCATGGTCATCATTAACTTTTTTATTTTTTTTTATGTTGAATTTGTTATTAGAGTACTGCTACAGGGCAGTAGTCTACTTGCTTTTACCCATTAAATTTACTTGTAGTGTTAGAATATAGTTGCAAATTTCAATGACTAACTTTAACAAAAATATATTTTGACTGGTTTTGAAGTGACATATATATATCTCCGTCTTTCCCGTTACTAAAAAAGAATCGTATTTTATTGCTATATCAATCTCTAATTAAAGTCTCTAGATTGTTATAATCTATTATTTTATTATGAACATATATAATATACACATAATGGTACCATTACCTTATTATGTTTCTTTTTCTGTTAATCTTTATTATTCTAAAGAGACTTAGTCCCAGAATAAAGTTACTTTTCTATTCTATTCTAAAAGAGGTGGGTGTTATTTTCCAAATGGAAAGGCAAGAAACTGCTCGATGTTTTCGCCTACTTCAACATTTACTGGACAAACACTCTAAGCTCCCAATTAATTACAAAAGACTCATTTACATGACAGTTATGAGACCTATTTGGAAATACGGAGTTGAGCTTTGGGGCTCTACTAAACCATCCAATTCATCTCGTATCCAATCCTTACAATTCAAAATCCTTCGTAAAATCCTCAATGCTTCTTATTATGTCACAAACAAACTCATCTTAATATCCCATATGTTGCTGATTTGGCCCAAACTAGATACCTATCCTTCCATGAAAAGCTCCATACACACTTGAATCCGCTAGTAACTCAACTTGCTTCCCATAACCCTCGGAGGTGTCTGAAAATAATATGGCCTCGAGACCTTCTACTATGGAACTTTATTGTTTATTTTCATGTCATTTGTTCATATTAGCAGATTTACTTGTATTATTATTACAGTTATAAATATCAATAAATTAATCCAATCTAGAATAAAATCCAAATAAATAATAGATATATCCCTTTCAAGGAGACTTGAATTATCCAGTGTGTGTTGATTTTTGAATTGTGTGGCGCTAATATCAAATGCTACGCCCAGAACGGCCGGCTCATATCACAGCAAAAATTTACTGGCAACTGTCAGAGATAGGCCTTGTGATGGAGGCAATGAATCGAGAGATAATGTAACGATAAATCGATTTAAACGGGTCTCGATATCATTATCTGAAACTTCGTCCTGTGGCTGGCGTTGTGGTGCCAATATGAGGATCCTGTGATGTTCGAGTATTGGTGGTAATAAACAATTTATTCCAGTAGCTCTCACATTTATTATTATTTTATTTTATTATTTTTTATTATTTTTCTCTGCTTCTATCGGATGATACCCGGGTATGAGCCTTGAAAAATTAATTTGTTAAATTTTCATTACTTTTTTTAAGATACTCTCAGTTCTTATGATTCTCCAGTTTCCTACTGCTTTCTGAATTTGATCCAGAATATTATAATTTAAGTCCAACTCTCTTATGCTGTGTCACCGTCATGTCCGGAATCAGTCCAGTCGTGGATATCGTCCCTGCCATCGCAAAGTATCGAATGTGAAAAAAATACAGTTTTCGTTATCGACTTATAGCAGTTGCTTTAGGATTGATAATTGATATAAAATTCATAAAGAGGCATCTATCAGACACGAGTACAAACTAAAACGAATGTCATTGGTTTGACTATAGGCACTAATTTTTATTGAACCTTGAAACTGTTTTTTTTAATTCTCCTCAATAGTACCGATTTTCAAATTCGATAGTTGGAAATGGCAGGGACGATATGACTAGCGGCCAAACTTTTGCATAATTGCTTCAGTTCCTTTGCCAGGTCCAGATATTTTCTAATTTTTTCGGCGACCACCTTCTGGAGACTATCATCTGCAGGTAAACCTATTTCAACTGTATATACACATTTTTCTTCTTTTAGGAATAGCAAAGTATGAGACATGTTATGAAGAATCATGTGACCAGTTATGATGGCCTGGTCCCAATAAAGATTGACGTGTCGTTTATCAATTATTGCTTGTTGGTTGTGCCTGAAAGAGGGGAAGGTCTTGTCACCAGTTTTCAATTCCATGGCTTATTCTTGGTGAGAATTTGTTGCCACATTATTAGGTCTCAACAAATACTCCTTGCCAGCAAGAACAGCGAGAATCCGGATTTGATATGCTGAATGGATATTGTGGTTGTTTTACACAGTCTACATTATATTATATTAAAATATTATTATTTTTAATTATATAATTATCAGAATTGTGTGATATAAAGCTTAGTATGGCATGTTGAGTGAGGTATCCGCTTAAATCAAATATATTCTTACTAATCTCAACGTACATCGTTGTATTTCGGCAGATACAGCAACATATAGTGCATGTTATAATAACCCAAAGATAACTAAAGATAGATATGATCTTCAATAATGATATAAGTGGAAGAAGATGGTCCGGATGGAGGTAAAAAATTTCTGTAATGTTGGCAGAAATGTTTATTATAGCCCTGAAGAAGACCTGCAATGTGGGTCGAAACGTTGGACCTTTAATAAACATTTTTTCCAACTTAACAGAAATTTTTTGAAAAAACATCCACCCGGACAATTTTCTTCCACTAAACTGGTATTAGCTTGCCCCAATTTTGACTTCCTTTTCATTTCAGCTAAGCCTTCAATTATTTTAAATTTAAAATTAAATATTAAGTGATATTTCCTTGATATATAATTTTAGAGAAAGTACTCTTTAAACTTACTTCCTAAGAATGGTAGTGTTTGTATATTTTCCACTGTACTTGCTAAACTGCCAATACGATATGAATATCGATATTTGTGTTCGATATATAAATCGACCGACCCATACACGAGGTACCTGCCCCCAATCAGCTGTTCCCTAAGTCGACTCCCGCTAATCGATACCTCTAATCTCCCCCGCTCTCCCCCTCCCCCTAGCACGGTGGCTTATCATCACATCATCATGGAGGACGTTATTGATGCCGCAGCTAGGTGATTGCTTCCAGGATTTAGTTGCCTCCGGAGATTAGCTTTATTAGCCTCGTCGGTCGGTGCATGGAGGCGTGTGTATGGCTGTATTTCACTCGATAATTATATATCGATACTTAATTAATATGCATATATGCCTCATTATGCCATTTATTAAGTTATAGCTGTAGATGAGGTGTGATACATGACATATCTGCGCTATGCAACGTGCATGCGCTATTTATACTAGCATATTCATTAATTTCCAATAATTGTCAATATCATTCGTAGTTCTTCGTAAAGGAAGGCAAATATATGGTCGAAGATTAGATTTATTAAGGTAATTATTTTATTAAGAAATAAAAGTTTTAACTAATTTTTCGAAACATAGATTACTAGCTTTTGCCCGCGGCTTCGCTAGCATAGAATTTGGACTACTGCATAAAGTTTCTTGACAGTGCTTTTTAACAATAATTTAAAATAATAAATAATTTAATTATTTAAATAATTTAATTTTTTTCACTATAGGTTACTCGTACAAAATTTCAGATGTCTAACTTCAAAACTGACGGATTCCATACAACCTTTGAACCCTTATTATAATAAGGGTGGAATTATCCAAACTTCTTTCTTAAATCATACAAAGGACCTATCTGCAAATTTCAAGATATTAAATTCCTGATTTGCCTTTAATTATGTACTATAATGGATTCTCCACAGTTCCTATAAAACTGTCGGGGGGGCTGCCCCTGTGCGCCCATCTAAATCCGCGCTTGCTATAGCCCATGTGTTATTCTGATGTATAACCTATATTACTGTAAAGTTTCATCCAAATCCGTTCAGTAGTTTTTGCGTGAAAGAGAGACAAACATACAAACTTTCACATTTATAATATTAGTAAGATACATAGTCCTTGTCCTGGTCATATTTTTTCTTTTCAAATAAAAATATTTAAAAATTATAACACCTAACAAAAAAATAAAAGAATTAAATTGTAATAATATATAATGACGTAAGTCAACAAGATCCAAATTAAAAGTAATGTTTAATTAACATTCTCCCCGTGTATACATCGCAAATTGCGAGAACACCGAAATATAGGATCAGTTAAAAGAAGGGATATGTCTGACCGAGGTACGAACCAGGGTGGCCGAGGTGGCTAAGAACCACGACGGAAACGTGGGAGACCCGGATTCGTGTCCCGGTTTTGGTCTTTACTTTTCAAATAAAATATTTAAAAATATAGATTGTATAGGTTTGTTGAAACATTCATTCCTAGATGAAATGTTTACCGATGGATATGCTTTTCCCATAAAATTATATTCTCTTTTCTATATAGTACTACTCTTTATGAAACAATCTACCTAAGGCAACTCATATCATTTGCAGATAAATCCAAGAAAGAGGTGAATAGAAGGATTAAAATAGGATGGTCCAAATTTTGGTCACACAAAAATATTTTTAAAAGCAACATGGCCATACATCACAAGAGAAAAGTTTTTGATGCTTGCATCATTCCCTCTTTAACTTATGGATGCCAAACTTGGAGCCTAAATAATGATATATCCAAATCCCTAGCAATCACTCAGCGTGCAATGGAGCGAAGTATGTTAAGGAAAAGTAGAAGGGAGAAAATAAAGAAGACAGAACTACGGAAGCTGACTGGTACGCGCGATATTCTCAAGACAGTATCTGATCTTAAATGGCAGTGGGCTGGACACATTGCAAGAATGGCATCAACACATTGGGCTAAGGCAACAACGGATTGGTATCCAATACACCGCACTAGGAGAAGAGGGAGACCAGCTACGAGATGGCGGGAGGACATACAAAACTTCATAGGAGTATTATGGCACCGTTCTGCTTGGAACAGACGTAGCTAGGGTAAATTGGGAGAGGCTTATGCCCAAAGAAGGGCATTTTTTTCTTTTTAAAAAACCTTGTAAATATAAAAACCATGTAAAAATTGTACATAGAAGAAAGAGGAAAAAATAAAGCTTATTATTATTATTATTATTACTACTCTTTATGATATTTTTTGGAAAATAATAAAACGAAAACGAATGAAAAGGTAAAACTCGAAGAGACAACCTGCGGAATAATTACAGAACTTTCTGTTTTAATAAGTTATATTAAAGTGTAATGTGCGATTGGAAAGCTAAAGTATTTAATTAAAACATTAACAAAGATATTACTTCGTTCAGAAAAGATTAAGAGTGAAAAAATAATAAGATACAAAGATTATTGTTTCCGTAGCTCGACCATTTTGAAGGCCTGGCGCAGAAGTGGCCAATCCCTCTCCTCCACTAAATGGCAGTCTTCAGTCGCACTTTTATAGCTTTGCTTTCTTTTGGAGTTATTATTGTTGTTTAGTGTTCGGCTAACCTTGGACTTTTTTTGTCAATGATATGGATCGGAGAAATCAAAAACTGAAATCAGCAAGAATTATACAAGAAGATAACCAAAACTGCCTGGTGCAAATGCACGCCTCCAAGTACTTAGCGTTGTTGTAATGGGCTTATTGTAATATATAAAATTATTATTGGTATATTGCAATAATAAAAATTTAGAATATTATATTATTGAATAGTATCTAAATATTTCTTAGGAAATTAAGTGGAATTTCTACAAATTAATTACGATAAACAATTAGAGCTTTGTATAGCATGTTATGTCGTGCTAATTTGCTATTCGTCTATTTGATAGAACGACGAAAAGAAGCAAGCAGTATAAAAATGAAATCTACTTACAATTTAGACTCGACTGTCTTGTTAACTAGAGTCCGACAATTTACAGAACGACCTTATCAGAAATCGAGGGCGGAGTTGGAAAAGTCTGTTGGGCTGTCTAAAATGATACAACAGTAATAAGGCCAAGGGTTGCTGGGTGGAACACAAACCAGGAATTGTAATAGGATAATTTAAATGGCGTTAAGGCAGACGTTTTTCAATTAAATACTAACTATTTTAAAACAGAAACGGTACTTGCAAATTAACGCCTCCGCTGCAGTAGCTGCGTAAAGAGCAATCTTGTCTTCAATCGCAATCCAAAAGCACTCGCATTCGCAAGCAGTTATATTTTATAACTTTTACATTTCTAACAGCTGATTTGTTCTAGATTTGTTGTTGTTTGCTGATTATTGTTTGTTACTGATTTGTTGTTTGTTTGCTGATTTGTTCTAGATTTATTGTTGTTGGCTGTTTTTTAGTGCTACGAAAATGAGTATTTGGGATTCGCCAAAAAATTGTAATTGTAACGATAATTATGTAATTATCTGTTATGTATATTATTATATATTAAGATATTAATAGTACATATATTATATATTATTCATATATATTATTATTTTATATATTATATATTATTATATTATATGTTATATATTATATATTATTATATTAAATATTATATATTAATATATGGTTAGGTACATAATAGATAATTACATAATTACAGTTACAATTACAATTTTTAGACAAATCACAAATACGCATTTTCGTAGCACTAAAAATCAGCAAACAAACAACAAATCAGCAACAAATTAAAATCAACAAATGATTAATATATTTAATTATATTTATTAATTAATAATACTTATTAATAAATAAGTTAATAATATTTATTAACTTAATAATAATTAATATAAGTTAATAATATTTATCAACTTATTATATATTAATAATATATGTACTATAGATTAATAATTATATATTATTAATAGATTATCATAAAACAAGATACACAATAGATAATTAAATAATTAGGGTTACAATTACAATTTTTTGGCAAATCCCAAATACGCATTTTCGTAGCACTAATAATCAATAATAATCAGCAAGAAAACAACAAATCAGCAAACAAACAACAAATCAGCAACAAAAAAAAATCAGCGAACAACAACAAATATATAATTACATATTAATAATGTTTATTAATTAATAAATAAGTTAATAATATTTATTAACTTATTATATATTCATAATATATCTATTATATACCTACTAATAATTATAATAATGTATCTTGGATATACTTTGTTTTTAAATAAATTCTTTTGATTTTGAATTGTTTATGATTATTTAAAAAAAATTAAAATTCTAACCCCAATGAATAGATTTAAAAACATTATCCAAGATAACTGTTATACAATATAACTGTTTGCGCATGCGAATAAGGTAAGAAGATTGCGCGAGGTGGCGTTAATACACAAGTACCGCCAAAACTAATAATTCAAAATAAAATCCAGAGTGTAGTTCATGAGTAGCCGGGTCGAACGCAAAACAGCAAAAATAACTTCAAGAGTATAGTAAGAGAAAACAATAAAATCCATGTAACAGGTAACTTTTGTCAGCCTCAGATTGGTATTTGAATAGGAATTGTAATTGAGTTACAATAGTGTAATATTGTTGTATAGTATAATATAGTTGTAATGGGAAAGTTGTAAATGCCAAGGTAGGGAAGTGAGGTGTTCAACTAAATTTACTAGATTTATCCATTGCAGGGCCAAAACTAACAATTCAAAAGAGAATTCTGAGAAATCCAAGCCAAAAACACAATAAAAAGTCCAAAACGAAGTCCAAGGGCTGCCAAGAGGAAAGCAAAGCAACAACAATAACAATAAGTAAAAACTAGGTACTCAAAAGGGCTAAGTAACAGTCAAGAGAGGCATGTAGTGGGGGAAAGGGAATGGCCACTTCTGCGCAAGTTTTCAAGATGGTCGAGCAATAGAAGGTTGCAAAAAGACTTAAGAAGCGCCATTACTGATAACAGTAGCAATGTTGTAACCTTTTGACTTTGGTTAGTGTTTGAATGCATTATGTGTTCGCTGTGTTTTCTCTTTTTCATTCTTTAAATGTATTTCATAATTATTTAAATTTTGCAGATTAGATAATAGAATTGTTTAATTTGTGAACGTTTGCTAGAGTTTGTGTATGTTTCCTGTTTTCCATCTTTGTTGTTTTTTATTTATAAAATTTAAAAAGAGCCGCAGCCATTGCAGGGTCAAAATTGGCAATTCGATATAGAGTCCGAAAAAACCGAGTTTCAATTACAATAAAAATAATAAATCCAAAACGAAATCCAAGTATAACCGTTTTGTACACAAAATAACAAAAATAACTCTATAAATATATATAAATTATAATAAATTTAAATAAATAATAACTCTATAAATATCATTATAGTTTGACACTAAAACACAATAAAAAGTTCAAAATGAAGTCAAAGAGTAGCCAGGTCGAGCGCAAAACCACAAACATAACTCCAAGAGAACGCAAATATTTAACAGTGAAAACTAGGTCAATATGAGAACAGAGGCCAAGTGAAGGCGACCAGGTAGTGGGGAAGGGGCTGGCTTCCATAAGGCACGAAGGGACATTTCAAAATTGTCATGCCATAAAATGTCGTGCTGTGTTGCTTATCTTTGATGCAACAGCGAAAACAAACAGAGCTATAAAAAACTCGTATAATATCAAATTTGATCCTTTGTCATTGACAATTTTGAAAATGGCAACCAGGTTGTGTTATCAACTGTAGTCCGACAATTTGCAAAAGGACCAATTGCTGAACCTGATTAGCAGGGAAGGTTAGGTACGGTGAGAGAAAAAAAAGTTCTTTTACCTGAACGCAATAACAAATACAAAATGAAGCCCTAAGGTACGTCAGGTCGAACCCAAAAAGGACAAAGGTAACTCCAAGAGGATGCAGAGGCTAGAGAAAACTAGGCACAATGTGGACCGATGACGTGGACAGTCAGGTAGTGGAGAAAAGGATTGGGCAGCCAGAGCTGACATCTGCGCAGGTCTTCAAAATGGCCGACTTTAGCCGGCTTCCAAGAGACATTTAATTATTTCAACATCATCAGTGAAGGGTGGGACACACGAGACCGCCCCAGGGTACCTAAGGCCATTCAGAGGCGACTATCTATTAATCTTAGACCTGTGTGAGCGATCTTGAGGCGAACGCGAATGCGAAATGACGCGGCGCGAAAACAACCAACAGTCAAAACCTACAGAAAAGGCCTGCGTGACCGAATGCACGTTGGCGCGAAGCGAACGCGATCAATTGGCTTGATCTATTCGCGCGGACTGGATGCGGTGCCGGTGTTTTAAATATATTATTATTGTATTTTGTAAATATATATTTTGTTTTTGTCCGATTCGTGCGTACGTAGGACATAGCCCCTGCGTCGCACCAAATCGCGTTGAATTCGCGCGTTACCAGCTTCGCTTCGCAATTGCGTTTTTTTGAATTGGCTACGTGGGACGAAGTTCATTATTCGCTTTACTATAGTACTTGATACTTTACTAATTGAGAATTATAGTAACAGAGTATATCTAAATATATTCAAATCCCCCATTAGTTATTGGTTAATAGTTAACATCGACTATTCCGTTGCCTAAAACCTACTCCAATTGGATCACCTTTGATGTAGTATTTAGCATAAGGGCATGCACAAGATCGATGGTTCTTATCCCGGAAGTTGTTCTTAGGAATTATTTCGAACTAAAATTAGTTTAAATTCTCAATTATTCCATACTTTTTAATTATATATACTAAAGCTAAATATATCTAAATTTCTATATTATACCATTGCAGATTCAAAACTAAAAATCCCAAAACGAATTAAAAAAAAATCCGAGTATAAAACACAAAAACAGCATGTTTTCCAAGGGCAGCCAGGTCAAATGCAAAACAACAATAATAATAGTAACTTCAAGAAAGAGCAATCTATGTTAGTAAGAGGACAAAGAATGAGTGAAGTAGCCAAGTAGTGGGGGAAAAGGCGTGGCTTTCATTATGCGCGACCGGCCCAAAGGCGACATTCGCGCATGTTACCACTATATTGTCTATATTAGATCCTTGTTTTATTTTGTTTACCGATTGTATAATATGGTACATGTGACTTAGCCAGGACGCAGATACAGTCTTTCACCATTGTTTATAACCTGATCCTTTATGATTCTGATACTAATAACACCTATCCTCTCGTTCATATTTATAGAAATTTAAATACACATAATGGATTAATAAAATGCTAATTTTAACCCTTCTAGCCACGTTCTTCTTCTTATATAAATGTTTCCTACACTTTGAATGAAATCATATTCATTTCAAACCTTGTCAAAATTCATTTGATGACCTTTTTCACATAATTTCACCTTTGGAATTATTTTGAATCTTCCATCTTCTGGAAGTATTCCACAGGTTTTTCTCTTAAGACGGTTATTACCAAAGTGTTATTCTGTTCACTATAAATAAGTACCTAATAACAAAAGGAATAAGACAAAAACTGAATAAAGAATAAACAAAACGGCATCTGTTCTGCAGGTTGTCGCTTCTAGTGGAGTTACAAGTTTTAACTGTTTATTTTTTAATATTTTCCAAAAAGAGAAATTATCGTGATTTTCATTATGGAAAAAAGAATGCAATATGAGTAAAAAGTAGATTTCGGTAATCAATTCACCAAGAAATAAAAGTCTCAACTAACTTTTCGGAGTATAGATAATATATTTTTAAATATTTTATTTGAAAAGAAAAGATGTGACAAGGACGGGGACTCGAACCCGGGTCTCCCAGGTTACCGTCGTGGTGCTTAGTCACCTCAGCCATCCTGGTTCGCTTCTCGGTCAGACATATCCCTTCTTTTCACTGATCCTATATCTCCGTGTTCTCGCAATTTGCGATGTATACACGGGGAGAATGTTAATTGAACATTACTTTTATTTTTGGATCTTCTTGACTTAAGTCATTATATATTATTATAACTTATATTGTTTATTTAATTGTTAGATGTTATAATTGTTTAAATGTTTTATTTGAAAAGAAAAGATGACCTCTCACGTCACCGTCGTGGTGCTTAGCCACCTCAGCCTTCCTGGTTCGCTTCTCGGCCTTAATATTCATTAAGACCTATTCTCAGGCTAGGCACCACGAAATAAAAGTTTTAACTAAGTATAGATTATATTTAGTCCCGGTCCAGGTCATATTTTTTCTTTTCAAATAAAATATTTAAAAATATTAAAAAAATTATAACATTTAACAACAAAATAAAATGAATAAATTATAAGGTACTAGTATGTTTAAGGGCCTGCTGACATTAGCGCGCTCAGGTGTCACTTACCTCAACTATTTGGACCTTGTCAGGTTATGCATGAATTTTAAATAGGCATTGCCTTTCATTATGGTACAACAGATTTATAGGAAATGATAAATCCATAAACAGATTCATGTTATGATAAACAATGAAAGATTTATTCCAAGCAATGCTCATTAAAAAGAACAATATCTTCAAAAATTGCATCAAAAGGGTCTCTTCCCTCTAACTTCGTTATATAAAATGGACAATAGTCTCCAAAAGTAATGCACTATTCTTCAACTACGTATTTAATCAGGTATTTAATCAGGGTCTTGTTGCATCCTTTTTTCTGGCATCTCCATCTAATTGTATTCCCCACTTGCAGTTTCATATCATGTCCATTTCCACAACGCATTTTCTGTGGAATGACATTCCGCTCCTGAAGAAACCTAACAGCTGATTTTTCATCGTTCACCGTGCGAAAAATCTTCAAATTCCAAGTCATATTTGAAGAAAATAATCAAAAACACATTCACGTTCAACTTCACATAAACAATAACAAAACAATAGAAAGGTTACTATAACAGTAGGAGATGGTTAAGAAAAGTGACACCTGAGCGCGCTGATGTCAGCAGGCCCTTAAATATACTAGTACCATTATAATAATATATAATGACGTAAGTACACAAGATCCAAATTAAAAGTAATGTTTAATTAACATTCTCCCCGTGTATACATCGCAAATTGCGAGTACACGGAGATATAGGATCAGTGAAAAGAAAGGATATTTCTGGCCGAGAAGCGAACCAAGATGGCTGAGGTGGCTAAGTACCACGACGGATATGTGGGAGACCCGGTCCTGCTCATATATTTTCTTTTCAAATAAAATATTTAAATATAGATGTGTTAGTTAAAAACGTTCATTTCTAGATGAAATTATTACCGAAGTATGCAAATTTACAATAATTGCATCCTCTTTTCCATACTTAAAGCTCATTGTAACTTGTTTTTTAGAATATATTAATAATAAGAGAAAAACATTAAAGAAGAATACAGAAAACAATTTAATAACACAGATCTAGTAATAATGAGGTAGGTTTTATAAGGTCTGGCTAAATCACAAGTCCAAATAAAACTTTTCAACTTTCCTCACACTAAATAAATAAATGCCTCTTTGTAAGCTGCTAGGGCTGGACCATCTTGAAGCCCTGCGCAGAAGTGGCCACTCCCTTTCCCCCACTACCTGCCTCTCTTCACTAGTACTTTGTCCTTATTGTTGTTGCTTTCTCTTGGAGTTATTATTGTTGTTTCGGGTTCGACCCGGCAACCTTTGGACTTTTTATTGTTATTGTGTTTTAGACTACGATGAGAAATATCCCTTTCTCATCACACTTTTCCAGCGCCGCCTCCGATTTCATACCAGAAGTACGTGCATGACACGATTGCACTTACCTGGAAGAATATAAGAAACTCATTTTGGAGAATATTGGACTTAACCATTTATTCACACGCCCTTCAAATATATTTACCCCTTTAGTAAACTTACAGAAAAATGTTTGTTAGAGAAGCATTGGGTGACTGTAACTTCTAATATAAGGAAGAAATAGTTGGGGGTGCAGTCAATAAAAACACCTTAATAAGTGTAACTTATTTATTGTGTGCCGACGTTTCGGCCTACAATGTAGGCCATCTTCAAGGCTAAGAGAGAGAAACAAACAGAAAAACATATAAGAAACGTTGCAGTAACAAGAATATGGTGACAAGTAATGTGGTAATGTGGTGCAAGTAATGTGGAAATTAAAATAGTGACTAGATATGATGAAATAGTGAATAGATATGATGATTAAATATAACGAATATTAAAGTGTGACAGATATAATAAAATTACAGATGATGAACAGAAATTAAAATAGTGGCAGACATAATGATTAAAGAATACGAATACGCAACGTTTCTGATATGTTTTTCTGTTTGTTTCTCTCTCTTAGCCCTGAAGATGGCCTACATTGTAGGCCGAAACGTCGGCACACAATAAATAAGTTACACTTATTAAGGTGTTTTTATTGACTGCACCCCCAACTATTTCTTCCTTATATTACAGAAAAATTGTTGTAATTGAAATTGTACATATCCCATGCAAAGAGCATGTTTACATGTACAATGATGCATTATTATTGTATGTTATATGCATATTATTGTTAAACATATTACTAACATACACATTTAATTTACATTTGCAATGATGACAATTATAATATTTATCTTGTATATATAACCTTGTACATCTTGAATGCGTGAATAAGTGAAACGACTAGTTATTTACCAGTGTTTTAGAGACTTAAGACTTTGCTTTTTTGTAGTTTCCCAATTGATTTCTAAAAAATTTAAGTTTGGAACATTCAGAAATATATTCCAAATAGTATTTTTAAATATACTCATTAAAGAGGAATTGACTTACCTGCAAGTGTTACATTATAATAAATTCAATTACTTTGTGATCTTAAAAACAATGACTAACAATACAATGGAATACTTAAAATGTAATTGTATTCTACGACAAAATACTTGTGTAATGAGAGATGTATGTATTAATTTTAGATTCGTCCACTCTAAAATTTATTAAACTATTTTAAAAAGAAAAGATATGGCCAGAACCGGCACTCGAACCCGGGTATTTCACCTGTCCGTGGTGACGCCTCAACCATCTCGGCCACCCTGGCACGTTTCTCGGCCAGCCTTATCAATTCTATTCACTGATCCTACATCTCCGTGTTCTCGCAATCTGCGATGTATACACAGGGAGAATGTTAATTGGACATTACTTTATATTTTGATCTTGTCGACTTTATACATACATACTACCGTATACATCGCAGATTGCGAGAAATGTAGATATAGGATCAGTGAAAAGAATTGGTAGGGCTGTCCGGGAAACGTGCCAGGGTGGCCGAGATGGTTGAGGCGTCACCACGGAGAGGTGAAATACCCGGGTTCGAGTCCTGGCCCCATATCTTTTCTTTTCAAGTAAAATATTTTTAAAAAATTATATCATATAACAATTAATTAAAATATAATAAAATTGATTTATTATGCTATAAGAGTACTTTTTATATTACTTGTGAGTTTGTGTGTGTGTGGCATCGTTTTCCTATTTCTCATTTAACTTTGTTCCATTTCAACGAGAAATTTTGGGACCCATAAGTTGACCCTTGTAAGTACCTAACTTTTGTACGACAATTACAACGGGTACCAATGTACCGTACCTTTTGCCGAAACTCTCCTGTTTTCTACAAATTTGAAATTTCACTAGGGCCTGAGAAGTTGTTAGGCATTGCAACAAACGAATTACTAAAAATTTTAATTAGCTTTGAACCTTTGGGTTCGTTAAATCATTATCTTATCTATCTTATCGTTATCTAAATCGTTGCTTATGTGTTTATCAAATCGATAATGTTATATAATATAATTTTGAAAACAGATGAATTACTTAGAGTAATTATTTTATGACTAATTTTCGACGTTTCAGGCTACTTCAACACTTATTAGACAAACGCTCTGAGCTCCCAATTAACTACAAAAGACTCATATATATGACTATTATAAGACCTATTTGGACTTACGGAGTAGAGCTTTGGGGCTCCACTAAGCCATCCAATTCCTCTCGTATCCAATCCTTAAAATCCAAAATCCTTTATGATCCTTAATTTGTTACCAATAATGTGTCCTTAATGACCTCAATGCCCCATTTGTTGCTAATTTGAACGCAATACCAGTTTTCATAACAAATTTTATTCCCACTCAAACCCACTAGTTTAAATCCTAGCTTCTGCTTAAATTCCCGATAATCCTCCGCTTTGAGGCGTATACAGAGAAGATGGCCTCGTGACCTTCTAATGTAATTTGTTGTTGTATATTTAAAGGGCAAACATCTACTTATAGTTTTCATTGCACTGATCACTAGAGAATATACACATTAATTACTTCACACACACATATGCTAACATACATATTGACATTTCTTACATAATATACATATCTGTAACATTAGTACTTTGTAAAAATATTGTTACATATTATATTACATACATATTTACATTACCTACATAATTACATATATACATTATTGTAGCATTAGTTCTTAAAAATGTTGTTACATATTAAAATAATAACATACTACACTACATTAAACATATAATAGAAAGATAAATGCTTATACGAAGTTATTTATATTAATTAAATAATGTATAATATTGAATAAACTTAATATTAAATAATATTAGTATATTAAATAAACTTTAATATGTAATGTAATATAAAATTTATATTATTTATATAGACGTTATACATATTTATAAGTATATTTCTTATACCTTTGCATAGCTTATACATATTGTAATATGTTGTTTGAATACTACCACCGGTTAGTTTTTCTTCTAGCCATTATGTACAGTTTCTTCCATTAATTTTAGTTGTATTATTATAAAAAAAGTTGTAAATTTCAATAAATATTTCAAAAAAAAGAAGTCAAATTTTATTTTTTTACACTAAGTGCCTTTATTGTCTTTGGAACTTTGGAACAATTTGCTTAAATGTCCATCCCACAAATGACAATCGTCTTTTGTACCTTTTTCGTTCAATGAGGACTTAACGTTTTTCTTGTCATCCCGGGTCCCCATAACTTGTCCCTTTTAGTGCCATCAGTCACTTAGAACGCCGGGTACCAAGGTACCGCACCTCTTATCGAACCAAAACCCTCCTATTTCCTGCTCTTTTGAAATTTCGAGAAACCAAAACCTGAACCATGGTAACCTTCTGCCATGGAATGCCGGGCCATGCCTAGAAAGTACCCGTTAATGGTACTTTGTTACTAACTATAAAGTAGATACATTTTGTAGAATATTCGTGCACCAGATGAATACTTCAGCAATATTCTACAAAAGGAATATTTTGTGCACATTTTATTTTAATAAAATACATTAACTGGTATGTTTTATGAATGTGAAACATGGGCATTGATGTGGATCATATTAACCCTAAAGTATTGAGACATGGTACCTGAAACATTTTGGTACCTATTTTCAGGAATTTCCCAACCTACTAATTATGAGAAATCCCCTTTTCAATGTTTCAAACGGTAATTTTTGAAGGTGTGTGTGTGTATGGGTACATCGAACCTATCCTTTGTTTCTGAAAAATTCTTTGAAAGTGATTAAAAAAAAAATTGTGTTTTGTTATAATTGTCTTAAGGTTCAGTACATGGGACCGTAAAACGGGGTGAATAGAAACAATTTTCAACTTTGGTTTGAAATTTTCCATATTTGTAATTGTTCTAGATACACAATTTTTTGACCAAACACAGGTCTCTGTTAGACCTGTTTGTTTATAGTATTTAATTTTTTTAATTTTATTTCATTTTAAAGAAAAAAATTAAAACATGGTGTTTCTTTTCACCCCGCAAATGGGGGTGAATAGAAACAGTACTTCGATTTCATATTTTTTTCTATTTAAACGTATCGAGGGTGAATGGAAACAGTTAAATATGATATTTTTAATGTGTAAATGGATAAATACAAATTTATTTCTCAACGTAATGATTTATTTCAGTACATAACCAAAAGAAGTTACATAACTGTAAGTAAAGAAATTGAATAGGTAGACAATTACCGTATTTAACAATATTAAATTATGATTAATAAATTGTGAAATCGGACAGGTCATCTTTGAAAAATATCATGCCTTTGAATCGAGAGATAAAGCTGCCTGACCGCCATGGTTCTTCATATTGAGGCCTCTTTTCAAGTGTCGACATATAATACTATAATGCAAACCCTGTTTCTCAGCAGACTTCCGAAGGCTTAGTCCCTTCTGTATGTCAGAAAGTGCATTTTTGATTGTTTTTGGATCGTTGGCATTTTACAGGGTCCTGCTGTGTCAAATAAGAGTCTAACATAAATATAAAACACACAATATGTATTTTATATAGTATAAATGTGATTTAGTATTAAATTTTTCTTGTGGGGTGAATAGAAACACTAAAAATTATGTGTTTCTATTCACCCCATAAATTCTGAAAACCTAACTTAAAAAACATGAATAATTTTTGAAATAATATTGTTAAAGTTAAAGCTTAAAGTAAGCCTTAATCTTTTATATGAATAATTGAACTATGCTTTGTACAGCTATTTACTTTGAAGAACTCTACGTACCTGGAAAAATCAAAGTGGATAAAAAAACACAATAATCGTGTGGTAAAATTCAACAAGACATACAAACAGGAACCTGTGCTGCTAACCAAACAAACCATTATTTCTCTTTCAGCCTAAATTATAGCAATCTAAAAAAAAATAATAGGCAATAGGCAACTGTTAGAAAAAGGTGCTTCAGCCCAGATAATGCTCCATCCGGCAGATTTTCCTTCCATTTATGACGGTCTTGGACTGGGCCATTTGTTCTAAAAACGGAAAATTAATGCTCTATAAATAATCAATCAATAAAAGTGAACAAAAACCCAAGAAGAGACTAAAATAGGATTAAATATGAAAATCCCCACACCCTCCAAAAAACCCAAAAACAGAGCCTCATGTCTTTGTCTTTAAAATACTGGTGGAAAGCAAACGTGTCGCCAATTCATACATCGTTATCTCACACACATCTCACACCAACAGTTCAAAAAGACTCATCATATATAGAGGGAAATCTTGCTTCAAGCCGCTCCACAAATAACTCCGTGTTTTTTGCAGATATTTCGATTCAAGTATCATGTATGTAAAATGTAAAACCTACATTTTCGTATGAATATTATTATTTTTTTTATGGCTCGATACCTTCCTATCTTACTGGCATCTTATTTAATAGGAAAATGGAAGGTTGGCTCTAAAGTTCGTTCCAAGTACCACGGACCATACCTCAGTACTTTTGTGACTTATTATGTAAGCTTTCGTTTAATGTTTTATTTTTATTAGTTAATATTAATTAGTCAGTGATATATTTAAATTTATAAATCTTATTAAAATATAAACTATTTTTTTATTTTTAAATATTTTTGTTTTGAAGAGAAACCGATTCGGTGAAGAGAACGGATATGTCTGACTTGGATACGACCTCTGGTAGCTCAGTGGCTTAGAGCACCACTACGGAGTAGCATAAGACCCGGGTTCGAATCCCAGCCAGGGAAAATCTTTTCTTTTCAAAACCAAAATATTTTAAAACAATTACCATAAAAATAGTTTTCTTATTCTTTTCGAATTTATTCATCATTTTTTTATTGTCTTCCAAATATGGAACCACAATCTATCACATCAAAAATAGTTGTTTGGAATGATGATTTGAGGTTTCATGATGAAATACGCCTCTACATAAACATCATTCCTTTGTGGCAAATACTAGAAACCCGATATGCCACTACTAGAAACCGAGTGTCAATTGTTTGAGATAGTGGCAATTTTAATTTTTTAAAGTATTTTTAGTTTCGTTAATATTCTGTTAATTGTTTAAAATCCAAATTGAATACAATTTAATTAATTAGTTATAAATAATCCTGTAACCACTACGACCCGTGGTTATTAATTTCGGAACATGGACTGGAATAACAAATTTATGTTTGAGTGGAAAGTAGCTGACTGGATAATTTAATCCATCCAAAAAAAATTTAAATATTTTTAAATTTTATTGTGATTGATTATTTAAATATTTTTATTTTGAATGGATTGGATTCAAATATAGGTATATACACGAATATTATTCAAATACTAACGTCGCCAAGATTAAGACGGCCTTGTAAAGTAGTTGGGGTTAGTAAAGAATGAATTCCTAAGTAGTAAGAAGCGCAGAGCCGATTGCTAAGCGTCCGAAACGTAGTTGGGAGGATTGCGTAATAAGGTTTATTCAATTTTTTGCTTATAAATTTTCTTAGTTTTGAATTTGAAATCCCTCTATAGAACTCTTGGTTTCAGAAGAACTCAATTAGGTTTTCTCGAATTTTGAGTTTATTATTGTTATTATTCGTAAATCTGCCAAAATGGAAGACGTTTAAATAAAGATGGTTCACGTTCGGGGTTTCTTGTTCTTATTCGCCCAGCAGGTTTTCATTCTTTGCTAGAATTCAGCATTTATTTCTTTGCACTCCATTTTGTTTCAGTTCTCGGCGCTTTTGTCTCTGGTTTAACCTCCCATTTTTCGAATTTGAGTCTAAAATTGTTTCTTGTTTTCATGTCTTCATTATTAATTTTGCCTAATTCCAAGGTTGAGTTTATTATTATTATTTTTTATTATTTGTATATTTCTATATATATACAAATTTATTTATATTGCTAATTTTTAATTGAAGAATCATGACGTCATTGATATATTTTTAAGTTATATTTTTTTTAAATTTCTTAAATTAAAATATGCAAATTCTGAGTACCTATATTGAGAATAATGTAAACAAAATTACTTATTATAATGTAATATAAATATAGTGTAATTACATAATGCCTTTGGTATATTTCTCGAATAAGGTCAATTCCGTTTTATTAAACCAGATTTCTGTTTTTTGTTTGTTTCTTGTTTTTTCGCATTCGGACTTGACCAACATGGGACCAACTTTCAACTCCTTAGCGGTCAGCTGATGTAATATTGTCTACCTTACTCATAATAATACTTATTTACAATTTACTGTTTTTATGTTAAGACGTGTTTAAAATATTATATAAAAGTGATATCATAGTTCACTCATTAACAAATATCAATATATATGTAGAACGGAGATAGTTGGGAGGTGCAGTCAAAAAAACACTAAATAAGTACTAGACTTATATTTAGTACGTGCAGACGTTTCGACCTACAGTGTAGGTCATCTTCAGGGCTATGAGAGAGAAACAAACAGAACAAAAATATATAAAAACGTTACAGTAACAATAATACATGTAATGTAGACAATTAAAATAGTGACAGATAACGAATATTAAAAAAGTGACAGATTTAATAAAATTAAAGATAATGAACAGAAATTAAAATAGTGACGGAAATAATAATTAAAGATAACGAATATAAAATAAAATACAGAAAATAAATGTACAGAAAGGGTAGAAAAGTAAACATAATATAAAGGGAAATAAAAATGAGGAGGTAAACCAAAGATACAAAAAGAGAAGATTAACATATAAAAAAAGGTTGGAACATGAAGGATTTAGAAAGACTAGTAAAATAAAGATATAAAATGTATGATAACGGACTTATGGACTAAGTATGGAACATATATATAAATATATAATATATATTTAAGTATGGAACAAATATATATATATATATATATATATATATATATATATATATATATATATATATTATTATTATACTAAATTATATTGATATTTAATATACATATATATGTATAATAATAATATATATATATATATATATATATATATATATATATATCTGTGTGTGTGTGTGTACAATAATAATACTATTATACACAATAGTTGTTGTTCATACGGTTCCATACTTATATTTTCATTTTGTTTACATTTCTAACTGTTATTCTACGAGATACCTCTCATTTCTTTCTACATATTCCTATATTATTATGTCTCATACAATTTACTTATGTAACCTCAAGAGGTCCGTTATCATACATTTTATATCTTTATTTTACTAGTCTTTCTAAATCCTTCATGTTCCAACCTTTTTTTATATGTTAATCTTCTCTTTTTGTATCTTTGGTTTACCTCCTCTTTTTTATTTCCCTTTATATTATGTAATCTTTATATTATAAAAATTGACTCGTCCATCCATTATACTCGTACAGTGGGTAATTTGTGGAAAACCTGCTGGGTGAGCTTGATTTTAGGGACAAATCACACAACCGTTTACTTAGAAACAGTGCAGTCCCTAGCAGGTACTGAACCCAAAACCCTCATGGATTGTAATGGTACGGTTATATTTTCTTATACTATTTTACTACAGAATATTCTTCTGTATTTAGCAAGGTACTATCGTACTTCCATTGGGTTACAAACTTAAAATTCTTGAGAAAATTAAAAAGTTTCATATTTTAGAACATATCTAAAATTATAATTCACTTGTAAAACAATACGCTTTCTCATATGGATAATGAAAAAACAAATCATAAAGTTTTTCCATTCTTGTTTTTAGCTTTTATAATTATTGGCTATGAGCTTATTTATTTTTTAATGAGTGGCGCTTTCGAAAATTTTATGACGTTTTGCCAGTAATTGAAAAACGGTCATAAATTTCCCTTCAAGTCGTAAATAATATTTTATTATATGTAATAATAATTATAATTCGAGGTTGTGGATCTCATTTGTGGGCCATGGAGGTCTTTAGAAGGGACCAAGTGTCGCATTAAAAAAAAATCCAGCGCATTGCACACATTGTTACGAAAGGTCCATTTTTCATGTGCCGTAACCGTTTCGAAAAATAAAAAAAAATATATATATAGAACTCGTATTAAATTTCGACCTCCTTTAAATATCCCGCAACTCATTCAGTAACGACTCGTCAATGACTTTTTTTTATCGATTCTAAAATCGATTTAGTAACTCTTAATACAACAAAGAGGCCGAAACGAAACGGGTTCTCGATATAAGTCAACTTAATGAACTATAATTCTCGAAGCGCCATTGTGTACATTGAATATAATAATACTTGAATATCCGCGTTCAAATGTAATTTAATAAATCACTATGAATATTTGCTTTGTGAATATTTGTGATGACCCCATATATTTGTCTGATTTGTGTTATGTATATGTATGAACGCCTGTACCATGAACAACGCAGATTAAATATTTGGGACTTAACATGGATAAAAGGTTAACTTTTACTTTCCACGCTGATTATGTGTGCAACAAAGCTAACAGAACTCTGTGCACTATATATCCATACATTAATAGGAATTCTAAATTAAGCACAGATAATAAGTTATTATTATATAAAGCCTGCTTACGATCTCTTCTTACATATACATGCCCAATATTCAGTTATATCTCTAAAACTAATTACAAAAATAATACTAATATTCCAAATCAAATTTCTTAGAATTGCTGGAAATTAAGTATATTACACTTAGATTAAAATTATGCATAAACAATTAAGTATACCGTATATTCATGTATTTATCAATAAATTATGTAAACAATTTTTTTTAAGTGTAAAAACAATAAAAATCCACTTATAAAAAATATTGGGAACTATACAAAAAATAGTACAAAGCAAAGAATAGTACATAAAAGAAAAAAACATTATTATTGTAGAATACAATTTCTTTCATTTCATTGTTATTGTTTATATATATATTTGTTTATTTTATTATTATTAATTTTTTTTTCTCTGTTGGAAGTTTTTTTATACATTTTTTCTTTCATTGTAAATTATGATTCTGCACAGATTTAAATTTGTACAATTGTTTTTAGACTGGTATATTTGGTACAGCATGTAGTTTTGTGAATTGTAACAAATTATACAAGAAATAAATAAATAAAGAATAAATTATGTATATGTATGTGTTGAGTATGGTGAGGAAGAAGTTTATATAGCACTTGCTAGGTAGTTCTGTTGCTTATTCCACAAATATAAATTAATAGTGTTACTGTTTAATAAACAATGATAATAAGTATTTAATGATAATATAATATAATAAATAATTATTTTTTATTTTTTCCAGGTAAGAATAATTATTCATTTGAATGAAATATATCGATCTCTCTACAAAGTACAATTTTCGATATTATGCTTTTCATAAATTATCTATTTAACGTTACTTAATGCAATTATGGCTAATCGGACGAAGCTATAATGGTAATCTTCAATTTTGCCTATCCAGGTTTAATTAGAATAGATATCTTTAACGAGTACCGAAACGTCTCAGAACCGCCATTTTACGTTCACACCGAAGGATGGCATACCCAAGGATTTTTTATTCTATTTAAAAAAAATCAGCTTTTAGAACTCTTTGATTTATCAATCTCTTGGTGACGTTGCGAGACTTTGTTTATTCATATCCATGAAAAAAAAATTGATAACGAAATTTTTTCACTCCATCATTCAATAATTTTCATTCTGACCAATTGTTTAGCAAATACTGTTCAATGCTTGGTGAGGGTTAAAAATCTGCAAAAGTAATTATTTTTAGATATTGTAACATCATATATATATATATATATATATATATATATATATATATATATATATATATATATATATATATATATATACTAGCTTTTGCCCGCGGCTTCGCTCGCGTGGAATTTGGTCTTCCACATAGAATTTCGTGACAGATCATTTTAAATAAACAATTTAATTTTTTGTGACTATAAGTTACTGCTACATCCAAAATTTCAGATGTCTAACTTCAATACTGACGGATTCCATACAATCTTTGAACCCCTATTATATTAAGGGGGAAACCCTTGGGGTGGAATTGTCCAAATTCCTTTCTTAGTGCTCATTTAAGCTATACAAAGAACCTATCAGCGAATTTCAAGATGCTAAGTTCAGTGGTTTCTGATGTGTGTTGACCGCTGGGTATTTAGTCAATCAGGTTACAGTTTTATATAAACTTCGCCTGTGTGGCGTGTTGATAAAAAGTAGCCTATGTCCTTCTCCAGGCTTGAGATTATCCATATCAAATTTCACAGCCGTGAAACCTACTAAACGGGACAGACAGAAGTTTACTGTTGTTTGTGTCAATAAAGGATTATTATGTAATGTTATTGAATTAATTGAAAAGGATTACTCAGTATAACGGTTTAACTTGTCGTACGGCAGCAGCGAGAAATAATAACTAAAAGGATTAGAATACTGTACATATGTAGGTAATTTATAGATGTGTTTTTAGTTTTGGTGGTCCTACACCTACTGCAATATACTCCTGTAAAATATGTTACTTGATATGTACCGTTCAGCGAAAATATGTAGATTTTGCGAGTAAGAAACACGTAAGCAAGCTACTCAGAGGGCAGAATCTTATCCGACTTACTTGATGTTTATCATTATATTATGAACAAATTACAAATTATTTTAAATTGTAGGCCAAGGATTTTTTTCTGGGGGGGACAACGGGCAGACGGGAAAAATCATCAGTAACTTACAAATAAACTTGTAGTATCTATAGAAAGATTTCAAAATTTTATTAAAATATCAAAACAATAGTTTCATTCATGTTCTTTTTGCTATTTTAACAACTATGATCATGTGATTTGCCTATAATTATGTATAATAATGGATTCTTCATAGCACACAAAAAACTGTCGGGGGGGCACGTGACCCCCCATAAATCCGCGGTTGCTATAGCCTATGTGTTATTCTGGTTTATAACCTATATTATTGTAAAGTTTCATCCAAATCTGTCCAGTAGTTTTTGCCTGAAAGAGAGACAAACATACAAACTTTCACATTTATAATATTAGTAAGATATATATATATATATATATATATATATATATATATAATTTCTTTAATATTTTTATTCTGAAGAGAAAATATAGAGAAAAGGTATATAGGATCGGCGAAGAGAATGGATTTGTCTGACTTGGATACGAGCCTTGTGTTGTAGCTCACTGGTTAGAGCACCGCGCTAGAGATGCGGGCGATCCGGGTTCTAATCGCAGCCAAAACAAATCTTTTCTCTTCATAATAAAAATATTTAAAAATAATCACCATAAATATTTATATATATATTTTATATGAAATATTAAATGAATTATATAATAAATAAATAATATCAGGTTTCGGAATGGCGATTATATATTTATATAATACAGACAACTCCCAAAGGCCAACAGGAATGTAATATATCGCCTAAGCCAGGAGAAACAATAATTAATATTAATAATATCGTGAGCCAATATTTGCTGCGGTGATAAATTTTAGCTTGATTATAACAGTCGATAAACTTCCCTTTCTGTTCCCCGAGGTGTCTCATCTCTTTTCTTCTCTTTTTATAATTTTTTTTTCCTTTTCATTTTCTTTTTTTTTATTCTTCGGCACTGACAGGAATTGGTGGGAAAAATTCCATTGGGCTGTAGGGGCCATTGTATTGGTCCTGTTTATCTGAACATCTTTAAGGGTTCCCATTGTTGAAAGATAAATTTTTAAAAAACAATACAATACTTTCGAATTTTTTCGTTAATCGTATTTTGCTTCCTTATTGGCGAAAGAATACATATAAAAATAAAAAGACAAAGACTATTGTTCTGCTAACTATTGTTGCAGGAAAAAAATGAGAATCAAATTCCAATCCTATTTTGGGCACCATATACATATATTCTAACGCTACCATTTTCATGGATGGTTTTTGTAGATATTTTCACATGGTTCCACATCGATGTTATCGAATTCCCTCTTGGCTCTTGGCGTATGGTTCATTCAAATGTTCCTTCCTTCAGCTGTCAGGCTACATATATCTTAAATTTAAAAAGAAATGTATTTATTGAAATTTAAAACTGTACACAGAATACATCAAGTATTTATAATGAAAGATAAATCATGTCCAGAGACACTGGCAAGTTTGTCATGAAAAGATTGATATCGGATTCGGGCCAAATCAGCAAAAAATGTTACATTAAGTTCATTATGGATTACTTTGTTCGTAACAAAGTAAGGAGCATTGAGAATTTTACGAAGGATTTTGGATTGTAAGGATTGAATACGAGAGGAATTCTATGGCTTAGTGGATCCCCAAAGCTCTATTCCGTAAGTCCAGATGGGTCTAATGACTGTCATGTATATGAGTGTTTTGTAATTTATTGGAAGCTTAGAGCGTTTGTCTAGTAAATATTGAAGTAGCCTGAAGCGGCGAGCTGTTTCTTGTCGTTTCAGTCTACTGTGAGGATTCCAAGTTAACCGTTTGCCAAGGTGTAGTTCTAAATACCGGACCTGTTCTACAGGAATCAGTGGGATATTATTAAACGATACAGGAGGGCAGGAAATCATTGGTTTGCGGTGGAGGTTAAAATACTTAAAATCGTAAAATAAAATTGAGTATCTAGTCTTCAATAACTATAATATTTGTTAACAGAACATTCACTCACCTGAAAAAACAAAAGAAACACGATTTAAAGCCGTTCTTTCATGTGTCTTTATATCTTTCAGTATTAAATTTCAGTTTAATGAACACACGAAATTAATTAAACAAATTATAACCGTACATTATAACTGTACACTCTCATATGTCTGTTATCACAACAGACATATGAGATTCAGCTGTGACATCAAGTAGGTTTTGTCGGTATCACGGCAAATGCAAAGTTAAGAAAAGCGCTCGGATATTAGCGACGTAGCTTTCTTTACAATGCAGTTTGTTAATTTTTTAATTTTTTTTTATTTATTGAAAACACCACTTTTCTGTACAACAGAAATTTCCGGCTTAAATACCAGTTGAAAATTCAGAAGATTGATTTACCAGAGTTGTCCTTAGTCCTTAAAAGGATAATGAAGAGCGTACCCTGCAAGGTCCTGGAAAGAGGATATTATTCCCCGAAAAACGCGGCTCCATCAGGTTAGTAATTACAGCCCTCTCGACTCGGCGGTAGGAAATGACAGGATCGAGAAAGTTCAGGGCCGGGCCATTGTTCTCAAAGGCTACGCTAAATACTAATAAAGTCAAAGGGAAGTGTTCCTTCGTAGCAGTTCCCTCGTAAACCGCCGTAGCGGGGTATTAGGAAGGTCGTGATGAAGTGAGGTGTGCCATTGGTGATAAGCAGTCGGCGTCGAACCTACGGGTTTCAAAAGGAACCTTTTATTGCTTAGTGGAACTCATAATTAACAGATACCTACTTGTGTAATTTATTATTCGGTTGTCTGGAAAATAATTCAGGTTTTAATGTTTTCTTCAAAATTTGTTGGACTTTTAACTTTTATAAATAGTAATACTTATCAATCATCTTCCAAACGAAAATGTTTGTTTATCTTTGTAAAATTTTGCTATTTCGAAATATAAGTAGTTCAAATCCTCATCTAAGACTGAAAAGACAAGAAACTGCTCGACGTTTTCGCCTACTTCAACATTTACTGGACAAACGCTCTAAGCTCCCAATTAATTACAAAAGACTCATTTACATGACAGTTATCATACCTATTTGGACATACGGAGTTGAGCTTTGGGGCTCTACTAAACCATCCAATTCATCTCGTAGCCAGTCCTTACAATCCATAATCCTTCATAAAATCCTCAATGCTCCTTATTATGTCACAAACAAACTAATCCATCATGATCTTAATATCCCATATGTTGCTGATTTGGCCCAAACCAGATACCTATCCTTCCATGACAAGCTCCATACACACTTGAATCCGCTAGTCTCTCGACTTGATTCCCATAATATTCCTGATAACCCTCCGAGGCATCTGAAAATAAGATGGCCTCGAGACCTTCTACTATAGAACTTTATTGGAGTGCTACCGATGTGTAGTTTCTCCACATCTATTTTTTTTTTATACAGCAGATTTACTTGATGTAATATAGTTACAGTTGTAAATATAAAAAAAAGGTAGTTCAAACTCGACCGGAACGGGACCCAAACGGCCAGAATTATCAATCTAAGTCTGGTTTTAAACTTTTCCGAACTTCCGAATCGCTTCGAGATGGTCAACGACGGTTGTTTTGCTGACTTGGAGTTTCCTTGCCAGTTCTTGAACTCGGAGAACATCTTCATCAAGGGATGAAGTTTTTCCACAGCTAACATTTGACTGATAGTTGAGATCACTAGCATGTTACTAAAGTTATTTGGATAATGCAAAAGTATAAAGTAGTAGTGAACTTAGCATGGGGTTAGAAGTCAAGAAAATTCTCTTATGTAGGAAGAACGTTTTATTGGTAAGCCAACTTTTTGACCCACATTGCACAGAGACACTAGTGCTAATCCCCTCCTCATCAACTAGCCCTGAAGAAGACCTTCAATGTGGGTCGAAACGCTGGCTTACCAATAAAAAGTTCTCCCTATATCGAACTGTTCGCTTCGATTTGTCCTGGACGCCCCGAGGAGGTCTCGTCTGTACCGCCTCTATTTCCTAGGTTCTTACTTATATCAAACCATCAACTCACAACATCCTTGTTATATCTATAGTCTCCTACAATTCAAATCCTCTATCCAATCCCAGGGCACAAGATCTCGCCCTTCCGATCTTTATATCCGTTCCCATAGAACCAAAACTTTTGAGCGTTCCTTTCTTGCCCGTTCTATCTCTCTTTGGAACTCACTCCCACCCGATATCGGTCATGCGTCTTCTTTAACCTCATTTAAATCCAAACTTTTCCTACATCTTCTAAATTCCCAATCAGATGCTTTATAATTAATAACTAATTTATAGATATATTCAACTTAATCCATTGATGAATTACTGTAAATATTCCTCACTCATAATGACATCATTTTTTATATTATTAGATGCTGTTATTTATTCACCTATTTTTCTATAAGCCTATTTTTTTGTGTTGTAAATTTGTCTGTTTTTTTTATTTTATTTTTTTATTATATTTTCTAATTCTCTACCAAAACATAGATGTTTAGCTATTTACTTTCAAGATATTATATAAATATTGTTTTATTCTAATAATGTAGTCCTTTGGCAAGATATATATTTATTTAATTTTGTGCATTTCTGTTATTGTTTTCTATTCCTTGACCTCTCTATCCGGACCATTTTCTTTTTCACTTGCTAATAAATTAAGTGTCAGTGACAAATACAACAAAGTAATCTATTCCAAAGAGTTTAATTTATTACATTGTGATATAGAGTAAATCATGTCTGTTTTATAAATGACAACTCCACACTGTAATTTAATTTATTTTTATCGCCTTTATTTTTTCATTTCATTCAAGCTTCATATGAGTTTGGTACGCCAGTAGTTTTTTTTTGTTTGTTTTTTTAAATTTATTTCTTGTATAAATTTCTACAATTCACAAAATACATGCTGTTGTACCAAATAGACCAGTCTCAAGTTAAAAATAATTGTACATATTTAAATGTATCTGTGCAGAATCATAATTTACAATGAAAGAAAAAATGTATAAAAAAACTTCCGACAGCGAAAAAAATTATCAATAATAAAATAAACAACTGATTTTCATTTGTTTCTTTATTGTAAGTGACAGAATAAAATATTAGTCTTTACGAAATGATTTTTAATCAATTCTTTTTTTTTATAGATATTATTTACAAACCTAATAAATTGACGCTTTCTTAATATTTATACCTATTGTAAATATTTGATATATTATGGGAAAAAATACTTGAATCAATCCATTACAAAACAAACACTTACATTACTTGAATTTAAATATTTTCTATTCATCTTCCATGGGAAATCAATTAAAATTCCACGTGAAACAATCTATTTTAATTAATTGATACAACCACAGAAATTCGTGTGAAAACACTACAATTACTTAAATTGCTTTGTTTGTCAATTTCCATTTACATCTACGTTTTTATTAATTAATTTATTTATTTTTTATAAAATCTTTTGTTTCCCAATGATGTATTATCCGCCTTATTTCAGAAAAGTTTCTTTTAAATGTGGGAAAATATTTATCATAAAATTGATTACTAGATTCTTTTACAATTTAAATATTTACATTTTTGTTACTGGTAATAATCAACGATGGTAAAGTACTGTAATTAAAAAATTAAAAATATTTAGAGGAGAAAAATTAAAAATTCATAATCTAAGCAATGTTACAGAATTTCAGTGAAGTGCTAGCTAATTTTTTGCGTAGGTGGATTGAATTTCTTCAAACTTTTTTGAGGTTTTTCAAGGAGTTTATATACAAAACAATCCTTATATACCATGGCTAATTTAGGCTGAGCAACGAAAGAGTGTTAAAGAGAATAAGGAATAAAATCCTGCGATGCCCAGCAGATGGCAGCAGTGTTCTTACTTTATAGGCGTTCCAACAATGGTTGCCTCTACCTGTCAGAGCAGAGTTCCATGCCTCTCCATCCATCCAATCCTCTTCCTGGAGACCTCGACCAGCCGTCTGGGCCATCCACGTCCTCTTGGTGGAATCCAGGACTCGGTTCGGCCAACATTCGAACGCGTTAATAGATATATCCACATCCATCCTCTGTCGAATTTCCGCCAGAAATCCATCTCATCCGCCTGATTCTGCAAAATGTTGCAAATGCTATGCTGTCCTTCTGATGGGGCTTGAAATGGGGTTTCCGAGCAAGTACGATGCCTGGTACTCGTTAAAAATACCTATATTACACCTGGATAGGCAAATTTATGACTCCCACATTCATCCCATTAATGACACCCTGTAGCATCGTCCGATTAGCCATACCAACATAAACTGATGTTAAATTAACAAACATACAGCGATTAAAAGAAGGAAACTAGTTCTCGGACATGTTTTTTTTTTTTTTAGAATAGAATAATTTATTGATATTTACAACTGTAATTATATTACACCACGTAAATCTGCTATATAAACAAAGAACATGAAAAAAAAAACACTTGTGGAGAAACTATCCATTGATAGCACTCCAATAAAGTTCTATAGTAGAACGTCTTGAGGCCATCTTCTTTTCAGACTCCTCGGAGGGTTATCAGAAATATTATGGTAAGCAAGTTGAGAGACTAGCGGAGCTTTTCATGGAAGGATAGGTATCTAGTTTGGGCCAAATCAGCAACATATGCGACATTAAGACCATGATGTAAGAGTTTGTTTGTGACATAATAAGGAGCATTGAGGATTTTACGAAGGATTTAGGATTGCAAGGATTGGATACGAGATGAATTGGATGGTTTAGTAGGGCCCCAAAGCTCAACTCCGTATGTCCAAATAGGTCTGATAACTGTCATGTAAATGAGTCTTTTGTAATTAATTGGGAGCTTTTGTCCAATAAATGTTGAAGTAGGCGAAAACGTCGAGCAGTTTCTTGTCTTTTCAGTCTTGTATGAGGATCGGACATGTTATTAGAAAATACAACAAATACAAGCTTTTAAAAAAAATATATTTCCCGTTAGAGAGGCAAATAGTTGTCTGGAAGATCAAATGAAGGATGGAATTAGTTGGGGGGGGGGGAGTGCAGTCATAAATAACACCAAATAAGTGAAAGTTATTATTAAGCGCCGACCTGTAATTGAGCGAGATTCCCATTACCTTCTACAAATTTCTCCTGTATTTATACTTTAGCATCATATTTTGAATTAATTTTCATACATATTTACTTATGTAATATCTTTGTAGTAAATTTCATACACTGTATATTAATACCAGTAATTTAACTAGGCTTTCCATAATTTTAAATCTCACCATTTTACGTTTGTATCTTTTTATTTTGTATCTTACTATTTAACTTCTCATTTTTCTTTCTCTTTTAATTTCTTTAGATTATCACCTTTCTGCAAACTTATTCTGTAATTTTTTTATTCATATATATCCTTAATAATATATCCATCGCCATTTATGTATTTTATATTTTTTTCTCTCTCATAGCCCCGAAGATGGCCTACAACGTAGGTCGAAACATCGGCACAAGTAATAAATTTATAATTGAACCCCCCATCTAATTCCATCATTCATTGAATATATTTCCGTCCTGAATGAATTTTTCATTTCAATGAAAATAAAATCTAGAAGATTTTTGCTTCGGTTTTTAATAAAAATCGTTTTCGAAACATGAGTTTAATGCCGTTTATTTCTGTTTGACTTTTTTTTCCGTAATCACAGACCCTTAAGTATTTAATTCCTCGGCATGTTCAAATTTCCTCTGGCATTAATATTACCAAAACTTTTACTATCCAGATACAAATCTCTTTTTCAATGAGATTTGGTTTTCGCTAAAGAATCTTTCTTGTTTAATATTAAAGTATTTAATTAAATAGTTAAACTTCTCTGAAAAATAAATATTGTTCCTAAGTTTATTGAATGTTTCGGTCACAACGGTAAGCAAGTCCTCATACGTGTATGTAGATCTACTAACTTTTTTATTTTTTTTAATATTATACTATTATATAATTAAAATTGATATAGAAATAAAAATAATTTATTACATATTAATGTATTTATATTAAAAAAGGGGGAGCGGAGTGGCTCAGTGGTAGAGCACTGAGTTGCTATGCCGGAAATCCTAGTTCAAATCCCGCTGCAGGCCAAGACTTCTATTTAGTCTGTTTGCAGCCGGAGATGGATCATATAGGATCTAGGACCATCCTGGGGCTCACTTAATCTATATACAATATAAAAATAGAGTACCCAAAATAAGGGGGGGAGGATCTGGCGGTTGAGCGTGACCTAGGACAAGTTACCTCCTTGCAGAACCGTACAGAACAGTACAGTTTCTTCCATGTACTGAACGCCAGACCCGTTCAAGGGTTGTAATGATACAGGTTTTTTTTTAGATGTATTAAAAAGAGAAAACTTTACCACTTTAACCTATGGAATGGTTCATTACATAGTATAGTAAAATATGCTTTAGTAATGCTTCAATTGCTAACGTAAGATCCTTTGCATAATGCAAATGATAGCTTGTATCTTGCTGGCGTTATACAATCCTGCGATTGCAATGACATTGTAACACTTTGGCCTGATCTTGATAGTTCAAGCCCTCTGTTGTAGCTGCAAGCTTATTGACTTGCGGCGAAGTGTTGCAATATTTGGGTGCAACTTCTGGCGAAAGAATAATTGCGAAAAAATTTTTAAGTGGAGAAGGTCCGATAAGGGGAATTGATTCCAATTTTCTAGTGATAATTCGATCGTTTTGTCACATTGTTCCGACATTGTAGATTAATCTTATTTGCGTTTTCGAAATGTTTTGTTAACCGTAAGGAGTGTAGAGCTCTGCGTTGCTATGCTGAGGGTTCATGGTTCAAATCCAGCTATGACAGATGAATAATTTAATCTTTCAGCACCCATAGATAGATTACCTTCCTGTACAACCGTTGCCACAGAAACAACACAGTCTCTACCATGTGCTGAACACCAAGACCCTTCACGAAATGTTATGGTACAGTTAAAGTAATTTAACAATAAAACTATTGCAAAAATTAACTCTGATGATGGGGCATGCTTATATATAAACCAAAACGCCAATTTTAAAAATTCTGTATTTAAATCAAATCAACATTCCATTTTTGGCTAGGAAATGATCCAAATTATTGAACCTGAAACCCATAAGACCACGGTGTTTTCGAAGTTAAAACGCGTTTAGTCACTTTTGGTTGGGGAGGAATTTATGGGTGTGCGTCAGCAACATGCTCGAGACTGGCGACACCTAGCGACCTGCGCATGAGTTGTTAAAACAAACTGACATGAGAGGCATGGAGAAGAACAGTAGCCAGCAACTACCACTCCCGTCGCTTGATTCAATTTTCTATTTTATCAGATCCCTCATCCACTTTCTTTTTAGTCTCTTCCTTGTGCTCTCATTTTATAAAAATATTAATATCGGGTTCGGGCCAAACAATGTAAGGATCGAGGATTTTGCGAAGGATTTTGGATTGTAAGGATTGGATACGAGATAAATTGGATGGTTTGCTAGAGCTCCAAAGTTCTATTCCGTAAGTCCAAATTGGTCTAATGATTGTCATGTATATGAGTCTTTTGTAATTAATTGGGAGCTTAGAAAGTTTGTCTAATAAGTTTTGAAGTAGTCTGAAACGGTGAGCTGTTTCTTTCGTTTCAGTCTAGTATGAGGATTCCAGGTTAAGCGTTTGTCAAGGTTTGTCCTAAGTACCGGATCTGATCTATAGAGATCACTGGGATGTTATTAAACGATAGATATAAAATAATATAAATTGAATTTTGAAATCCTTTAGAAATAACCTTTTAAAATGTAATCTCTTTGCATTACCTTGTTCAGTTGTTTTTTATTTGTTCCCAATTAGTCCAAAATCGTACAAAATGATTTGGTAAAAGGTTTCTAAAGGTTTCTCGGGGGCGTTTTTGAAGGGAAAGCTGTTGGTTTACGTAAATCGATGTCGCAAGAAATACGACAGACTATTTTCGAAGCAGTTTGTTCGACTAAGTCGAAACAAAAGCTAAAACGCTCGGTTTTCGTAATATTACTAATCTGTTGGAGATTGTAAGGTGGGGGCGAAGGTTGACCTATTGTCCCACATTTTTGCAAATAAACGGCCGTTTGTAAATGGATGGTAATTATCGAGTTTACCAGTCGATTGTATTCCGGTTTGGAACGTTTATTGGACTGGTTTGTCATTTATTTTTTTATTTATTGCCTTTCTTTTTGAAATTATTTTTTAAACTTCTTCATTCAAATGAATACCATTTCAATTTTTAAATGGGACCGTGTGAACTTCCCTAAGATTTGGGCCAGAAACTTACAATTCCCTGTCTGAATATAAATTTTCAGGATTTTTGTGTTACAAATTACATTTGATATTTTAGTATTTTTTTAACAAAAATTACCCGTTTTAAATATATTCTAATCATTCTTATAATTTCCTTTTTTTCTTTTTTTAAACTGGATTTATTGTAAATTTCATCTTCGAGGAAAAAAAAAAAAAAAAAAAACCTGCTTCCAGTCATTTATTTTATTCTTTATAAACAAAACGTTTCGACACTATGGTGTCATTCTTAATCATTTCCTTTTCTGCATTTTTTAAACTTTAAATAAAATAACAATAATTACAATACTATAAATAATTTAACATAAATGTCCAAAGATAACATTACTATAAGTATAAATACCTGGAAAGTCAATACTTTTAAAATAATTCTTAAGGAGATCTATAGTCCTCAAAAATTATATTGCATTACAAAACCAAACTTTGATCTTTGAACCATCAGATCCTTTTTCTTATTTCTATTAGTCATTAGACTTTAGTATAAAATAACAAATTATGTTCCAAAACGCACATTAACAAAATAATACAAATTACAAAGTAAATTTTTTTTTCTTTTTTTAAATTAAATTTATTTATTTATTTTACTATATAATTTTTTAAAAAAATATTTTATCAAATCAATTAATTAATTATGAAATATATGGAAATTTTTTTTTTTTTTTTAAATATTTTATTAAAGATCTACTAGTAGGTTATATGGTCAGGTTATTATAATTATTATCTGATTTGTTTTCAATGTATAAGTATTCTTATGATCTATTATTTTTTAATTTCAAAATTATGGATGAATATAATTTACTAATTTCTCCTGCTTCTTTTCTATCGTTTACAGCATTTTCTAATTTATCATTTATAAATAAAGCCTGTAAATTTTTTCTTTTAATAGTATTATCCTCTCTATGTAGAACTTTAGGCTTATCAAAGTCAAAAGTGTGTAATTCTTTTTTACAATGTGCTGATAATTTGAAATTATTTTTAAACTTCTTCATTCAAATGAATATCATTTGAATTTTTAAATGGGACCGTGTGAACTCCATGTGAACCCCAAGATTTGGGCCAGAAACTTACAAGTCGCTGTCTGAATATAATTTTTTCAGGATTTTTTTGTTACAAATTATATTTGATATTTTAGTATTTTTTTCAAAAAAAATTACCCGTTTTAAATATATTCTAATGCCAAACAGTTAATCGTTGTCAGTAAAATTCAGGCGAAAATAAAATACCATAAAAAAAAAAACTTTTCTTTTTTTGAACTTTTATATTTAAAAAAAAAATCAATAATTACGATTGTTAATTTCTATATGAAAATATATAATTAGAAAATAACCTGCGAACTGGTTTAGCCCAGCGTATTGAGTTTTTAGTTGCTATACATTTTTTTTAGATATACTTTATTGAATTACTACAATCGTATTAAATAAAAACAAAGCATATTTAGTATAATAGCATCAAGAAGTGAGGAACTGGAGCTTTGTGATTTGCCAAATTAAAAAAAAAATTATAATTTATCTGATCGAGCACGACAAAAGACGACGAAAAAGCAGTCCCTAGATCCGTTGCTAGGCAGCGCCTATAAAATATTAAACCATAAGAACTTTTTTATACCAACATGGACATAGAGTTGAGAGCAGTTGCAACAAAATGAGGAAAGAGAAAAAAAATAATAGAAACGGGAGAAAACCTTTGACTCATATTCCTTGAATCTTCTATTATTTATTAATTTGTTTTGGTTTCCTTTAAACATTTAGAATCGTTTACGACGTTTCATGGGAATCCTTATTACAATCGGCTTCCTTTTATTCCAACCTTCAATGAAATATAAATACGCAATACCGAACTAATTATTTTTAAATATTTTTATTTTCTTGAGAAAAGATTTGTCCTGACCGGGATTCGAACCCGGGTTCTGTATTTCACTTCACACACACTTCTGCATTTTTTTGACAGTTCGTCGTTATATTTTCTAGCTTTATGAAACAAAAAGCACGTGTGTAATCGTTTATTAAGATTAGGACATGCACCATGCTTAAATCCAATACATGTGATTTTTTTATATTTACAGATCAATTTATAGAATTACACAAAAATGCAACAATATAAGAAACTAAAAATTTACAAGTGAACTAAATTAATAATTTATATGTTCAAGTAAAATTAGGATTAAATTTGTAATCATAACTTAAAAATAAAATAGTAGTCAAATTGAACAAACATAAAAATGAATAAAATATGTTTGTTTAAATGAATTTAATAAAATAAAATTAATTTCACAGCAAGATTTTTTTTTTTTACGATAATTTCAGTTACTAATTATTTATAAACATAGATAATTTAGTTTAAAGTTAGTAAATAATAACATTTAAACATAATTAAAAGTTACAGTTAATAACTCGAAAATTTATGTAGATAATTTATATATACTTGTATACATAATTTTACACATTTGTACGTACATGCACACACAATTATAAATATTTTTAGCAATAATTAACATACCACGTCACGTGAACTCCAAGAAATCAGCAAGAGCTCAGAATGGAGTCTGTATTTTGGAATAATATATATACATATATATAAAACATCAATATTTATAATAATAATAATAATAATACTCGTCTCATTATGTTTTACACATTTTGTAGCATAGTAGAGTTTGCTTTTAGCGATTGCAATGTATGGATTGGTTTATAAACAATTTTGGACCTAAAATAAGAAAAATTTCTGTAAAATTAGCGACGAAAATTTATGCAAGCACTGGACACCTGGGTTTCTCTAGTGCAGTTCTCTAACCACTGAGCTACCAGGGGTCGTATCCAAGTCAGACAAATCTTTCTCTTCAAAATAAAAATATTTAAAAATAATAATCAAAATAACAATAAATAAAAATAAATTATAAATATAGAATTTATTTAAGTCAACAAGATCCCAATTAAATAATGTTCAATGAATTCCCCGCGTGTACTTGGATACGACCCCTGGTAGCTCAGTGGTTTAGAGCACTGCACTAAAGATGCAGACGACCCGGGTTCGAATCCCGGCCAGGACAAATCTTTTCTCTTCAAAATAAAAATATTAAAAAATAATCACCGTCAAAAGAACAATAAATAAAAATACATTACAAACTAATTATTAATCGAAAATTCGTCGTTGTAAACTAGAATGATTTGTAAGGTTATAGGCTGCTTGATAGTCAAGGTCCTACAACTATCTATTATCTAAGCCTTGAAATAACCTAATTATTTGAAACTATGCTATTTTTTAAATATTTTATTTGAAAAAGACAAGATATGACCAGGACCGGGTCTCGAACCCGGGTCTCCCACCTCTCCGTGGTGGCGCCTCAACCACCTCAGCCACCCTGGTTCGCTTCTCGGTCAGTCATATCCCTTCTTTCACTGATCCTATATTAAGTTAACAAGATCCAAAAAAATAAAAGTAATGTTCAATTAACTTTCTCCCCGTGTATACATCGAAAATTGCGAGAACACGGAGATATAGGATCAGTGAAAAGAAGGGATTTGACTGGCCGAGAAGCGAACCAGGATGGCTGAGATGGTTAAGCACCACCACGGATAGGTCTTTTTATCTTTTCTTTTCAAATAAAATATTTAAAAAATTATATTATATAACAATAAAATAAATTATTATACTGTTTTTTGTGTAGTAATATAATTCTACAGCCCCGGTGAAGCGGTTAGGTCTAGTTTTCTCCAAAATGAGTTTCTTGTTCTTAAGTAAGCGGAATCGAGTTATTTTCGTAGTGAATAAGGGGCTAAGTAAGGCATTGGCTTGAAATGGAGTTATTGTTCATATTACAACTCCATTTCAAGCCAAAAACTACGAGAATGATACGATTCCGCTTATCTGAATGCAGTTAACTCTCTCTGGACAAAATCCGACTTAACTTAGTGTAGTGGGGGTGTAGAATTAATATCATATTATTTATTTTGTTGTTATAATTATGTACCGTTACTGTTCCTTAACCCTGATTACTACAGTAAAGTAAACAATTGTTGGTAAGAGTTAATAGAGGAGCCTTGAATCGACCTTATAAGATCTGGAAACCCTTCTGGGGATCACTCAGCCTCAATTACCTCAATCAAAAAAGTCACCTTTAATTGCTGGGAAAAACCTGGCAAATAAGGGTATTCATCATCATATCACCTCCTTGCCTAATCGTTGGCTTATAAACAACACAGCCCTTTCCAACTCATAAGCCCGATGTCCTTCATGATTTGTAGTTGTACAGGTTTTATAGGCGGTTTAATAAAAAATACATTTTGTTTATTCATTTATCTGTTATTAATTATTCTATAATATTGACAGACAAAAGTATTAGATTAATACAACAGGTAAATATAAGTGTATTACACAACAACACATTCAAGGAGATATATTTTCTATTTAGGGTTTAGATAGATAGTAAGTCTACTATTTGCAAAAACTTTTTTTTAATAAACACGTATGACTATTCCTGGTTAATTTGTTGTATAGTGTTTTCAAAAATAACATTACTCCATACTCAGTGGTTATATAACAGAATTATAATATACGTATTAATTTTTTTAATAATTTTTTTTAGATTAATTTTTTTTTTTTACAACTGTAATAATATTACAACAAGTAAATCTGCTAATATGAACAAATGACATAAAAAAAAATACCTAGTTGTGGAGAAACTACACATCGCAAGCACTCCAATAAAGTTCTATAGTAGAAGGTCTATTCTTCTTTTCAGACGCCTCGGAGGGTTATCAGGAATATTATGGGAAGCAAGTTGAGAGACTAGCGGATTCAAGTGTGTATAGAGCTTGTCATGGAAGGATAGGTATCTATTTTGGGCCAAATCAGCAACATATGGGATATTAAGATCATGATGAATGAGTTTGTTTGTGACATAATAAGGAGCATTGAGGATTTTACGAAGGATTTTGGATTGTAAGGATTGGATGCGAGATGAATTGGATGGTTTTATAGAGCCCCAAAGCTCAAATCCGTATATCCAAATAGGTCTGATAACTGTCATGTAAATGAGTCTTTTGTAATTAATTGGGAGCTTAGTGCGTTTGTCCAGTAAGTGTTGAAGTAGGCGAAAACGTCGAGCAGTTTCTTGTCTTTTCAACCTTGTATGAGGATTCCAAGTGAGACGTTTTTCCAGATGGAGTCCTAGGTAACGTATCTGTTCGACAGGGATCAGTGGAGTATTATTAAAGGATACAATTCTCCAATTTAGACACCATTCTTGCAGGTGGATCGTTATTTACTGATAACACAAATATGTCATCAGCGTACTTAGTGAGGGCAGTGCTAGGATGGGTTGGGATGTCAGCTGTATATATCATGTTTAGGATGGGACCCAGGATACTATCTTGAGGAACAACGGCAGACTTGGTAAAGAGGGAAGAGTATGAACAATTATTGTTTACTTTAAAGGCCTCTATTACTGAGGTAGTTAATAAGGAACTTAGCAAAAGGTAAGAATTTACGGAGTTTGTACAGCAGACTCGGATGCCAGATTCGATCAAAAGCATCTATAAATTTAAACCAATAGTTAAAATAGTTTAATTAATAATACTTTTACACGGAACTATTATAGTGTCACTAGTACCTCTAAGCTCCCTCATTCATTTATAGAATACATCTTAGGCGCTCAGCATTAATCACCGGATAACTAAATGAACCAAAAATTGTCTTTTTCACCTTTTTGGCTATTTGAGTGAATCAATTTTGCATTACACGACAGTTTACAGTTTAATTTCTCATGGTTAATACGATTCCTAACCTGAAGTTTCGAGATCATAAAGTATTGCATAATCAACATATATAATAAAAAAATCATAAAATGTACCAAAGTCAATTTTTGAAGTTTGGAGTTATAAGCTTTTCACAATGAACGCCTAACTAAAACAATTTTTTATTTATTCCTTTACCATCAAATCATATTTTCTTCTAGACAAAAATTGAAAAAGATCTCAGGGAATTATAAATTACAAAATAGTCATTATACACTTCCAAGATTCCAAACAAAACTCAAACGTAGACCGAATCCCATCATCTTGGAAGGGGAGAGAAGAAGGCCTGAAAGAATGGAAAAATTTTCAGAGAAAATAAACAATTTGGCGATGGTACTCTAAAGGGAATTAAACGAAAGGTGAAGATGAAAGGAAGAAAATTATTTTTAACAAAGGAATCCTATTTATTAAGGTCCTTATTGCTGAGGTGCTCAGTAAAGATTTCCCACAAAAACACAAAGAAGGATATCACACTGCCGACAAGTAGTATAAGAAAAGGTCCTGCGAGATCTTTGAGCTTGAAGGGCTGAAACCTGTTCCTCATTGAATTGTCCATATCTTGCCAGTACTCCTGAATGTACTTGCTGATGCACCCGTTTTCGAGGATTCTCGAAGACAGTTCAGCAATCCTGCCGATGAAGAAATGATTGCGTCTCATTTTTGGCCCGAGGAAGATTAACCCGATGCTCAAGTCCGATTTGTATAAGGAAAGTTTGTATTTCTTTATCTTGTAGAGGAAAGTCGGTTCTCGCTCCAGAAGGGCGATGTTGCCCGATTTGTGATATGAATAAATCTCGCTCACATCTTGAACGACGATACGATTGGATAGGACTTCCTTTATCAGAGGTTCGTCAACGTTCGCCGTCTGTATGACGATGTTCTCCGACATGACCGTCTTGAGGTCCAGCTGCAGGATTTGCTTGAAGGAAGTGATTCTCGATTCCTCTTTGCCGGTAATCAGGAGACTCGACAGAGCAGCGGAATAAGCGAGATTGACGTGAATAACGTAAAAGAGCCAAGCTGCGAAAGCTGTTCTGAACAGAGCGCCTTTCAGTTTAACGCTAGAAGGATTAGCGAAGAGCAGACCCAGCATAACCAACATGGATGTCGAGAGCCTTCGGAAAGCAGGATTAGTTTTGAAGAATTTTGCGAGAATCGTTAAGAATGTAGGGAACGCCACTGTCGTTATGAGCACCAGGATCCAAAGCGGCCGATCGAATGCTAACATGATCAGTTTCCAATTCGGTATCTGCCTCGGGTTGCTGAAGAACCAGGTAATCCGGTTCAAGAGGTAGGTGTGGGAAACTGTGATGCAAGAGAAGGAGAAGATGTAGTTGCTGTGGCCAGACACGATCATCCATACCCTTCCCATCCTCAGATCCGTCCGGATCCCATGAGGTTTTCCCGTCTTGGTCCACAATACCGTGTCGTTCTTGGTGTAGATCTTGTAGCGAATCCTCAGACCCAGATGGCTCCCGATCGTCTCGATGATTCGGTACTCTATGCCTCCTATGTTATTTTCCCCCACAATGACATGAGGTGGATCGTGCATTGTTCCAATCTCAGTCGTGCAGTTGTTGAATTTTCTCGGATACTTCCTTGGGAATAGATCAGAATTGTTTTCGAAGCGACCGTCGACCCATCGGTCGAGTATCACTACATCAGTGTTATCAACGGTGCAGCTATTGTTGTCCCTCCCGAAGGGGAACAACGTGAAGACATTGATGACCCCTTCATTCCTACCGAGGAATATCACGTCTATTTCGCCCATTCTGAGCATGTACCTCAGAAGTTCGAAAACATTAGATCGGTTAGTCTCAGCCGAGGCTGTAATTACCATTCTGGTTTTATTGCCTCCTCCATCTTCATAAAAATGGCTATAAAAAGTGTAAAGTATACGGTCCATCTGTTTTATGTATGGGACACTGCTTTTCAAGATTATTATATGTGCACAATTGAGGTAGCAAGTTGGCCCCATGCGCAAGAAGGGGTTGTTCTCGCTGTGTCTATTGACGGCCGGAAGGTACACTTGCCAGTCTTCGTGGAGTTTCTTGAGTAGAGGAGAGCGAACCAAGGAAGGCACTTTGACGAGACTAGGTCGCCTGAAATTCACCATAAACTGGAAGGAAAGACATCTGCTCCCGAGGTACCGCAGAGCGATGTGATGGATGCAATCAGGGATTTCATCTCCTCGGACCGTCCCGATGAGGAGAACAAACACAACCGACGCGAACATCGGAGGAACAAAGACCACACTGACGCCAGTCGGCTACAGGTCAGGTGAGATTGTATCTTAAAATAATAATGGGGGGGGTTATCAGTATTTTTTTATTAATTTCGATTAGCAAACATTATATGAATGGCTGTTTTGTGAAGATATCACGCAACTCTATTGTGTATTCAGTATCAATATCAAATATAATTTAGGGCAGTTAGCCGATGTGAAATTAGGCGAATAGGTGAAGCACGTGTTTTGATCAATGTTGCGATCGCAGGTTCTTTTGCATGGAATGTATCCAAACATCAAATATGTACAAATGGCGCTTTGTATCATACGAGTATTCATGAACATACAACTTATGAAACCACGAAGAAAGAGAAACTCTTTTTTGGTTTGTGGGCATTTAAGTAAAAAAAAAATTGGGAAATTAGTCTATTTAGGGTATTCAAATTTCTTTTTTGATCTTAACTTAATTATTGAAAAATGGGAATGATAATAGGAAATCTTATGAGCGTCGCGAAGAATAAGATGGGCTTTTAAAGTTGCTAAGTTGAGTAACGAACGAATTTCGAACGTAATAAGCGCTGTGCCGACTGGTAAACATCTGAGGTGTAGACCGAGGCGTAGGTGGGAAGATTGCGTTTAGAGTGATCTGAAGAATTTGGGTTTGGGTAGTGGTTTGTGGGCAGAGGTAAGCAGAGAATGGTGGCATCGAGCCTTCGGGTTTGTTAAGTCTTTTATTTCTTTCTTTAAATAGCAGAACAAAAAACCTATTTCCAGTAACAAAGGAAATGCCTAGGAGCTTTGTGCATTAATGATAATATAGAAAATGTAGTCAACGATAGAAAAGAAGCAGGAGATATTAGTAAGTTATATTCATCCGTTATTCTAAAATTGAAAAAGAAATAATATATACGTTTTATCTGCTCAAAACATAACCATCACAATAACCTTCTCAGTAATTACCTTCTAAATTTCACCTGAACCAGCAATAGTAATTTAATTTATTAAAACAATTAAAATATAACATAATATCAGAATAATTATCAATATGATTGTTTGTTTCTATTTTTTTGTTTATTACTTGGACAAAAGACTTACTTGGAACGTACATACAAAATTAAAAAGACAAGAACTGACTAGACGGTACAAACAACTATCACATCTTCTGGACTACAGATCTTCACTTGACTTGAGGAACAAACGACTTATCTATAACAGTATACTAAAACCTATTTGGACATATGGAGCAGAACTTTGGGGTTCAGCAAAAAAAGTTCACATACACAAGATTGAAATAACACAATCCAAAATTCTCAGAAAAATTCTTACTGCATCATGGTATATTTCGAATCACACTATACACAACAACATGAACATTCCCACAATAAAATCATATATTCATAACAAATATATTACATTCCACTCATCGACACAATATCACCCAAACCCACTCGTTCTTCCGCTTTCCTACTCCCTGATCTAATAAAAAAAGATTAAAAAGACATTGGCCAAGAGACCTACTGAAAAATTGATATTTCATTCCAAAACTCGAGGTTCCTGTACAATAGCAAAGAGAAAAGCATCTGGATCAAATTTGCTGGATGCGCAATTGCGCAGGTGCAAATGAAAATTAAATAATAATAATTTGTTTATTTATTATTTATTTATTCATTTATTTAATTTGAGAGTTGTTTATGTATAATATTAAATATAATTTTATTTAAAGAATTTGAAAAATAATATGAAAGATCATAATATAATAAGATCAAAGGTTGGCTTATTATTAAATGACTATAGAGGATATGGTTCCCTCTGAATTGGAAAAAAAAATTTAAATGGAATTAAACAACTTATGTGAGGTATCTATGCTTTATTTTTGGTTATTTGTTGGACAATAGAAATATTTTATATACAGTTTTAATTATTGAATTATTTATATTGTTACACTTGTAGAATTTATGCATGTTTTTACAGATGAATGACTTATGGTCAAATAGTGAGAATGGACTAGGCCGAAACGTATCTGGAAAATAAGGAATAAAAAATTTTGTTACTGGAAATAGGTTTTTTGTTCTCCTATTTAAAGAATGATGAAAAAAAAAATGAATCTTGTATTTATTTATCTTTTATGTAATAAGAAATACTTCCGTTTTTGAGTATTGAGTAGATAAATGTGGAGGGATATTGAGTTACGACACGAATAAACTTGAGTTACGACGACATTGCGCACTCAGGTTCCGAACGATAAGGTCCATTCCACTTTTCCAGAATACAAAAGACTATTAAAATATAAAGCTACAACTGAAATAACAACAATTGTTTCAAAATGTCGATACAGAGTCGTATCAGACGAAGTAATCGTTTTTGTTCCCGGCCGAGTACGAAGTCCTGTTAGCCTTACGACAATGGAGGAAAGGCTGCTAAATTTAAATAGCAAATAGCGGACAGTTAATTGTCTAAGTGCCTCTTATCAATTCTATGCATCATTGTGCTTTGTCTTCATTGTTTGCTAATGGCGGAGGCAAAACGGGCAAAAACAATGGCCACACAAGTGCGCGCGTGTGGAGCTAAATGGAGAATCAAATCGGCTAGGAAGCCTCGATATCCATTAGGCTCGCCTGTCATGGGAGGATCAGGTTCGAATCTCGATTTAGAACGGGGAATTCACTCAGAGTAGAAAATTAGTAGTCTGATTCCAGATGATTGTTACTTCTCGCTTTGTAAAGCTTGAAGCACTTGGGTCAAGGTCATGAACTTCTGAGCTTCCTGGGAATATTCTATGCTAATTGTACACAATAAACAAGTCCTGGAAGTATAAAATTGTTGCATCCTCGTTAAATAAATATTCATTTCTTGTATTGAAGGAAGTGAAATCGAGTTATTTTAGTAACGAATAAGAGGCACGGGTTTCAAATCGAGTTATTGCTTACATTACAACTCTTTTTCAACCCAAAATTACTGATGGCAAGATTCCACTTCCCTCAATATATTTGTGCTATCCAAAAAATTGAAGTGATGTAATATTTTATTCGCATTAGGTTGCACCTACATTGGATCCGATATGATACGATCAGAATTCGGAAGCAAACCAAATGACTGAAATATATCGAGAGTTCCTACATTGGATCCGCTCCGAACCGATCCATTTTTATGCGAACAATCCGAGCGATTTAGTCGCTCGTGAAATCAAAATAGTTTATTTATACGAAAGCGCCTACATTGGATCCGATGCGATACTGTACGATCAGGTGCGATTTTCACATTTCAAAATCATTAGTTTTCAATCCGATAAGCCAGCCGATACCATGTATGCCAACTTAATCTTTATTGTCTGTTTATTAAAAAATGTATATTGTAATTTGATAATTAACTATTATATAAATATCCGTCATAAATCAAAATTAAATATTCTCAATTCTCATTAAAATATTTTATTACTAATCTTCATGAACCATTAAATGTAGTAGCGAAGGTTATTTTTCCGTTGAATAAAATTATATCTATCAGAAATGTACATACGTACGAAAAATATACCTACATACAATTTTAATTCGTCAAATAAAATTGGAAACATTAACTTTTGATAAAATTATCATCGTAATGTTTTATTTATTTATTAAACAGTTGGCAACTCTGGGAGGTAAGGGCTTTTCTGATTTTTTATACTCTTTTGCAAAGATGAACAACAAAATTTCAAAAGAAATAAATATTATCACAATCGAGAAAATTAAATCATTATATAAAACACGAATGTATAATAAAAACAATAAATTCTATTTTTTTTTTATTGAAAAACAACTAATTTTGTTTATAGTCAAACAGCAAGACGAAAATATTCTAATATAGTAATATTACCTCATTGTTATAACATTTGATTCTTTAAATTTATAAAATTAAGATTATTTATTAATTATTATTAATATATTTATATTTCACTATAATATATATAAAGTTCATAATATAAGGCTTCAGTTTTGATTTATTTTTAGCACCGAAAAATTACAATAATTCTAATGGCTTTAATCGTGCATTTATTTCCCTTAAATTTATTTATTCCAATTGTCGTATCTCATGCCTGCTGAAACTTTTGCGAATTCACCCAACAGAAACAAATCCTCCGAGTACCAAAACCTAAGTCTAAGTTTTATTCTAACCATAGTTATAAATAGCCGAACAATAAAATTTGAATATAAGGAAATTAATAAAATGAATGGCTAATCAAATGTAAATTATTGACAGTGAAAAAATTAAATTTCGTAAAATAGTAGAATACAAAATACATTATTATTTTTTGGTGAATTGGTTTACTCTCGACGATTTAGATTTAGTCGACTTATGGTTAATTAATTACGTTATCCATAACTAAATTACTATGTTATTGTTTAATTACTATACTTGAAATAATCGCTACTAATGGCCACTAATGGCCGGTATTGGTAAGCTGTCACTGGTGACATGCCGTATGTCACAATTACATGGCGATGGTTGTAAGTGGTAGTGTGATACGGTGTATGCTGTTGATGGCGCCTAAGTCATGTAGTCGTGTAGGGTGGTTGCTACATGCACTTCGAGACAATGATGATGTATGATCTCATGTGTTGCGGTCTATGCAGTACCGACATCTGTGGGAGCCTTTGTAATTATCAATAATACAACATTAATTTATCTAGTATAGTCTAAGTTTAATAATAGGTTTAACACTAATATATATATATATATATATATATATATATATATATATATATATATATATATATGCCTCATCCTGCTAATATTATAAATGCGAAAGTTTGTTTGTTTGTCTCTCTTTCACGCAAAAACTACTGAACGGATTTGGATGAAACTTTACAGTAATATAGGTTATACATCAGAATAACACATAGGCTACAGCAAGGGCGGATTTTGGAGGATCACGGGGGCAAGTGCCAGATAGTTTTTTGTGTTCTATGGAGAATCCATTATAGTACATAATTAAATGCAAATCAGGAACTTGAAATTTGCAGATAGGTTCTTTGTATAATTTAAAGAAAGAAATTTTGGATAATTCCTACCTCAAAGGTTTCCCCCTTAATATTGTACGGGTTCAAAGATTGTATAGAATCCGTCAGTTTTGAAATTAGACATCTGAAATTTTGTATGTAAGAGTGACTTATAAGTTAAAAAAAAAAATTATTTATTTAAAATGATCTGGCACGAAACTTTATGTGGCAGACCAATTCCACGCGAGCGAAGCCGCGGGCAAAAGCTAGTATGGTATATATGCCCTGGTGAATAAGTCATATTTTGCCCAGAGTGAGTTAACACGGAATCGATTCGTAGTTTTTGGCTTCAGACGAAGTTACCTCCAGACCCGTTCACGGGTTGTAGTGGTGCAAGTTTTTTTGTTCTTTTTCAATACAGTCAACTCTCTCTGTACGAAATTCGACTTAACTACTTATTCAGCGGCGCTTTAAGTATACTATAAGCAATAACGCATTTCCAAACCAATATCTAACTTAGCCCCCTCTATCCAATGCGAAATCACGATTTCACTTCCCTAAGTACAAGAAACTCATTTATGAGAAAATGCGACTTGACCACTAACTCACCGGGGCTGTAAGTACGTTCTTCCATTATATAGTATTATAGACTGTGTTTTCTTGAGTCGGAGTTACCAACTCAAAAGTAATATATGATATATTCACTATTGCTTGAGACTCTTTCAGTTTTTATAATTAATCAAGTTTCAAAACAACTACTTAATAATACAATTAAAAGAGATGACTGTTTGTTTGTTTATTAAACATCACTTTGTGCTACTATGGCTATTCTGTCGATGCTACAATGGGGGCTCTAAATTTTGCCTATTCAGGTATAGTTAATGAGTACCTGAAACCACATAACCTTGGGACCGCCATTTTATGTCCCTTCCGAACGACGGGATAACCAATTTATTAGTGTGGGCTGCATACCTGCGAACTTGAGCATAGAAGGTTGTTATGCTTACCACTACACCACCAGTGATCCTGAAAAAATAGTTAATAGTTTACATTTTGATATTTATTTAAAGTAATTAATAACAGCAATAAAATGCTTAGCGAACCCGAATCTCTGTTTACAAACTTGCGTCTACAGAATTTAGGGTTATGCAGTTTATAGAAATATTGAAAACTAATTATTATAAATGAAACTAATAACACAAAATTAAATTAAATTTTAGTACAGATTAATTAAATTACCAATAAATAATACATTTTTTCTCAATGTATGCCGGCTGTATTCATCCCCACCACAGCACGCTCAAGCCATGCGGGCTGTATCTGATACATGGAAGGCGTTCAGTCTCTAAATATTACAATGCGTGTAATAAAGAATTTAAGTTGAAACGGTTACTCGTTGATAAAATAAGTAATAAATAAAAAAAGGATACAAGATGGAATATATAGATTTAAATTTTTTTTTAGATCAATTTATTGATATTTACAACTGTAACAATATTACAACAAGTAAATTTGCTAATATGAATAAATGGCATGACAAAGAGCTTGTCATGGAGGGATAGCTATCTAGTTTGGGCCAAATCAGCAACATATGGGATATTAAGATCATGATGGATGACTTTGTTTGTTACATAATAAGGAGGATTGAGGATTTTACAAAAGATTTTGGATTGCAGGGATTGGATACGAGATGAATTGGATGGTTTAGTAGAGCCCCAAAGCTCAACTCCGTACGTCCAAATAGGTCTGATAATGTCATGTAAATGAGTCTTCTGTAATTAATTGGGAGCTTAGAGCGTTTGTCCAGTAAATGTTGAAGGAGGCGAAAACGTCGACCAGTTTCTTGTTTTTTCAGTCTTGTATGAGGATTCCAAGTGAGACGTTTGACCAGATGGAATCCTATATAGCGTATCTGTTCGACAGGGATCAGTGGAATATTATTAGAGGATACAGTAGGGAGATTTAAAATATAACATTAAAAAAAAAATTATAATTCTTCTTAAATGAATAAATAACAATATGTAGATAAATCCTTAGAATGATTTAATAATTAAATTTAATAATCTAATAATAATTTTCGTTCTTTATTTGATTCTAAGATTATCCAAAGAACCTTCAGGCATTCATTAATATCATAACCTCTTTCAGTAATTATTACATTTAAAAAGGATCACAATAATATTATTGCACCGCCATTCTTTCTTCTCAAGGAATGTCGATTGCATAATTAAATGTTTAATCTGATTCCATTTTTTCTTCATTCATATTAGTGATTATTATATCGCATATTTTATAATTATATTTCTATTATCCTATGGTTGTCCATTTCTTATATAAAATTAAGATGATCATGTGTTCGTATGTACTAATGGTATAATCACTACTGCTTTGGTGGTTATTCTGCCCTACTAGGAAAAAGGCTTTAAGTCCAAAAAAAATGAAAATTGAGTTAAGGTCAAATTACGGTTTTGTAGGTGGTTTTCTATATTGTATATTTAATAAGTAATTATTTGCCAGTCTTATAAGTTCATTAATTAGCCTATCAACAAAAATATATTATGAGCCAACATGGGAGTTATGTTACGGTTTGCACTCCTGTTTGGGGGTAACAAGACCTTAAGTCCCATTTTATACCTAAAAAAGCCAAAATCGATTTTTTTAAACTAAAACTGTTTTTTCATTTTTTATATCAAATTATTTGATCCTTTAAATGTACATTTTACAGAAAAAAGGATGTGAAAAAGTATATATTACGTTTTATTGAATATCTCAATTTCAGGTGCAGTTAAGGCTTTCTTCCTTAGCAGGGCAGTATGGTCTAAAGGAAAATTACACCAGTGCTTTTAGCAAATTACGTCTATCAGCAATCCTTTTTCAATAAGTATTTAGATGCCATTCATACAATAATTTATGTATTGACACTCGCATTATTTTCTTTCATAATTTTATTTATTTTTTAATATTAATATGATTCTTTGTTCATTTTTTTGTTATAATAGTAATTTAAAAATTAATTTAAAGTTTTTTATAAATATTTATAATTTGAATAACATTACACATACCTTTTCAGGACTATTATTCCTTTACTCTTCACGTTCCTTTGATATATTTCCTGATCCTTCCCAGCCTAGCAGGACGATATCCCGGATGATCGTGACGCCTCCCCAGTACATCCCGGTCACCCGACCTCCCACATCCTCGAGAAGCCCTCACGGCTTCCCCCAGCTCACTTTGTCTAATTGTTTCCTTTTGCTGAGAGGACACGAGAGCTCTCCGATCCTTCCCGGACTACTTGCCTTCTACTCGCCATTGTATTCATCCGCTTCCTAATTATCCTATCCTATATTAAACTGTTTCCTCTTTTCTCGTTCTTTAGAGGTAATACGATCTTTATATCCTAAATGTATATTCATTTCATTCATTCATTTGCATGTTTCCTGACATCAGCATGAGAATCGAGATAGTTTATCTCTTAAGTCCGTTCACTCCTTCGGTTTCGTAGAAATATATTTAAAAAAGTAGGTTTAATTACTATTGTTAATTGCTTAATTTATGTTTAATTAGTCGCAGTTTTGCATTCCGGAAGCTTCATGAAGACATACTTTGATTTTATTTAGCGCTTTTTAAGTACAAAATTATTGAATCATTCATTCCAGTGAGTAAAAAATGTTTTTCTTTATTTAAAAATAAGTTTCGACTTATTCAGTCATTTTCAATTTTCTTTTCTTTTTTCTTTATTTAATTTAAATATTTTTACTCATAAATTTGTACATTATTAACCTAAATAAAAAAAGAATAATCCAATAAATACATAATTTATAAAAACGTGTCCTAAAATACTGAAAATAAGTATAGATACCTGTTAATAGATTGTCAATTAATTAAAATTTTCTTTTAATACTTGGAGTTTTTAATGGAATCCATGGTCATTATTAACATTTATGAATTGAACTTTGGACTGTTATGATAATTTATATTTCAATATTATTTTAATTTATTTTCTCCTTAAAATATATAATATTTATTAAAAAAACCACAAAATAATATTTTGGGAAAAACCACAATGCAAAGCCTTATGTTTCAAAAATTACACCTACTCACCAGTCGACGTTTCGCCTATTCAGACATTATCAAGACACCAAAATCAAAAAGGGGGTTATGTGAATCGCATCTCGAAGAAAAAGGTGCAATACATCCCAACGATCAACAGCCCAAACAGGCTCCAAACATGAGACAGCACACCACCACAAAGACATTCAACATACAACTGAACGAAAGTAATACGCCACCAGCTGGGAAGGTTATAGAATCAGCTGATCCACAAAACATATCAAGTAATATTAGCCTATACAATTTTTTTTTTTTTATACATATTAGCAAAGTTAGCCAAATTTTTGTTTTAAAATATTCAACGTTTCCGAATAATATTGGTTCAAATTTCTGCAATCTGTTTTATAATTTACCGAAATGTCTATCTTTTGTGCAATCTGCATGGCCTCGAGCAACTTCCTTCTAGAGCCATCACTCTCTTTGTAAATAACTTTAGCATTCTCAAAATCAAATTGATGCTTACAAGTTTTGGTATGCTGGGCCAATGCTGTGTTAGGTTCCTTGCCACCTACACTTGTGGTTTTTTCCCAATTGCATTATAATATATAATAGTGTTTCTTTTTGAGTTTTTGGCTCTATTTTAGTAAAATATATAATTATCATGAAAGGTGAAATAATACAAATTACTAATTTGTAGTCTATATTGTTCTATTTTCACTCTTTTATTTTATTTTATATTAATTTTAAACTGTTAATAGTATGAATATTAAAATTGGAAACAATGTTGTGAGGTTCTTGAGACAGGTTATGTTATCTGTGTTATCTAATCATTGTAGACTTCTATATTTATTTATTTCATTTTTAACTTTAAAATCACTGATGAGTACAATTTAAAAAAAAAAAGTAAATACAAAATTATCTGAAATAGGTGAATCCTTGTGTAACATAAGTCACATTTTTCTACTATTAATTTACTATTATCTATGACACCCTATAGAGTAACTAATTACAGTTCCGGAATACAGTTATTTTGTAGTAATAAAAATGTACTTTTTTAAAAAATATATTTATTGGTTTTTATTTTTGCTTTTGTTGTTTCCTAATAAAAGCAATATGCCTCAGTGGTAGAGCGCATACCGAAGGTCATGGGTTCAAATCCCGCTCCCTGCCAGACTTTTATTTAATCGTATTCAGCCTCTATAAACGGGTATCCAAAATAAGGGAAAAAATGTGACTTGTAGGGCTTATCACCTCCCTACACAACCTTTGCCCAGGAAACAGTACAGTCTCTACCATGTACTGAACCCGGTTTCAGGTTGTGGTGATACATGTTTTTTTTGTTCAAAATAAATTAATTAAATTTTGGTAAAGGAAAAATAAACAAACAGTCTAATCAGTAACAATGTAAGATACTGCAAACTCGATTATTAAATTCAATCTAGGTCATGTATCGATAACATGATGCAATTGGAGCAGAGACTTGCACGAGGGGAAAGTGCGGACATAAGTAGCTGGCTAAAATACTTGAATTCATATATATATATATATATATATATATATATATATATATATATATATATATATATATATATATATATACTTGTATGTGGGAGCAGGTTAGCCCAGTGTCTAGAACACTTAGTTACTGTACACTGAAAGTCCCTGGTTTAAATCCAGCTGTGGCTTATAAATTATTTATTCTTTTAACAGTCCTTGTGAGATCTACGTTACTTCCTTGGTCACACTCAGTCTTTATTAAATGGGCACTCCTAATTGGGAAGTGAAAATCAGGCGGTTCGCGGACATCTCGGACATCACCTCTCTGCAAAACCGTTTTTTAGCAACAGTACCGTCTCTACCATGTACTAAAGACCTAGTAATGCATATAGTGGTACTGGTTATAGATAGAACTGAATACTAAATGAAAAATGAACCATAGGACCCTAGGCCAAGACTGGCTATAGAATGTAAAATTAATGTAAAATGTATTAATTAAGAGGGAAACCTAGCGGTCCAAACTTTCATAGCCGTCGTTTTGTTAACATTACGGTCTCTACCATTTACTAAACCCATAAAGTGTGGACCCCCGGGTCATCTTATATTATACCATCCGCAATACCTTCCATCGTTATTGATGAACGTTCATCCTCCACAAGATGGCCATCAACATCATTTACTCGCCAATAACTCGACGGGACGTCCACCGGGAGCTTTCTCCAGCTGTTCGTCTCCGCTCTTGCGCAAGTCCGTTTTCACTTTCGGTCTTACTCCTGTGACTGTCCTATTTCGGGCAGTTTCGTCATCTTGTTCTTCTTTGTCGTCTAACTCCAGAATCTTGTTAAAAGATTATATAGACATATTTATATAGTGGTTAGTTCCTACCATGGTTCTGGAAGTAGAATGGAGTTGGTAGCCCTGAGCCTCCCATCGATCCTCTTCCTGCCTCACCATTCCCCGCGGGAAGCTAATTGGAAAAATTTTCTCCTCACAAAGGACTCTTTGTCCGAACCTAGTTAGCTTCGGGTTCCTTCAACTTGGCCATAAAACCGATAGTAATTGAATTATCGGAGCACTCAGTTTAACCAGCGGGTCTCTTTTATCGACGTTGGGAGCAATATTTTATGGTTATTGAAAATGATGAAAGCCAGGGCGTGGTAGGCTAGAACAGAGGATTAATAATCATTAGAAAAATACTGTATTACCCAAGTTATGGTGACTTGGTGATTAATGGTTTAATCCATTAATCCTTACCATTGTTACCGGTCCATGATTTGAATGTTTCTACCGTCTCAGCAATCTAAACTTTCTTGAACTCTCCTCTTCTTCTCGGGAATGTATACATATACTCCGGTATGTATATATACCTCCTCTAAGATACAGATTAGAGAGAGAGTACTTAGGATATGGTATGATCAAATAAATATACTAATTAATTGTTTAGAATACAGTTAACTTTCATTATATACAATAACTGTTATATTACTGATAATTCAGATAATACACTTCTTTCTAACTGTATACAGTTATAATATTAACTTCCCTTACTTATATTTTCTAATTTATAAACATTATTTTTATTTTCTAATTTTTCAAATTAATCAATCCGTTCTTTCTACATATGCTTGTATTATTACATTTTACCTAAGTAACCTCTAAATGTCTGGTATCAAATCCATTTATATCTATGATTAAACTAGTTTTTTCTAAATCCTTCATATTCCACCCCTTGTTTTTATATTTTTTTTTATATTTTAATCTTCTCATTTTGTATCTTTCCTTTTACCTCCTCATTTTTCTTTCCCTTTATATTATGTTTACATTTTATCCTTTCTGTACATTTATTTTTTGTATTTTATATTCGTTTTCTTTAATTATTATATCTGTCACTATTTTAATTTCTGTTCCTCATCTATAATTTTATTATTATCTGTCACTGTTTTAATTTTATTATATTCTGTAACCACTTTTATATTCGTTATCTTTAATCATCATATCTATTCACTATTTCATCATATCTAGTCACTATTTTAATTTCCACATTACTACATTACTTGTCACCATATTCTTGTTACTGCAACGTTTCTTATCTGTTTTTCTGTTTGTTTCTCTCTCTCAGCCCTGAAGATGGCCTACATTGTAGGCCGAAACGTCGGCATACAATAAATAAGTTACAATTATTAAGGTGTTTTTATTGACTGCACCCCAACTATTTCTTCCTTATATTAGAAGTTACAGTCAACAAATTCTTCTCTAATACTGATAATTCAATATGACTAGGACTGATAGTTTCATTATCATTTTAGTTATTTTACTAATTAATTTTTAATTATTCATAAAAGAAAGAAAAAGCCATCAGCCAAGACAAATGAATTTTATATTAACTTGGTTAATATCATACGTTCAATGTCTCAAATCAGTTTTTAAATAGGAATGTTGGACTATATGGAATAGATATACCCTACATTTTAAAACTAAGTAAAATTTTTTTAAAATGACATAAAAATGAAAACAAAATTTATCAAGGTATCTATCCTCTTTACACTATTCTTTGGACAATAAATATTTTTAAATCTGTATTTTTTAACAATTTTTTAATGTAATTGTTATGTTATAGTTCTTGGTTTTTTTTCGGAAATTCTGATTTTTTACTAATGTATTTATGTACGGATGTGTTTTTTGGATGCATAAAACCAATAATTATTTTGTGATTGAAAATGGCTCTTGTTAGTCGAAACGTCTCGAGAATCAATAAATGAAGAATTCATTTGTACTGGATGATGTTTTTTTTTCTTTCTTTGAATTGAAAAATCTCGAAGTGATTTTATTCCAGTGATACAATAAATTTTGAAATTTGTAATTATTTTAAAACCTTGATACTTTTTAAAAATTGAAAAAAAATGTCTACCTCTTGATCTTGAACATTTTATTATATATGTTGTATTTCAGAATCCTATTAATGTTTCATGTATTGTTTAGTTGAATATTAAAATCATCATTTCCCAGGAAGGTTTACACTTTGCAAGCGGGGTCGTTCAGTGCTCCAAGTTGCCGTGCTAAAATCTGTTTGAAGCAGATATTTAATCTCTTAACAGTCAGTAATAGGCACTGTGGTACATGCTAACCCTTCTCTGGTACACACAGCCTCTATAAAGAGGGTACCCTTAATCGGTGTAAAAATCTAGCGTAATCTCGGACAATCACCTCCCTGTACAACCGTTTCTTAGAAACAATAAAGTTTCTATTATGTACTGAACCCAAAGACCTTATTTTTTTCAAATTTTACTTTAGTGGAGAAGTGTCATATTAACATTCAAGAATATAATTTTATATATTACTTACTGTACATATGTAGGGTGATTTTTTCATTTCTTATATTTTCGTTTCACAATAGGCCTCCGCTTATCTCTCAAAAAAGCAATATTATATATCGAGTATTTTGTATAATCGATAGTATCAAAATTATTGCCCATATCGATCTTCCTTATCGGAGGACCCACAATGCTAAGGATTAGCCTTTTCCCCCCGATCCCTTAGAACGGAACGGTATTATGGACAGGCGATGGATCTGTTCCCGCCTGATGAAAAATGAATCGGGTATCGGGGACGTCAGGCGAAATGGAGATTGATGCCCCGAAAATCCAGTCCCTGAGGAAGCCATCAATATACTCCTCGCCGAATATACTTTAATATATAACCCATCGTTCGTCCACTTTTTTAAAGACTTCGATCCCAGTGGGCGCTTTAATCCTTAAAGTTCCAATAAATTGATGAATCATGTATGAGGCGTTCAGGATCAAAAGCGGATAACCCAAAAATTTCAAAAAAAATTTCTTCACTTTTTTCGCAAGTTTAGTAAAAAAAAGAAAACTGTTTGGTTTCATAACATAGAAGATTTACTGTTTCTTGGACTGCAGTTATGAAGGGAGGTGATTATGTTTCTTTATTTATTTAAACATCCACTCTTGCATTGGTAATATGGGTTTTGAATAAATTAATTATCACTCAATAAGTTTATTGTCTATAATCTACTCACTCTAAGCTACACAAGTTTATTATTTTAGTTTATTTATTTATGTAAAATTTATTGACTGCACCACGACCCTTTTCCGACATCTTTTCTCCTAAGAAATGAATGCTAGTTCTTGTGTTACCATAATAAACGAGATGATTTTTTTTTATGTTAGAGAAAGCAAAAGAAACATTCTAAGCTAACCTATACTCATAAAATTTCTAAGTTGACTTAAATAACTTAAGCATTTTGATATATGGTAATTAGTTAGCTTCAAACATTTACGTTTACATGGAAATGACTTCAAGGATATATATTAAACAGAAATCGTTAGTCACTAAAATAGAGCCAAAAACTCAAAAAGAAACACTATTATTTATTATAATGCAATTGGAAAAAAACACAATGCAAAGCCTTATGTCTCAAAAATGCACTCACTTACCAGTCGACGTTTCGCCTATTCAGGCATTATCAAGACACAAAAACAAAAAAAGGGTTATGTGAATTACATCTCGAAGAAAAAGGTGCTATACATCCCAACGATCGTTATTATATATTATATATATTAGAAATCGTTAGTATTAATAGTTTCACCCAACATCTGATGTTAATAATCCTGTCACTGCATATCTTTTATTCCCCACAAGGGATGCCAATATCTTAAAAGTATTTGATATTCATCAAACAAATATCAATGAATGTATTTTTATTATTTGTTATTGATGGTGATTATTTTTAAAAAAATTTGATTGATGGTGATTATTTAAAAAAAAAATTGGTACTTTTCCAATCTAACGACGACCTACCCCAGCACGCTCCTCTGGCACTTACCTCAACTATTTAGACCCTGTCAGGTTATCCTGCCTGAAATATATTTGAAATAGTATTCTTTCATTATCATACAAGAGGATTCTTAGGAAATGAAATAGGAGGTGATATACAACTAAAATATGATTTTTTTTTTATTGTTTTTATTTTTAGCTATTTTTCTTTTAAAGAGATATACATATTTTAGTTGTATATCACAATTTCTCTTTAAATTTAAAATATATAAACTACTGAATAAATAAGAAGATAAAATATAACATTTATTATAAAAAAAATTCATTAAAAATAACAATATCACATCAAAACGGTGTCGTGTATGCACAACAATCAAAACAATTAACCAAAACCATCATTGTAGTTAAATATAATTATTTATGTTTCAAATTGAAATATTTAAAATCGAAAATAAATAATAAGATATAATAAAACATTTATTATAGACAATATTGATTAAACACAACAATACCTAGCAACAATTATAAACAATATTAATTAAAAAGAACAATATGTTACAAAAATTATAAACAATGTTCATTAAAATGAACAATATTCAGTTGCAGTTTCATATTATGTCCCTTTCTACAACACATTTTCCGTGGAATGACGTTCCGCTCCTGTAGAAATAGCACTGCTGACTTTTCATCAATCACCTCGCGAAAAATCTTCATTAAATTCCAACTCATATTGTATAATTAAGATGAAAACAAATAAACGTCCACTTGACACAAACAATAACAAAGGACTAAGAAAGGTTATGGCAACAGTAGGAGGTAGTTAAGGAAACTGACACTTGGGGCGCTGGGGTAGGTCGTCGTTAGATTGGAAGAGTACCAAAAATTTTGATGAATAATCACCATCAAAATATCAACAGTTAAAAGTTAGTTTTAATCTTTAATAGTTGAAGAGGGTTTACATTAAATGATAGGAAGAACCAAACCAAAAATTACTTTAAGGATAGAATATATATATATATATATATATATATATATATATATATATATATATATATAACCTCATATAACCTTCACAAGGTTAGATTATAGCATTACCGCCTTATTAGTTCAAGTAATTGTGATATATTACAGATCTAATAATAAAACACTGTAATACAGATCTATAGTCGCGTGCCTAGGAAGCGTTCTTCACTTCTCTTAGACATCTTTGAATATCGCATGCTTGGCGTTGATATTGTTTGGCCTCCATACTGTTTGGCTAACATCATTTATACAGTCCAAGATGCTGAATAATATCGAATTAATTACTAAACTATGTTAATATCATTCCGTGTCGGAATGCTGAATGCATGTGAAAATACTTATCTTTTCTTCCTATTTTGAAAACAATGAATTAATATTTATGTTCATTCTTATAATTTTTTTTCCTTTTTTTAAACTGGATTTATTGTAAATTTCATCTTCGAGAAAAAAAAATCTGCTTCCAGTCAATTATTTTATTGTTTTATAAAACAAAACGTTTCGACACTATGGTGTCATTTTCAATTATTTATTTTTCTGCATTCCTTAACTGGAAAGTCAATACTTTTAAAAAATAATTTTTGAGGAGATCTCTAGTCCTCCATAGTCAAAAATATAATTTATATATAATATATAATTTTTTGACTATGGAGGACTAGAGATCTCCTTAAAAATTATTTTTTAAAAGTATTGACTTTCCAGTTAAGGAATGCAGAAAAAGAAATAATTGAAAATGACACCATAGTGTCGAAACGTTTTGTTTTATAAAACAATAAAATAATTGACTGGAAGCAGATTTTTTTTTCTCGATAATATTTATGTAGAAAATAACCAGGGTATGGTTATTGTAATGTTTGTGAGAATAACGTTTCGGACCAGACCTGTTAGTCATCTTCAGGGCTATTGGCTTCAGAATGACTTCAAGAACTCCTTAAACAATTATATTGCATATTTGAGCTATACAGTTTTTATAATTACTTGTTTTTAAACAACAACAACGTAGTAAAAATATTTAACAAGACAATGTTGTTCGCTTTTAAAGGATTTAATTGAACTTCTTGGAGTGATGTTGCTTTAAATTATTTATTATTTATTTAATTGCCCTTGATGTGCGGCAATCACACTTCCTTTATATAAAATTTTGGCGTGTTCGGCTGGTCAGTTCTTTTGAAAGGTATAGTATTCTACTTTTCCGTTCTTTTAAATATTTTCAATTGTAGTGAAAATTCTATGCCTACTTTTTGAGTTTCTGGCCGTTTTCATTGATTAAATATTCATTCATGTTTATTGTTTTATTTGTTTTTTGTTATTATTATAATCATTTGTATTTTTTAAATACAGTTTACAGTTACTTCCTGAATCTGAGTATCCTGGGCATGCTTAGAAATATTTTAATCGATGCCCATCGATATAATAAATAACTTGTAACCAAAACATGTAAAGAAATATAATTTTCCATACACGTGTTAAATAATCACAAGTTATATAAGCTTTATCAATCTTTTTTTTTCTTAAATATCGCCCTCACTGGTTCCAATAGCCACTAACAGATAGCGGAAGTGTTAATTCCACAATTTTATTATTCACAGCGTTATTTTATACTGGTATGTTTGACGTCAATAGATTCTTTTATTATTTTTAATGGGTTATATTCCGTTAAAAAAAAAATAAAAAAGATAACACCCCGACATTTTTGTGGTAAGTTGTTGTAATATGTTTGGAGGTGGAATTTGTATTACATATAGCATGTATTTCAAAAGAAATAACTGATAACTCTAAATCATCAATTAGAGAAATTTATATTTGTACCATTTTATAATATTCAAGGACAAATTATTTAATGAGTGGAGTAAAAAGAAAAAAAAGTAAAATTCGTTTAATATCAATAAATATAATAATAAAAATTCAAATATAATACAAACTAAATAAGAGATTATTTGGATTAGAAAAGTTAGAAGGCATTCCCAAGTTTAATTATTTTCCCTAGGACTCCATCTGGACAAACGTCTCACTTGGAATCCTCATACAAGACTGAAAAGACAAGAAACTGCTCGTCGTTTTCGCCTACTTCAACATTTACTCGACAAACGCTCTAAGCTCCCAATTAATTACAAAAGACTCATTTACATGACAGTTATCAGGCCTATTTGGACATACGGAGTTGAGCTTTGGGGCTCTACTAAACCATCCAATCATCTCGTATCCAATCCTTGCAATCCAAAATCCTCAATGCTCCTTATTATGTCACAAACAAACTCATCCATCATGATCTTAATATCCCATATGTTACTGACTTGGCCCTAACTAGATACCTATCCTTCCATGACAAGCTCCATACACACTTGAATCCGCTAGTCTCTCAACTTGCTTCCCATACTATTCCTGATAACCCTCCGAGGCGTCTGAAAAGAAGATGGCCTCGAGACCATCTACTATAGAACTTTTTGGAGTGCTACCGATGGGTAGTTTTTCCACAAGTGCTTTTCAAGTCGTATTGTACATACAGCAGATTTACTTATTGTAATATTATTATAGTTGTAATTATCAACAAATTAAATTAAAAAAAAAAAATTATTTTCCTAATAAAGCTTCGGCTTGGTTGTTCCTATCATTTAATGCAAATGTAAACCCTTTTCACCTATTTATATTATATCTGTTTGATGAATATTGATCACTTTTAAGGTATTGGCATCCCTTGTGGGGAATAAAAGATAGCAGTGACTGGATTATTGGAATCAGATTTTTTTAAATGTAGTTTAGTAAATAAAGATCCTTTTTCGTCTCATTTAATAACAATGTATTTATTGTGTGCTGATCATTGTTAAGTTATATATCTGCATCCAAAGAAAGAAAATGCGGACCCTTTTGCTATACGTTGCTGCCAACATGTGTCGCCCGCTTGTTGCCTAGGGTCTGCCCGTCCTGTCTCTTAAGGTATTCTTCATCGTTAGGTACCGACCCTTAGGGACACTTAAGCTACCTGTTAGTGACCTTGCCCTATTTATTTATAAACTCCTAACGTTCCAAATAGTATTGTGTTGTATCACTTGTAATCTTTGTTTGTGACATTAACATGATAATACTATATTATAATTTAAAATTCCACGTCACTATGTTGGTTTCCACTCCGGAATTCCCGAAAATGAAGCTGCGGATAAAGCTGCCAAAGAAGCTGCAATGATGAATAGCTACAAATATATGAACCGAACGATGTAAAGGCATTTTTAAAGAACAGGGTCAGGAAAAATTGGGAATCCATGTGGGCCGAAATACCACTGACTAACAAACTTAGAAATATAAAAAAAAGTACGAAGCAGTGGACAAGTGCAATAAGAGGGAATGGAAGAGAAGAAGTGGTTGCGACAAGGCTGAGGATCGGTCATTGCAACCTGACTCATGCATATTTAATTACCAAGGAGCCCCAACCACATTGCGAATCATGTCAATCAACAATGACTATAAAACATACAATAGAAGATTGTACATTACTACAAAAAACCTTTGAAAATAATAAAATACCCGGTCTATAGAGCTTGCACTAGAAGATTCAAAAAATACAATAGATAAAATAATAAACCTTTTTAAAGAAATAGATCTCTACCATAAAATATAAGACCCAATTCAAGTATAAATTAGGAAATAGATAAAAGAAAAAATTGTTCGCAAACCAAAGAAAATGAAAAAAGTAAAATAAATTATGATATAGCTTTTTACTGGACTAGTAATTGATATTTTCTAACATCAACAATTTACTAACATCAACAACAACATAAATTATTAACATTTAAATTAAAAACATTAAAAGATTGTCCTAAAAAACCGAAATTAGGTATAGATACCTCTTATGGACGTCAATAATATAAAAATTTTTTTTGGAGATATATCTTCACCATGGTCATTTTTCAAACTCTGCCTTATACTTTGGACTTCCCCTATTCTTAAAAACACCTTGATATTGCCTTGAAGAAAATTAAAATTGTAAATCTATAGGAGTTTATTTAAATTATGCTATATATTATTTATTTTTAATATTTTATGTTTAATTTTTGTTGTTTGTTGTTGATGTTAGTAAATTTATATGGTGAATTGAATAGAAGAATGGTATAAATCAGGAGAGACAAAGAAAGAATTGATAATGACCCAAGGGGTCGAAACGTCTTGTGGAAAGTGAGAAAATAAACTATTATGACTGGAGAATGGTTTTTTTTTTTTTTTTACTTCTTAAGTAAAATAAATTAAAATACCATAATATACATAAAAGTGCAAAGGGCGTAATAACCTAGATGCTGATCGCCCAAAAAAATCTAATCTAATCTATGTTGGTTTCTAATTTTTTTTTTATGTTTCAGGTTAGTCTAATTTTTGTTCTATAAAGAGATATGTTCAGGTATGTAATTTTTTTTATGTTATTTACATAAACATGTATATTTAAAAGTATATATTTTAATGTTTTGATAATATATTGTTACTTTATCTTTAAATTTGTTTGTTATAAATTTTACATTTCTAAAAAAAAAAAAGTCATTCTTCCAAACTTTAAAATAAAATAAAAAATTGCTTAAACAGGATAAAATATGCTCATAAATTCGCATCTGTTGTACGCCATTATATATTTTCTAAATATCTTTTGGCATTCGCTCTGTAAATAGTAATTTGTAGTTTCAATGCAAATATTTCTTCCCATTTATCGATTACAGTTAAAATTATATTATTTACTTTAATATGATACTTCTTTATACTTAAAATTTAATAATAATAATAATTTAATAATAATAAAATTTAATAAATCAATTTCTTGTTACTCTCGGTCATCGTACGCCACTCTAATATATTTTTAAATATCTTCTACCATTCGGCGTGTAAAGAGCAGTTTACAGTTTCAATGCTCAATATCTCTTCCGGTTTTTAATTTATTATGTATTATTGTTGTTAACTTATTTCTTAATTTTATTTAAATGTTTTAAAATATTTTTAAATAACTAAGTTAAAGTTTTATCAATTATATTGTTTTTTATTTTACTCATCCTTTTAATATTACAAATAAATTATTACTTTTGGTTTGTTACTGTTTGCAATGATCCAATGTATTATTTATATTAATATAATATAGCAATCTAATGTCACAATTATGAGGAAATAAGTATTAAATTAAATTGCTCATTTTACATTTAAACATAATTTTAGATAAAAATGTCTTATTGTATTCACCAAAATAGAATTCTTGATGTTTCTGTCAAACATTTTTCGTTATTTTTGTTTGAAACTTATTGTTCTCTGGAGTTTTTGTGAACTTGGATACAGGGAAATCAAGGAACCAGGTAAAATGATCAACGGACATGCGTAGATCCACAAGTCGGCTTTCTGCTCAGGTATACTCAAAATGACTACCTTAAATACGCCATTTTACTTCAACTTCTATGACCTGTTCACCTCATTACAGTTAATGAAAATATTCAGGTATATTTTTTATGAATTCTCATTACTCTTCTTCATCGTTATGACATCTCCGGGTGTGAAGGCTACCTGATGGCATTCCACTAGATCCTTTTCCTGGAAGCTAGAACAAAGACTTTTGTCCTGACATATTACTATCCCTTGGAGGAACTTGTTTAGGAATTCTTTATCCCGTGTTTATTGCCGCTTTGTCGTGTCTCATGCAGCGGAAATTAACACCATCAATTAATTAGTGCCATTAACCATTCCTTTGGTTTTTCTTTTATATCCTTAATTCATGAAGTATAAAAATCTGCGTGAGTACTTTACGCATTGCCACTAAAAGACTCTGCATTAATCTTTTATAGTTCCATTGTTATATCTTTATAAGATAATATTTCGATATATAGTTTATTATTTAATATCCATTGTGATACTTAGACAGATTTTATATAATTTGTTAGCCGCTGGGGATGGATCCATTGGGATCTGGGACCCTCCTGGGGCCCAGCCTCTATCAAGTGGGTACTAAAAATATGGGGAACAACCTGGCGTTTGCGCTTGATATAAGACGCACTACCTCCCTTCACAACGGTTGTCCAAGATACAGTACATTCTCTACCACGTATTGAACCCAACACTTTTCATGAGTTGAAGTGATACAGATTCTTTTTCGTTAATCCGTGAATGGATTTTTATTATAGAGCCTGCGGATTTGACAAGCCTTATTATATATATATATATATATATATATATATCGTAAGTATTATACTGCATTCTATTCCTTATACTGTAATAATATTACATTACGATATAAGGTATGGCAAAAAAAAAAAATATATATGCACCGATCATACTCGAGGAAGAGATACACTACTGTTTTTCATGTTTTCCGATGAGCAGCTAACTCGCGAATTCCACCTCCCCTCGCTCCATATCGCCTCGGGGTCGGATCCCGGCAATATCGCGAGGAAATTGCAATCCATTTCCTCGGGTTCCACCTGGCGGGGTCGGAGGAGATCATTTCCGCCACGAGGCTCGGAGACACGAGGCACGAGGGGGTTCAGGTATGTGGCAGGGGGAAAAATATATTTGGATCTTGGTGAATACAAAATGAGGGCTTCGTTTATTTTCGGAGCAGGCTATTAGGAGTGTGTGTGATTTCAAGGAGTAAATGGGGATTATTGGTGTCTTACAATCAATAAAAAAATACTGTACCGTTACAACCCATGAAGGCTGTATGGTTTAAGATATTATCTGTGGACACTGGCTTTGCAGGAAGGCGATTTGTCCGAGATCAACTACCAGGTATTTCCTCCGATCAGGGGCAGTGGCGTAACTAGAGTTGACTCATGGGGGGAGGGTTAGGGTTAACCCCCACCAGTCAACCACTCCAACATATTACTGCCTTCAAAAAAGATGTCTGGTAATATAGGTATAATTTACATTATTCTATAAACATGTAGCTTCAAATTAAAAAAATAAATTACAATTTTTTATAAATGTTATTTTTGGAAGGGCAATCAAGAAGTAGCTTTTAAATACAAGTAACCCTATTCATTGGTTACAATAACTTACTATAGTTAATGCACAGGGAACTTTCTAGACCCATCCCATAGAACCAAAACTTTTGAGCGTTCTATTTCTGCATGTTCTATCTCTCTTTGGAACTCACTCCCACTCTATATCCGTCATGCGTCTTCTTTAACCTCATTTAAATACAAACTTTTCCTACATCTTCTAAATTCCCAAACAGAAGCTCTATAATCAATAACTAATTTATAGATTTATTCAACTTGATCGATTGATGAATTACTGTAAATATTCCTCGCTCATAATGATACCATTTTTTATTTTATTAGATGCTCTATATTCAATTCACTTATTTTTCTATAAGCCTATTTCTTTATATTGTAAACTAGCTTTTGCCCACTTCATCCGCGTTGATTTCAAATAAAAATATGTTTTGTTATATAAATAATATCGTAATGTTGTGATCAGGAAGTCGTAGATCATATCGTGCCTGCCATCGCAAAGTATCGAATGTGAAAAAAAACACAGTTTTCGTTTTCGACTTATAGCAGTAGCCTTAGGATTGATAATTGATATAAAATTCATATAGAGGCATCTTATCAGTCACAAAAACTATGTAAAACGAATGTCATTGGTTTGACTATAGGCACTAATTCTTATTGAACCTTGAAAGTCCTTTTTTTTAAATTCTTCTCAAAAGTATCGATTTTCCCATTCGATAGCTGGGAAATGGCAGGGACGATATGTTGATATAAAATTAATAGAGAAGCTGTGAAAGTTACAAAAATATATTGTGTGTTTAAACTTGAACTTTATTTCTTGACTTAAATTATTATCAAATTTGACTCCTGTAAAATCTTGTTTTCGGCACTTAACATATGTGAACTAGGGCTTCGATATATTCGGTTATCTTTATTCTAAAGATTTTACCAAGTTTTAAGATTAAAAAACATTGAAAGGTTTTGAGATAAGTGAACTCCAATAAAATATATTTTGTCATAGATTTATTTTTATTAGTTATTAAACAGGCAGTTAGTAACCTTACTATCTTCAGGTAGTTCTGTACTTAGGTTTTACTACCTATACCTGGGCAATTCAGTACTGTACCTTAATACACCTTCCAATTGCCGAGTTTGAACCGACCTTTTCTATTCAAAGCTTTCTGACCCCAATATATCTTCCCAAGACTACCTGATAGGTTTGCAATTCTGGTACACTTTTAAATTATTTATTCCTTCAACAAATTTTAAAGTTTTATTTATTATTCGATTGGCTTTTATATTTTCGGTATAATTTTAATAATATCCATTAAGCGATGCCTTTTTTTTTTGTTTCGTTTTTTTGTAATTGTAGGAATGGTTTCAAATAACGGTCGTTTTAAAAATTGATATCTTTCGTGACCAGAAGTTGCATTTATGGTTAAATTAAGTTGTAAAAATAAAAGTTCAATAAGACTATTTAAAGAAATAATAAAAATGGAGGCATTTGATATTGGTATGCTTATGGATTCCCCGAAAATGGAATTTGAACTCAAAACCGCCGGGTTGTACGCAAGAGAGCTGATTGTTTATTCCTATAAAGTCACTTAAAGATGCTATGGCTAATCAGATTTTACCTGTCAATGTATAAAATTAGGGATCCTTAACGAATACCTGATACCGCACTGTTTCGGAACCGCCATTTTACGTGTTCTCCGATGGTCAGCATAACTAAGGATTTTATACTCCCTTTAAAATATCCTATGGCCACTTGCCTGGCTAACCTTGGGCATAGAAGATTGTTATGCTAACCCAGGTGACCTCTGAGCTATAGAACCTAAACCTTTTTCGACTGTTGAATCATCCATGTTTATTTAAAGTATCTCTTAAAGTTATACTTGGATCTTAGTTGATAAATATAATAAATACATAAAATAAACTAATTTATAAATATGTGTACATCATTTTATTTATTGTGTACATTATTTTATTTATTTTTGTTTTTATTATTTTTATCTAGACTTTATTTTATTACCATTTTTGGTTTAATTTCCTTTTATTTTGTATATGTTTGTGTATGTATATATTTATTACATTCACTTATTTTATTTTGTTTATACCACTTTTTTATTTTGTTATGGAATGGTTGTAGCTATCTTTTTTTGTACCGATCTTTCATAGCACCATTACTTATTGCCCACAAGTGGCAGATTGTAATGTCTGAATAAAGTGTTTATAAAAAAAAAAAAAAAAATTATAAATAATATAAACCAGCCTCTCTTTGAAAAAATGTAACACCTGTAATACTACAGCCTATGAAGAGTCTTGGGTTCACTACGTGGTAGAGACTGTACTGTTTCTAAGACAACGGTTATGCAGGGAGGTGATTTATCAGGCGAAGACCCTCAACCGCCATTATTCCCCTATCAAGGCTCGGCAACTCTGCGCTCTTATCACTGATCCAATATTTTCCTAGTCATTCTTTATATATTTGTAGCATCGTTTTGCTAAAGATGCCAACAAATATTTCACTATCTCTTTATAAAATGTTTCCTTCAATATACCCCTATGTTATGGACAGGTGTTACCTGCATTGTCTTTCCCCTGAGGTCATCGACATTGAAGAGAATGCAGAAGACGATGTGTCAGCAGGTGCGAGGTGGTGCATTGAAGGTGACACTATAGCCTGCAGTTCAAGGGCCTAGCGTCTTTCTTCTGCAGTCCTGTCGCATTTACAACCAACCTACCGATCTTTCTTAATAATTTCTTATCAATTTTAGTATCTAGATAAGGTTGATAACTCTATTACTGAAATGATTGAAGTTAGAATTTTAAATTTTAATTAACTTATTATGCGAGCACAAATTACTTGTTTGCTTAGAAATATTATAGTCTAGCCTTACCAAATAATGATCCCAACCTTTAAGTGTTGTAGTGGTACAGATATTTGTTATTCAAACCCCTGATTTTGTGCATAATTTTACAAAAAAAATTAAAAATATCTTAAAAAATTGTTTACTTTTTTGTTAAAAATAATTAAGCTTAAATAATTGTTAACCGTAACTTGGTCAGTAAATAGTAGAAATATTGTGATTCGGCCTGTTCATTCAGTTACCAAATGACGGAATAAATTACGTTTCGGGCAAATTAGCCGAATCTCTCCCTCCCTCCCTCCCTCCCTCTCTCTCTCTCTCTCTCTCTCTCTCTCTCTCTCTCTCTCTCTCTCTCTCTCTCTCTCTCTCTCTCTCTCTCTCTCTCTCTCTCTCTCTCTCTCTCTCTCTCTCTCTCTCTCTCTCTCTCTCTCTCTCTCTCTCTCTCTCTCTCTCTCTCTCTCTCTCTCTCTCGATAGATAGATAGATAGATAGATAGATAGAATAAATATTAATTAGACAAAAAGGGTTCTCATAAATAAATTATTTATTTTTGAATACATTAATACCTATTTCAAGGCTGAGTGCACCATTATCATCCCTCCTGATGGGAATCATAAAAGCAGTCCACCCTCACTTTAAAGAACAAACCTCGACTTACAATAGTCGAGCCGCATCCTTTGTTGTGGACTCCATCAGGAGATGGATCTCTGACTGAAGGCACTCCAACAGCTTGTGTATTTTTAATCGAGGCCCGAGATAGCAGCTATTCTCGCAACAGATGTTCAAACCAACCTCTGCCATCTGTTGTCTGTGTACTGTGTACCAAGTGAACAGTGTACTGTGTACTTCCAAAGTGTGTGTTTCCCAGCTGGTATCTCTATTCGCATTTCTGCAATCCTGTCTCGCGGATTGCTCTTGTATTGATGCACTTTTGCGAAGGAGTGTTTTGTGACCCAAGAAAAAAATATTTTGAATGAAAGAACCCTCATATTTCAAAAAGTCGATTTCTATTTCCAGACACACCAAAATAGATCTCACGCTACATTATTAAAAACGTTTTCAGCATGTTGAGAGATGAATTAATAAAACAATGACAATTCACAACCAAAAAAAGATACAATCGATAGATATTTCACTACCTCGGTTAAAGCCCAAATACGATTCCAGAGCCATGAGAAGACAAAAATTGAATAGAGCAGCCTTTTGTTTCTCGGTTAAATCATATATATATATATATATATATATATATATATATATATATATATATATATATATATATATATATATATATATTAAAAATTGGCAAATCGCAAAGCCACTGTCCCTGACTTCCTTAAGTAATTTCTCCACTAGCCGAATTGTGATGGAAACCTGTGAAGCTCTCATTTAGACACTAGAAATAATATATATTTGTCCACATAAAATATACAATTTTAACTAACTATGAATAACTAAAATGATTATCTAACCTACCTGTGCCATTACAACTAATGAAGTGTCGTGGGTTAAGTACATGGTAGAAACTGTAGTACTGTTGAGTACAATTAACTGTTCAATTGTGTAATTTGTAAAATAGTGGTTGGTCCGCATTTGGGTTGTAAAAAATATCCATATATATAAAAGAGAGTGGCGTTAGTTACTAAGCTTATAACTCAAGAACGCCTGGACCAATTTCGATGATTCGCACCAATTAGGATTGGTCTTCGGCCAAAAAATAATAATACTCAAGAAAAATTGAAATCGGTCCAGGCGTTCTTGAGTTATAAGCGTAGTAATTAACATCTCATTCTATCAAATGCTGGTTCCGGCATGGCCAGTAGATAGCGTTGTGTGCATCAACTTTTGACAGCTGGTAGAAGAAGAATATATCTGCCACATCTGTTCCCGGATCCAGGACGCACACTGGACCATCCCGAATAAAATCACCATTAAATAAATTATATGTAATAACATAAAGCAACAATGTACTATTTTATTTTATTTTTTATTCCAACTATGTAGAGTTATTTATCGCTAGAAAGAAAATATTAACAACTCGAACAGTCCATTAATAACTATTTAACAATTTTATTATTCTAATATTTCACTTAAACAATTAAACCGTTTTTGAGATGCCCTTAGAACATACCTATGTATGTTATATTTCAGACGTTAGGGTACTGGAATAATTACACAAGAGAGATGTAAAGAAAATTCAATTCATTGTTTAAAGGTAGTAATAAAAACTTCTCTCGACTATTTCCTAATTTGTTAATAAATTATTTTATTCTAAGGATGTATAATAATACAAAAAAACCTTTAGTCCAATTTCATATATTGTATCATTTTCTATAGACGTTTCGACCTAAACGGTCATTTTCAATATATAGGTTTTGTAATCAACAGTATAAAAACTCTGTCTGCAAAAAATCAAAAAGAAAATTAAAAAAATCATAAAATTTAACATTATAAAACATTTTATTATATATAAAACAACAATTTTCTCATCTCTTAAATATACACCCTTAGAATAAAATATATCTGTAAAGTCCAGTAGCCTAGAAGATTGATATTAATAAATTATTTTAAAAATACCTCCATTTTTATTATTTCTTTCAATAGTCTTATCGAAATTTTATTTCTACAACTTAATTTAGCCATAAATGCAACTTCTGGTCACGAAAGATATACATTTTTAAAACGGCCGTTATTCGAAACCGTTCTTACAATTACAAAAAAAATGAAACAAACAAATAAAAAGGCATCGCTTAATGGAAATTATTAAAATTATATCGAAAATAGAAAAGCCAATTGAATAATAAATAAAACTTTAAAATTTGTTGAAGGAATAAATAATTTAAAATTGTACTAGAATAGCAAACCTATCAGGTAGTCTTGGGAAGATATATTGGGGTCTGAAAGCTTTGAATAGAAAAGGTCGGTTTAAACTCGGCAATTGGAAGGTTTAGAAAGGTACAGTACTGAATTGCCCAGGTATAGGTAGTAAAACCTTAGTACAGAACTACCTGAAGATAGTAAGGTAACTAACTACCTGTTTAATAACTAATAAAAAGAAATATATGATAAAATACTGTAATAAACATTTCTTTTTTTTAAAAAGATAAGATTCCTTACTTAAATTTACTAATATTGGAGTTCACTTATCTCAAAACCTTTCAATGTTTTTTAATCTTAAAACTTGGTAAAATATTTAGAATAAAGATAACCGAATATATCGAGGCCTTAGTTCTCATACGTGTTAAGTGCCGATAGCAAGATTTTACAGGAGTCAAATTTGATAATAATTTAACACAAGAAATACAGTTCAAGTCTAACCACACAATATATTTTTGTAACTTTCACAGCTTCTCTATTAATTTTATATCAACATATCGCCCCTGCCATTTCCCAGCTATCGAATGTGAAAATCGGTACTTTTGAGGAGAATTTAAAAAAATTACTTTCAAGGTTCAATAAAAATTAGTGCCTATAGTCAAACCATGACATTCGTTACATTGTTTTTGTGACTGATAGATGCCTCTATATGAATTTTATATCAGTTATCAATCCTAAAGCAACTGCTATAAGTCGAAAACTGTGTTTTTTTTCACATTCGATACTAGGACGATATGATCTATGACTTCCTGATGACAACATTACAATATTATTTATATAACAAAACCAATTTCTATTTGAAATCAACGCGGATAAAGTGGGCAAAAGCTAGTTTGCAATATAAAGAAATATGCTAATAGAAAAATAAGTGAATTGAATATAGAGCATCCAATAATATAAAAAATGGTATCATTATGAGTGAGGAATATTTATAGTAATTCATCAATCGATCAAGTTGAATATATCTATAAATTAGTTATTGATTACAAAGCTTTTGTTTGGGAATTAAGATGCTTCACAGCTTCTCTATTAATTTTATATCAACATATGACCTATGACTTCCTGATCACAACTTTATAATATTATTTATATAACAAAACCGATTTTTGAAAAATTTGCACTTAACACATTTGTGAACTAAGGCATCGATATGTCCATTGTTAGAAATTATTATCAAAAGAAAAATATTTTATTTGAGAAGAAAAGATATGACCAGGACCGGGACTCGAACGACCTCTCCGTGGTGACGCCTTAACCATCTCGGCCATCCTGGTTCGCTTCTCGGTCAGCCATATCCCTTCTTTCTACTGATCCTGTATCTCCGTGTTCCCGCAATTTGCGATGTATACACGGGGAGAATGTTAATTAAACATTACTTTTATTTTTGGTTCTTGTTGACTTGTAAGTCATTAATATTATTATAATTATATGTATTTTATTGTTATATGATATAAATTATAATTTATATCATATAACAATAAAATAAATTATAACAAAAGAAAAATAGTTTGTTGAGATCCCTTTCTTAACTAGGATCTTTTGAATTCTCTTATGCCTATCCTAGAAAGGTGATATCTTTTGTCCAGGTCTCATTCAATACCAAGATCAACTATGTTTCATGTTAATTAGGTATTTTTATGAACTAGAAATAAAGAAATACGTGTTTTTTATTTTTTTGAAAATCCACCCTGAAAAGTGTAAAATGCGGAAAATCGTATCATGCTTAGTTAGAGATGTGAATTTAGTAAGCAGGCTTTACATTTTAACGTAACAATAATTGTATTCATGATTTTGCAAAATAAACCCCCATATATTACAGTTTTTTTATATTATATGGTGGATTTCAATAGAAAACTTATCGACAGTTCTATAATTATGCCATTTAATATTTAATAGGACAGTTTATTAAAATCTAAAATAAGCATTGGCAGGCTGGTTGAATTCACAAATGGTCTTTTTTTTTTATATATTAACACTTTATTGAAATATTACAATCTGCCACTTATGGGCAATAAGTAATAGTGCTATGTAGCTTACAGTCATTCCATTATAAAAAAATAATAATATAAACAAAATAAAAAAAATAAATATATAGATGCGGAAAAATATATGCATGCGGTAACAGAAAGAAATTAATGCGGAAATGATAACAAAACAAAGTAAAAAAATTAAATAAAAAAAATTATCACTAAAATAGAGCCAAAAACTCAAAAAGAAACACTATTATTTATTATAATGCAATTGGGAAAAACCACAATGCAAAGCCTTATGTTTCAAAAAATACACCTACTTACCAGTCGACGTTTCGCCTATTCAGGCATTATCAAGACACCAAAATCAAAAAGGGGTTATGTGAATCGCCTCTCGAAGAAAAAGGTGCAATACATCCCAACGATCAACAGCCCAAACAGGCTCCAAACATGAGACAGCACCCCACCACCAAGACGTTCAACATACAACTCTTGAGTTTTTGCATTGTGGTTTTTCCCAATTGCATTATAATAAACCATTTCACGTGGATGAAACTACTTTCACTACTTTAGTGAGCTTCAGATACTTCTTCTACTTAAACTATGAAGTATAGAAAAAAATGTCGCATACATTTTTTCCATGTTTTGGATTATACATTTCAGAAAAATAAAAATAAATGGGCGTCAAGAGGAAAATACATTTTTTTAAGATCGATATTGACCATTTAAAGTGAAAAACCAAAAAATGTTTTTTTTATTTCTTCAAACTAGGCCTGAATAACTACAACTTTTACCTGAATCGTTTTTCTGAATTTTGTTTCGTTTAAAAGTTATAAACGTTTGATCCACTTGAAATGGGACACCGAGTGTGTATATATATATATATATATATATACATATATATATATATATATATATATATATATATATATATATATACATATATATATATATATATATATATATATATATATATATATATATATATATATATATACATATATATATATATATATATATATATATATATATATATATATATATATATATATATATATATATATATATAAGAGTATTAGTCAAACAGACGATAGTTTCCTGATATGAAAACCCAGCCAGGAAGTGGAGTAATATTAGCTCACTTGATAGAGCCCAATCGAGCATTTCCGCTTCATGACATCGTAATTAGCCAATTACCGCAACTAGGATAATAACTGTGACGGAGCTAAGAAACATGTTAATTATACCAGCACTGGAGGAAGACTAATGTCTCGAGATCGTTCGGAATCTGGAGTCATGAGTTGCGAACCTTCTACGAAATGAAGTAGACATCTAGCGTGTACGAAAAGGTTGTGAAATGGGATCAGTGAAATTGAAGGATGAGGATCCACTGGACTGAATTTTCGTCTATGTTCTATCCTAAGCTCCCGAATTATTCCCGAAATTTGATAATTGGAAATCATAAAATTGTCATCCTTTCTACTGTAGAAAATGAGTGTGGAACATGGCCACTTACATTTAAGGATGAACAACGCCTTAAGGTATTCGAAAATAAAGTATTAAGTAAATTGACCAGAATATTCGATATATGCATAAGCAACTTTTTCTATACTAATTCGAAATTAGAAAATTTGAATTAACATTTAAGAAATGGCCATACTCCAACTTTTCTTAAAGGTGAAATTTGGACTTTAACGTTGAAACATGAACGCCTTGTGGTATTTTAAAATATTATATTGCTAATTGGCTCCATATAATTAAGTCCTTCTTACTACATATCATCCCGAATTCGCAAATTAAAAAAATTGGGAATTTGTAAAATTATCTTCCAACTCTTATATATGGATGTGAAACGATCCCTGTATCGTCCAAAGATCATAGTATTCGAAAATAAGAAGGTATTGTCAAGAATGTTCCATCTGAAGAAGGACGGGTAAACGGAAAAATATAATTTTACATCCCAAATCTGCAGATCCTGCACCCTGGTTATAAAGGAGAAATGGGTTAGTAAACTTGTTGGGCTTAGCAACAGACAAATCCCCTCCCTTCAAAACCGTTGTTCTAGAAACACTGCAGAGTCTACCACGCACTGTAACATAGTTGGGTTTAGTAACACAGTTTCTTTAAAAGTAATTTATTAATTATTTTTTTTATAAAATATGTTTTATTAAAGAATCTAATTGATATTGAGAGAGATGCTTTAGTACTGCGTTATTCATTTGCAAGCACCATCGTTCTTCCTTTGAGACGTTTCTATCGTGAAAGAGAGACAAACATACAAACTTTCACATATATAATACTAGTATTTTTGCCCGCGGCTTCGCTCGCATAGAATTTGGACTACCGCAAAAAGTTTCTTGCTGTTATTTTAAATTTTTAACAATAATTTAAAATAATAAATAATTTAATTATTTAAATAATTTAATTATTTAAATAATTTAATTTTTTCACTATAGGTTACTCGTACGAAATTTCAGATGTCGAACTTCAAAACTGACGGATTCCATAGAACCTTTGAACCCTTATTGTAATAAGGGCGGAATTATCCAAACTTCTTTCTTAAATCATACAAAGGACCTATCTGCAAATTTCAAGATGCTAAATTCCTGATTTGCCTTTAATTATGTACTATAATGGATTCTCCACAGTACCTCTAAAACTGTCGGGGGTGGAGAGGGGAACGTGCCCCCGTGCGCCCCCCTAAATCCGCGCTTGCTATAGCCTATGTGTTATTCTGATGTATAACCTATATTACTGTAAAGTTTCATCCGAATCCGTTCAGTAGTTTTTGCGTGAAAGAGAGACAAACATACAATCTTTCACATTTACAATATTAGTAAGATTAGTAGTATATCAAAACAAATAGTTTCACTCTTGTTCTTTCTGATATTTTAACAACTATGATCATGTTATTTTGTTTTAATTATGTACTATAATGGATTCTCCACAGTTCCTATAAAACTGTCGGTGTGCCCCCGTGCGCCCCCCTAAATCCGCGCTTGCTATAGCCCATGTGTTATTTTGATGTATAACCTATACAATATATATATATATATATATATATATATATATATATATATGTCAATTACATATAAATGTAAATTTATGAATCTGAAAGCCTACGTTTCGGGCTAAATATGTGAGCTATTACCAAGATGACTTAGGATAGACTTCTTTCTATCTGTTCCTCTATGTTATGTTTTATAGCTTGCTAAATATTATTGTAAATATCCTTGTATCTTGGAGTGGAAGTTGTATATATCTTTGGTGATTCTTCTTTGGACACTTCTTTCACTGGTTTACGAAGTATTGTTTGTATTTTTTTTAAATTGTTTCATACAAGAATAGAGAGCAATAAAATCGCCATTAGAAAGAAATGAGAGTTGTAGTACGTTAGAGTGGCCATGACTGAGCCGACAATAATGATCACCGGATTCGCGGTGATGGGACATTCTCACCAGAGACAGTGAACCTCCTGTTCCGTTATACGAAGGAGAGTGTGCCCTTTGAACCTGGGCAGGGTGATGCTCCCCGTACCTGCACTGTGAGAACCCGGGTACCTTGATGGGGTACCACCTGGATCCACCCTTCGCTCAGCCGGTGAGGTACTCGGAGAGAGTTGGGTAAATATTAGGTCTTTATCGGGCTTAGAGAGTCGAAGGCTTTGTCGAAGTCGACGGTTTGGTATTCTTTGTCGGTGCTTTCAGATCTCAATTATTTGTTTAAGAAACTAACCATTTATATTTATAATCAATCGAAGCAATCAAAGCAGTATAAGATAGTCGGAAAACAACCCAAAATGTCCTACCTAAGGGATGCACCTACATTGGATCCGATGCGATGCGACGCGATCCTATTCTATCACATAGGATGGTGGGCTGAAAAAACAAATAACTGAAATACACAGTGAGTGCCTACACTGGATCAGATCCGACACGATTCTATTCTTTTCAATCCGATAGTGAAACTAGTCACTGCCTTCCGAATAAAATAGTATTAATTTTATTCTTTTATTTCTTATATTTTATATATATTATAGTGAAATATAAATATATTAAAAATAATTAATAAATAATCTTAATTTTATAAATTAAAAGAACCAAATGTTATAACAATGAGATAATATTACTAAATTAGAATATTTTTTTCTTGATGTTTGACTATAAATAAATAATTTAGTTGTTTTGCAATTAAAAAAAATTGAATTAATTGTTTTTATTATATTAGAGAAGAGTTAGTCGACTGTATCTTCTAATTTAAGGAAGAAATAGTTGGGAGTGCAGTCAATGAAAACATCAAAATAAGTTATACTTATTTTGATGTTTTCATTGACTGCACCCCCAACTATTTCTTCCTTAAGTTTTTATTATATATTCGTGTTTTATATTATGATTTAATTTTCTCAATTGTGATAATATTTATTTCTTTTGATATTTTGTTGTTCATCTTTGCAAACGAGTATAAAAAATCAGAAAAGCCCTTACCTCCCAGAGTTTCCAACTGTTTAATAAATAAATTAAACATTACGATGATAATTTTATCAAAGTTAATGTTTCCAATTTTATTTGACGAATTAAAATTTTATGTTGGTATATGTAGGTATATTTAGGTACTGGCGTTCCATCGACACCCCCTAGGATACCTTGATACCTGTCTTGCCGGCAATCCCCCAAGATCCCTCCCACATCCCAGCACATCCTGAGGGATCGGGTACCAGGTCAACATCCATCCCATCCCGGGTCAGGTGAGATCTCAGGATGGGTTTCCAATCAGGTTTGCCAACGTTGCCATTATGAAATTATGTAAATTGAGCAGATGGTTGTAATAGATAATCGGTTCGCCACTGCCACAAATATTGTCGTTGAGTAATTTTTTTTGCCGCCTTTCGAAACCTTCATTGCAATATTTAGATTTATTATCGATGACAGTTAGAAAAGAATCGTCGATTACGATGGAGTACTGCTGACGAATATTTTATTGAAGCATCCTTTATTCGAGTGCATCTCTTTGCCGACAGCTTTTCATTGCTAATAATAAATAATAAATTATTAAATAAAGTTTAAAATATAAAAATAAACTTCAGAATACAAAATAAAGTTTAATTCAAAAATAAGGACTTGTTTATTAGGAGGATTGCAGGAAGTCACCATTGGTGCTATTTTTTATTTTAATTGGTCGACTTTATGTATAATATAAAATTAAAAATTAAATAATTACCATATTTTTTTTTAAATTATATTGTCGGAGTAGAGCTTTGGGGCTCCACTAAGCCATCGAATTCCTCTCGTATCCAATCCCTACAATTTAAAATCCTTCGTAAAATCCTCAATGCTCGTTATTTTGTTAAGAATAAAGTAATCCATAACGACCTTAATTTCCCTTTTGTTGCTGATTTGGCCCGAACCCGGTATCTATCCTTTCATAACAAACTTCAATCCCACTCAAACCCTTTAGTTTCAAAGCTTCCTCTTCGATTCCAGATAACCCTCCGAGGCGTCTGAAAAGAAGATGGCCACGTGACCTTAGTTGAACTTTGATTTGAGTACTACCAGTGGGTAGTTTCTCTACTTGTCATTATCATGTCATTATGTATCACTTAGCCCATTTACTTGTTGTATTATTGTAATATAGTTGTAGATATCAATAAATAAATTTAAAAAAAAAATTATACTGCACAACGTAGTATACCTTAATGAGGGTTATTTGCCTTTCAATTTTTTAAGGATATTGGGCCTCTGTCGGACGCTGTGGGAACTACAGATACTGCTAAGAATCGGCCTTTCTCTATAAAGTGGGTACCCTATTTAAAGGGAAAACATTGCGGTTTTAATATTTCTTTAATATTAAAAAATAACTAAACTAAAACACCTGTGCCTCTAGAGCAGAGAAAGGTACCTGAGTTCAGTACATGGTAGATACTTAACTGTTTCTGGGACAACGGCTGTACAGCGAGGGGCTTGGTCGGAGCTTACGCTCAACCGCCCAGTTTTCTCCCAATTAAAGTTACCCATTTTAGGTTGAGCACCTAGGTTCTGTCTATGGTTGTCAACAGATTAAATAATTTATCTACCACAGCGGGATTTGAACCCGGGTCTTTCAAATATTAACTAGTCTATCTTTATATTTTTATTATTATATTGATCGTTAAGCTAAATATTAATTTTGCCATTACTGTTATTTATTTACCTCTAATAATTATATTTTTGTTTTGATGATAAAAGATTTGCCCTGGCCGGGATGCGAACCCTGGTCATCTGCATCTCTGCAGCAGTGCTCTAAACCACTGAGCTACCAGGGATCGTATCCCCGTCAGACAAATCCGTTATCCTCACTGATCTTATATAACCGTGTTCTCACAATTTTTGCGATGTAGATACTTAGGATCTAGTTGACTTACGTCAATATATTATTTATAATTTATTGTTTTTAAATATTTTTGTTTTGAATTTTTAGTAAACATTGGGAGAACACAGGGATATAGGATCTGTGAAGAGAAGGGATATGACCCCGGGTAGCTCAGTGGTTTAGAGCAATGCAGATGACTCGGATTTGAATCTCGGCCAGGGCAAATCTTTTCTCTTCAAAACAAAAATATTTAAAAATAATAATTTAATAAATTATTAAGTATATTTTTTTGTATCTTAATCATGCATCGTGGTTTATAATAAACACTTTCTTACTGTTTGGGAATTTAACTTGAACTCTATTCTGACCATTTTCTCTTCCATATAATTATACGATGAATCAATAATTATTCACAAACATGATTTTACTTTAATACTTCTAATAAGTTAAGTGTAATTAGGGCAACAATTCTATGCGTAGTTTCAATTTAATTTAAACAATTATGAGAAAGCGAGGAATGGTATACTATTCTCAAGTTGGAGACAGTTAGTAACAGATAAATTATTTATTCTGTTAACATCCGATCTGGGATCTGTAGATTGGCTCACCCAGCCTCTATAAAGAGTTTAGGGGTCAATATCCTCTCTGCATAAGCGTTATCTTAGAAGCTGTACAGTTTATGCATTACAGGTTATTTTAAAAATGATTTACTTATTTATATTATTGTTTATTGTAAATTGACCAAACTTGTGATAATCGGTGATGATATAGTTTTAACAAATGTCTGACAGTTTGCCTGATTATGGTTACAATGAAAAAATCCTTACTGCGCATGGTCAAACAGTTTAGATAGTATGTCGGAACAATACTTTTGTTGCGGTGGCACCCCTGAAACATGGCGTTTAGTTAAGCTGTGAGGGGTGAGGGGTCGTGGATGAGGCCCCATCGCTGCAGCAGGTGCATCGGGGTCAATGTATTCTTATCAAGTAGTTCAAGCCCTGGTTCGATTCCCGTCATTATAATAAAAACGTTCCTTCTGCATTTCGTACTGTGCATTAGATGACAGTCCAATGTCGCCCTAGGAACTGTGTCTAGGCCGAATTAGCTACTCTCCTCTGACCCAGATCTACCGGAGGACGTCATTCCTCAGGTGTCGAGAAATCGCCATTGGACGTGGTCTTTAGGGAAAGGTCCGAAAGAGTTCTAGGCCATCGCTATTTAAAAGATTTCCCGAAATATATTTTAATACTTAATTACTTCCAAAAAAAGGGCTTTAATTTATTTTAAAAAAAAACCTATTCCACTATTATTTTTTAAACACCTTTTTTTCGCCAGGATCCCTGGTACATTTTTGCACTTGATTACTATCAAGCTGAATCTTCGTGAATAGCTTCGTTTTGATAAGACGCCCAACAATTTCCTTTGCGAAAATTCTCGATTGTGGTAGCTAACGAGGTAGCAAGGATAAAATATGTCGATTTGATGGTTCTACAAAATTTAAGGATAACGTACCACGCAATTTGTAGGACAGTATGACTGTTAAATTATATAAATATTAACTAAGTAAAAAAAAAAATCAGCTGGTTAGTAATCATTTTTGATGACCTCGTTATCGATCAACATGTATCGATTATCGCAGGTATTGTTTTTTAATACGGCTCCTTCGTTCGGTCATTTTCAGGGATTCATCTTCTGAGATTGAGAAGTGTTGTACCCACTTCCGCTTTCCACTCGTGCGCAAACTCTTTGAAGTAGAGGTAATTGCCTCGGGTCATTAGCTGAGGGAATTCAAACTCGGGGAGGACGTGAAGTCCGGTTCCCCTCAACAATTTAGATCTTTGTGACAATATGCTCTGCAGACTCCGGAACGTCGCAGCTAAGACATAAAGGGTCAATGTCCTTTCCGTAGTCATGAAGTTTGGCCTGAAAGCCTCCATGCACTGTGAGGAATCCGGAAATCAAGGAAACCTGTTCCACTACAGAAGGGTCTGGTGTTCAGTGCATGGTAGATACTGTATAGTTTCTAAGCAAACGATTGTGCAGGGAGTTCATTTATCCTAGAAAACATTCAATCCCAGATTTTTCTCTTATTTTGGGTATCCATTTTATAGGCTGGGTGAACCTCAGAAAAATCCTAGATTCCATAGGATCCATCTCTGGCCACATATTAAATAAAAGTCTGCAAGCAGCGAGATTTGAACCCAGGACCTTCGGCGTGGCAACTCATCACTCTACCACTGAGCTACTCTGCTACCCTTGAATATTTAGAATTCGTATAATTACACCCCAAACTTTCTTATTAATTTAGTTAGCGAATATTCTACGTGTGGCAAATCGCACCACAAATCAGTTATCCTTTCATAGCGCGTTACATGCATTGTATAACACGATCCTTAACCTTACTCTACAGACAATCGAATTTCCGTATTCAATGAAAAGAAAATGGACCCATGACCTACTTTCTCACAGCTGTATCAATGCCAAGTTACTCCATAAGTCGGTTTCTCGTAACTTGTTACTTATAAACAACGTAATATATTATTTCTCATTTCACTTTTTATATGCGAATTAAATTAAGTCTACTATTTATCGATAAAAAAGAGTAAATGTTAAAAAAAAAAGTGATTAATTATAAATTAAGAATGCAACAGGAAAAATTCCAAAAAGTTAACCCTGGGGCCTCTAAAATACTGGAAAAATCTAATCAGTTAACGTTCGCTAAGTTTGGCATCATCAGGATATAGGATATAGGATATACATCAAAATAAAAATTATATCATGGGAACAAGACTGAAAAGACAAAAAACTGCTCGACATTTTCGCCTACTTCAACATTTACTGGACAAACGTTCTAAGTTCCCAATTAATTACAAAAGACTCATTTACATGACAGTTATCAAACCTATTTGGACATACGGAGTTGAGCTTTGGGGCTCTACTAAACCATCCAATTCATCTAATCCAAAATCCTTCGTAAAATCCTCAATGCTCCTTATTATGCCACAAACAAACACATCCATCATGTTCTTAATATCCCATATGTTGCTGCTTTGGCCCAAACTAGATACCTATCCTTCCATGACAAGCTCCATACACACTTGAATCCGCTAGTCTCTCAACTTGCTTCCCATACTATTCCTGATAACCCTCCGAGGCGTCTGAAAAGAAGATGGCCTTGAGACCTTCTACTATAGAACTTTATTGGAGTGCTATCAACGGATAGTTTCTCCACAAGTGTATTTTTTTTTTATGTCCTTTGTTCATACAGCAGATTTACTTGATGTAATATAATTACAGTTGTAAATATCAATAAATTATTCTAAAAAAAATATCATAGAAGACAGAGTTTCGTACATCTTACATCAGCAGTCCTAACAAACACATTTAATAGGAATATCAGCCTCACTCCACTGCGCTCAACAAACATTTGTTTATTATTGATTTGGTTTTTGATTTCTATATTTTTTTCTATGGTTGATCATTTAACGTCTTAGAGTGAGTTTAGTTTTTGTCTATATCTGATGAATCGTTGATGTGAGATGCGTTGCACTTTGTCTTCTTCAAAGTGATTCTTCTTTTGATGTAAGTTTCTTACAAGTATTTTAGATTTGAGGATTCATTTAGACTATTTAGGATTTTCCTATTGCATTCTAGATACTCTATTATTTATTTTTATCATTTTATAGTGCTTAATAGGATAAAACACTCTTAAAAGTAGTTGTTTAGGATAATTAAACAATAACAATTTACAATTTAAAAATAAAAGAGGAAGAAAATTGTCGGGGTGAAGGTCAAAAAAGCACTGAGTTGCTATGCTGGAAATCCTGGTTCAAATCCCGCTGCAGGCAAGACTTTTATTTAGTCTGCAGCCGGAGATGGATCATATAGGATCTAGGACCCTCCTGGGGTTCACCCAGCCTCTATAAATTATTATCAAAATAGTGTACCCAGAATAAGGGGGGGGGAAATCTGGCGGATGAGCGTGATCTTCGACGAATCACCTCTCTGCACAGCCGTTGTCCCGAAAACAGTACAGTCTCTACCATGTTCTGAATCCCAAACCCGTTCACGGGTTGTAGTGGTACACGTTTTTTTTTTTTTGGTTGAAGGTCAGAAAAAATTCCCTCTCAAAAGCCAACGTTTCGCCCCTCATTGGAGGTCTTCTTCAGGCCTTGTTGTGACAAGGGGTAAAGGAAAAGGGTTGAAAAGGCCTCTTTTAAAGTCAACGAAAGTAAACGAAAGGAGGGGGCTATAACCCGCCCCCTATAAAGTGGGTCCTCAAAATAAGGGGAGATCTGGCGGTTGAGAGTGATCTGCGACGAATCACCTCTCTGCACAGCCGTTGTCCAGAAAACAGTACAGTCTCTACTATGTACTGAACCCCAAACTCTTGGTTGTATTGGTACAAGTACAAGTTAGTTATTTATTCAATAGATTGATTAGTTGTTTCCAAATAATTTTTAGACTTTATTTTTTTGAATTTCAAATTGCATTCTAATTGTTTATTAAACATTTTATTTACAAAGGTATTGATTTAAAGTTGATATTTTTATTATTGACTATTCACATATCCTAATTTAAATTTATTTGATTAATACTGACTAGTGTTCTATATATACCAATCCCTCATTCCTTTTATTTTTTTGGCTTGTACAAAAGTTTTAATTCCGAACTGGGAGAGGACTGAACTATTGACTGGACTGAATTACACGATACCCTTTTCAGTCCCACGTTGCTCAATCCTCTGCCTCCGCGGGGGCTTACAAAGGAAGCTCTGACGTCCAAAAGGATTCGCGTCAAAAAAAGGAAAATAAATCTTTTGATGGAGGAACCACAATTTGCCGGCTCGCTGGCTTCCAAAACTGATTTGTCGAAGAGAAATTCAATTTGCTCCCGTAGGTTATTTTTTATCATTTTTTTTATTTTAATTAAAAACCTATTTTTTTTTATTTTTGGCTCTAACTGAGTTAACATTGAATTCTTTTATGTTCTATATGTTATTTATAATTTTTTATAATCATTGGTCAACTTTTTTATGTTTAAATATTTTTATTTTTAAAGAGAAAAGATAGGCCCTCGGCCGGGATTCGAACCCGGAACCTTTGTCTTTCCGTGACAGTGTTCTATTCATTTGAGCCACCAAGGCCGCCTGCCGGCAGAGGACAAATCTTTTCTCTTATCCGATCCCATGTCCTCGTGCTCTCGCAATGTTTGCGATGAATACACTATAACGAAGTTCTTTGAACATTAATTTAATTTTAGGATCTTATTGACTTACGTCATATTACTATTTATAATTTTTTATAATTATTGGTCAATTTTTTTATGTTTTAATATTTTTATTTTTAAAGAGAAAAGATAGGCCCTCGGCCGGGATTCGAACCCGGAACTTTTGTCTTTCCGTGACAGCGCTCTATATTGTTTGGCTTCAAGGGTACCTTTTAATGTCGAAAAATAAGTTACATTCTCTACCTCGTACTGAACCCAAGACCCTCCAAGGGTTGTAGTGATACAAGAACAAAAACAAACATCCACTACTACTATGACCAATGAAGGTTTTAGTACATGGTAGAGACGGTACTGTTTTCTGGAAACGGTCGTGCAAGTAGATGATTTGTCCTAACTCACCCTCAACCGTTTCGTTTTCTCCAATTAAGAGGAAGGGTGTAGTTCAGATGGATGTGATGTCACTTGTTATCAACAGGTTAAACAAATTATTCGCCACACCTGGATTGAAATCCAGAACTTAAACACAACAATCTGCTCTACACATCTCTTTTCTTCGTTCAATAAAATTTTAATGTTAATCAAATGAAATGATGTATGTGGTTAACATAATGATTATATTTATTTGTGGTGGTTGAATTTATAATGCATAGTAAATAGTAACGATGCAGCCAGTGTAATATTATTTATTTTTAAACCCTACGTTTCGGCCCAAACTTATGAACCATAATGTCTGTGGTGAACCAAGTGAGATTAACTGTTGTTAATATACTTTGTGGAATCTGAAGATTCATCCAGCCCCATTCCTACAATTTGAAGTAACCAGGACCTTATTTCAACAAAACCACATTCTAATATAATCTTTTGTTTAGAAATAATACAGTCTCTACCATGTACTGAATGTTTACTTGTTTTCTTAGGATTATAAATTTCGTATTTGAATTAGTCTTGGTGGTGATGGTGAAGGTTTACTAATGCTTATGGTAGTAAAATAATGATTTTTATTGCCATGACAGTAAATGTCGCGGTAGAGTCTCCCTGTAAACGGACCAAAGGCCCCAAGTTTTTATATAGCAAGCTAATTGGCTGAAGAGTTAAAGACCTTGGTATAACTGTTCGCTACCGTATGTTTAGTAGCCCGCTTCACGGGGCTATGGGAAAGGGACAAACAAAAAAAACCTGATGGATTGACACAAATAAGTCACCCGCCAAAAAAAGGCTGCTCCCGCCCTTTCTAAAGTAGCGCCCTTAATTGGGCTTCGTTAACAGCTTGCGGTCCTCTTTCCTTATTCGGTATCATAATAGATTTATCGATATATTAAGCTACCGGTCGAAACAATTATCGATTAAGGAATTGGTCTATATCAGTGCTTACCTAATATGTGTATTGATTAAATCTTACTGTAACCACCTTGGGCAAAGGTCAAGATTTTGATAAGCAAGCATCGTAAAAAAAATTATATAAAACTGTACCGGTACGACTCATGAAGGAGCTTGGGTTCAGAACATGGGAGAGACTGTCCTGGCTACCATTATTACCATATATTGGCTGGGTGAGCTGCAGGAGGGTCCCAGTTCTCAAAGGATCCAGGTGTTAACAGTTTAAATATATAATGTATATATATAATGCCACAGCCAGATTTGTATCCAGGACCACTGTGATCAAGGTCAAGCTTTTGATAAACAAGAGTCATAATTTTATAATTTAATGAGAATTTCGATAACATATTAATAATAATAAACAAAATGAAAAATGATAATAAGGTTCGCAGTTTGAATATCAATGCCGGCATGACTAATTCCTTATCTGATGCTTTCACAAGACACAAACGAACGAATGAAAAACATTTTGGAAAGCAGATGTGGTGTGGATATCTAACGCTGAATGATCCTATCGAAGACCATTGCACAATCACACTCCATCTTATCCGGGAATCTACAAGGCTTCTTCTCATAGCGATATATAATAAAAATTTTATGGTATGTTTTATGGAGTGATCATCAACTAATCCTTCAATATTGAAAATATAAAACTGTAATATTTAACAGGAATGATACGAAAAAAATGGTTTACTTACCCTTAAAGATAGACCATTATGAATAATTTACTTCTCTATCACAAATACCCAAGAGTTTTGGCCTTGGTTCATAAAGACATAGGTACTAGTATATTTAAGGGCCTGTTGACATCAGCGCGATCAGGTGTCACTTTTCTTAACCATCTCCTGTTATTGTAACCTTTCTTAGTCCTCTGTTTTTGTTTGTGTCAAGTGAACGTGGATGTGTTTTCATATTATTTTGGCAATATGAATTGGAATTTAATGAAGATTTTTCGCACGGTGACTGATGAAAAGTCAGCTCTCCTATTTCTTCAGGAGGAACTGACTTCCATAAAGTTTTGTGACGAACAGCTTAACATGTCTCATTCAACAGTGATTGATTATTCCAATTATATGAGAGAAGTGTGTGCTTTTAAATTACAGAGAAGTTCAACAATTATTGGAGGTCCAGGCATGTATGTAGAAATTGATGAAAGTCTACATAGTACAAGAAAAAACAACATAGGAGGGATTTTGCCTCAGCAGTGGATATTTGGAGGAATATGTAGAGAAACAAACGAGTGTATTTTTATATTTTAAAGAGAAATAATGATGTCTAACTAAAATATTATATTTTTTTGTTAATTGTTTTAATTTTTATCTATTTTTCTTTTAAAAAGAAACGATTTTCCCGGGAAAATATTTTCTCTTTAAAAGAAAAATAGATAAAAATTAAAACAATTAACAAAAAATATAATATTTTCGTTAGATATTCTTCTTTTTAATGAACATTGCTTCTAATAAATGTTTCATTTTTTCTAGTTTTATATTGTCTTCACAGGTTTCTCATTTATTTCATTTCCTGAATATCTGTTCTATGATAATGAAAGGCAATACTATTTGAAATAAATTGTAGACAGCATAACCTGACAAGGTCCAAACAGTTGAGGTAAGTGACACCTGAGCGCGCTGATGTCAACAGGCCCTAAAACATACTAGTAAGACATATTACTTGGCTGAGAGGAGTGTCATCAACCTCGCCGTATTAACCATGGTTTCTTTTGTACAACGGCACACGCGCCATACTGCGCCAGAGTTCTTTTCACCGACGTACTATCGGTTTCAAGGACAATAATAAATCCGACACGATCCACGGATTATGGCCGGTCAAGGTCAGAATGCGCACGAGGGCCTATATATATTTCTATCCGAAGCAGATCGTGCCTGGATCTAATGTCCAGATGACTATTCATATCTTGGAAAACTACCAAACGATTCCCAATTGTTTTATACAGGGTAAGATCATCATAACTCCTACGCCCTGTCTTTGCGAGTTGCTTCCGATTGTCCGTTGGACCTCTCCTTCATATTCTTGGGAGATTCTGATTCTTCAGCTTCGTGGTTATTCCTCAACGGTCGGTCACCTATTCACGCAGGACGTTTCTTAACCCTGAATACCTACTGCAAGGATAACGACAATAAAAAGAATCTTTAGAGTAATAAACCTGATTCGAACTGGGGACTTTCAAGAAATATTTCTCTATGCTCTCTACCTCCGCTTCCTCATTCATTAAAAAAGAAAATTAATTTAGCCCCTTTTCTTTCCTTTTTAAAAATACTAACGAAGCAAAAAAATCTTAAATGAAATAATAAAAGTTTTAATAGAAAAAAAAATTCAACCCTTAACACTGTTAGAATTCTAAAGAATTTTAATTTCACTCTGGCATTCAGAACCATGACTTAAATTTTCGATAAATCGAATTATAATTTAAAATCCTCGCACTTCCTCATTTGGGAGTGATGAAGTGTTATTTCATTCCCAATTTCCTGGAGCTGGATAAGACGAATTCCTACTTGAGGACCACCTGGAGATTAGCGCAGTCCTTCTTCCCAAGTTACAACACTGGAATTTAAATCACCCTTTCACCAAGCCCATCAATCCCTTAATTAACGAAAACCTTAATTTTACAATTTAATTAATTGAAAGATATAAAAAAATAAATGAATGGATCTTTAGATAGCAATTTTTTTATTTTATTTTGTTGAATGAAGTTAATCAATGAATACTTAGAATAGCAGTTTTTTGTTTGTTTGTTCAATTAACGTCACTTTATGCTGCTATGGCTAATCGGACGATGCTACATTAGGAGCTCTAGATTTTGCCTATCCAGGTTTAATTAGGATAGGGATTTTTAACGAGTACCTGACATCGTACAGGCTCGGGACCCCCGTTTAACGTCCCTTCCGAAGGACGGCATAACTAAAGGTTGTTTACTCCATTTAAAAAATCCAATCGTTCCATGATTGATTCATAACACTGATTGATTTATTAATTAACATTTTTAAGACGCTACAACCCACAGGTTGTTGCGATACATTTTTTTTCTTTTTAAATCTATTTCATGACACACCCCTTAATTCTGGCCTCATCTAGTTAGATGGATTAACTCTCTTACTGAGCCAACTAACCCTAATAACCTTTATACATTTAATTAAATTTTAGATTGGAATTTCGTTCCAAATTTGTCTCAAATATATTTCAAAAGCTGACCTTGACTTTTGCTTAAACGTGCTCTGATGAAAGGTTATATTTTATCTTCGGTAAATAAAACATTAAAAACGGATTAAATCGTCAAACATAATCGATTCGTGTTGAAATATATCGATATTCTTATCAACGAAGCTATAATTTGGATTTTTTTTTTCTCCTTAGAGCTGTTTATTAATGTCTGGAATTTAATTAGTACACAGTGCTTTTTGTGATGTTGATTTATGGAGGCCTAATTTGGAACTGAAGTGGAGAAAAAAATGTGTTCTTGTCAAATTCGATTAAGAATACAGAAACTCAAACGTACCTTATATGTCCGTCATATTTAAATGGAAAGTCCTTGTTTCGTAATTAATTATATCCAGATTTGGAAAAATGTAGATTCTTTAACTGTAGATATTTCTACTAATAGTTTCTATCTGTCTACGTTGCCTAGCCTTAAATAGCTGATAATTATTTTATGATTAAACTCGGGGGGCACCCCTATACAATTTACTAATTACACAATTGTTCGTTTGATTGTACTACATTTGGTACTTGGGGTTTTAGCGGAGCTACTCAGATATAATTCTAGAAATTGAAGTTCATTTCAGTTCTTATTTTGTACTACCCCCCTCCACCCTCCCCCCGAGTGAGCCTTTAAAAATATGAGTACCAACTTGGAATTGTTCTGAGATATTGAGTATTTTGCATAAATATAATGTATTGTTAATTTCACTTTTTCTGTATTGAAATAACAGTCATAAAATCAAAATCTTGGAATAATAGGTAGCTTGTTATATTTTTTAATAAAATGGATTCCTTTCATTCCGGGTTCAAATCCAGCTTTGGTATATTTTATTTAATCTGTTGAATCCTGGGGCTCATACAGCCTCTATGTAGTTGGAAAATAAATGGGAGAAAACCCTAACGGTTGGGTTAGATCTCGGACAAATCTCATCTATACAGTTTCTACCATGTACTAAATTCAAAACCTTTCATATGTGTGGTTTAGTACATTTTTTAATCTCTTAATAAATTGTTTTAGTAATTTTTGTAGCACATACTATACATATTCGATATTTTAGTAAATTCGAATATACATAAAAAAATCTCACTAAAAATTATTAAGAATGAAATAATTTCATTATTCATTTTGCTTAAAATAAATATTTGCTTCGAATTTAAATTACGATCTTTTCTTGGATTTTTTTTCCAAAATTATTTTAAATAAAAGACAAAAATATCTTTTTACCATGTAACGGACCCAAAACCGTCATGAAGCGGAACAATTCGTTTTTTAATAAATGCTGTACAGAATTTAAATTTGATTCAGGGTGACTTTTTTATACAACTATATTTACAATACACATTTTAAATCCTGTAATAAGATTAACTAATATTGTTTGAAGGCATTAGAAACAAATTACATGGCGATATATTAAGCAGTTGATTATAGTAATTCAGCGGTTGAGCAGAGAAGCATTGTGGTCATTAATATGCAATGACAGTTCCATTATAGATAATGCATCTGTCATCTATCTCATTGTCCAATCGACTTAAAGGTGAAGTCCAGTACTTATGCAACTTGAGCGGTTTAAACTCGATTTATTTTTCACTGCTTATCGATTTCTTTAGCAATCACTTACGTATTGTAAACTGGTTGGAGAGTGAAGATTTCTTAGGTTGTTAAAGAAATAAAAAAAAAAAAAGGCATACACTCCTGATATTGCGTTGTCATGGAGAACAGCTGATCGAATAATTCATGGGTCGCCATGGAAACTATATTAAATACATTTTTATGTAGACAAATTATTAAATTAATTGACTGAATAATTCTAATAATGGTATGAAATGTCCAGGGGGTGCACTCAATGCTTTCACAAGATAATATAATGACTTATTGTGCTAACGTTTCGGCCTATGATGTAGGCCATTTTTAGGGCTGGTGGAAAATAAACAGTAAATCTTACTAATATTATAAATGTGAAAGTTTTTGTATGTTTGTCTCTCTTTCACGCAAAAACTACTGAACGGATTTGGATGAAACTTTACAGTAATATAGTTTATACATCAGAATAACTCATAGGCTATAGCAAGGGCCGATTTAGGGGGGGGGGGGCACGGAGGCACGTGTACCCCCCAGACAGTTTTTTAGGTACGGTGGAGAATCCATTATAGTACATAATGAAAGGTAAATCACATGATAATAGTTAGTTAAATAACAGAAAGAACATGAGTAAAACTATTGTTTTGATATCCTACTAATCCTACAATTGTTATAAATGCGAAAGTTTGTATGTATGTTTGTTACTCATTCAGGCAAAAACTACTGAACGGATTTGGATGAAACTTTACAGTAATATAGGTTATACATAATAATAACATATAGGTTACAGTAGGGGCAGATAGGAGGGGAGGACTTGGGTAGACCAAATTCAACGCGAGTGAAGCCGTAATAACCGTTTATATGAACCGAATTGATACTTATGAAAAGAAATACAGAGGGTGAGATAGATTATAAAATAACTGGTTAAAAATTTAAAGAGTTATTTCTAAATAACCAGTTATTTATTAGTATTTTTGGTTCTAATTTATCTGTATAAATTAGTTCGTTCGTTAATAATCTTGAACCGGTAGATATTCTAAAGGTCCATAACTATTTTATATAGATTTACTAAAAGCCTGTTATTCATTAGGGCATGCGTACGGAAATAGTAAAAATCTCGAAAAGTCGTCAATATATTTTATTTATTGACTGAACAGCATGAACCTGAAAACCATATAGATATATCTTGTGTAATAGTGAGAACCTGGTGCTGCTAGGCAGTGATTTGTGCTGCTACATCTGCTGCCAGACGGTCTACAGTTTTTGCGTTGTTTTTTTTTTTGCGATATCCTCCGAAGTACCGTTCGTCGAGGTCCTACGGTATTCCCACCGCTACACCTGGCCGTAGCACTGTACCTTATGCCACTGTCTGGGGAGTTCTTGAGTTTCCGGCAGAAGTTGCGCAGGTTTCCTCTGTTTTGGAACAACGGTACTTCGGTCGTTCTCTGTTACTATGACAAGGTGCAATGTGAAACTCCTGGAAATGTGTTTCTATTTGGTACTTTGTATGGAAGGTACTATTTCTTATTGGTTCGTTTTTGTACCAGTGTACCTGCGCATTAAAGATCAACAAAATGTAAATGATTTATATGAATATTTCATAACTTATGCTTATTGATAACTTTTTGGGGCTTATACTTGTACACACATACATGTAGTTTTTATCTCTGTATTGTTCTTAATTCATAATATTTATAATTGCTACTCTAACACGTCTGTAAGTTAATAAAATGTATTTCGGACCCAATCAAACTGTCTGTATAATTTAACACACTCACATACAGTAGAAAAGATTAACATCAAATCTTGCTGATTCAATTTACTATAATTCAAAATCAACGTTGTTAATTGACGAAGAAAAAAAATTACCACTACATCCCATGTATGGTTCAGTACCTGGTAGAGACTGTAATGTTTCTAGGATAACGTTTCCACAGGGAGGTGATTTCAGAGATCATGCTCCATGTCGGAAATCCTGGTTCAAATTATCTCAGTAACACATGTTAGAGAAGAATTGGTTGACTGTAACTTCTAATGTAAGGAAGAAATAGTTGGGGGTGCAGTCAATAAAAACACCTTAATAAGTGTATAGCTTTGCCCTCATTCATGAGGAAGAAGCTCAGTTCGGGGACCCCAGGCAAATTGTAAATAGAGTATGAATGTGTACAGTATATTTCTTTTATGTTTTATTTATTATTATTATATTTTTGTATTATATATATATATATATATATATATATATATATATATATATATATATAATAATAATTTCTTTTTTACTTTATTTTTGTATATATTTTTTCGCTTGTATATATTTATTTATGCATTTATTTCGTTTATATCATTGAATTTTTTATGGAATGATTGTAAGCTACATAGCACCATTACTTATTGCCCACAAGAGGCAGATTGTAATGCTTCAATAAATTGTTTTCTTCTCTCTCAAAAAAAAATAAGTGTATACTTATTTATTGTGTTCCGACATGTATATATATATATATATATATATATATATATATATATATATATATATATATATATCAGTAACGCACGTGCTTATCTAACTCTTCTCCATAAATAATCCAGTTGGTGGGGTTCTCAATATTTTGTTAGCTTTAATATCTCTAAGCACAAGTCCTAAATTGTTTTTATTTATTAATTAATGTTTTATATGCAGCCCCTTATTTATAAAAACATCATTTCTCTTTTTAAAATTTTGTTTTAAAGAGAAAAGATTTGTCCTGGCCGGGATTGGAACCCAGGTCGTCTGCATCCCTAGTGCAGTGCTCTAAACCACTGAGCTACCAGGGGTCGTATCCAAGTACACGCGGGGAATTCATTGAACATTATTTAATTGGGATCTTGTTGACTTAAATAAATTCTATATTTATAATTTATTTTTATTTGTTGGTCTTTTGATGGTGATTATTTTTAAATATTTTTATTTTGTAGAGAAAAGATTTTAAAATAATCTAAAAATAATATATTTTTTTTTAATTTCCTCTTTTTTATTAAATATTTTTATAAATGAATGTGTTAATTGAATACAGGTTATAATTTTTCATTTTTCTTTTTCAGGTAAACATACATTTTTTTTTGCGAGGTAAATTGATTTTGGAGCGGTACTAATGCATTTTTCATGTCGAGCACTCAGGTATGTTGCATGCTTTGAATTAAAAAAAAAAATCTGTCTGTATCAACTTGCCCCGAAGTATCCCCCTGAATCAACTTGTTTATTCATTTTTTAAATTATTTTTTTATTGGTTATTTTATATTAAATTACCTCAGTGATCGATTATATCAACACAAATCCGATAAATCCAAAACTTGCTTTATAACTACTTCAAATGATCAATGACTTAACAAATAAAAATGCCAACTTCGCTTTAAGCTCTCAGTTGCAATTGTATTGGTTGAAGCTTTAATTCAGTTACGACATTATCCAATATTCCATTTCCAACATTTTTTTTTTTTTTAAATAGAGTCATATTTTTTGTTGTATCATGTTTGAACTTGAAGTTTTATGGGTTATGATTTAAGTTAAAGTCAACAAAGTTTCAAGCTTCTACAAATTTTCTAATGGTTAATAAAATATGTTCAATATTAACATTACTATATGATATTATATATGATTGTAATATAATGATACACTTTACCTATACCAATAAGAAGGTCACCGTGGTTAGCGTAGTAAAGTACTAAGCCCAAGATCGCGGGTTCGTAGCCCGGCAGGTAGCCCTAGGATTTTTTTAAGGGAGTAAAAAATCCTTAGTTACGCCGTCCTTCGGAAGGGACGTTAAACGGGGGTCCCGAGCCTGTACGATGTCAGGTACTCGTTAAAAATCCCTATCCTAATTAAACCTGGATAGGCAAAATTTAGAGCTCCCACTGTAGCATCGTCCGATTAGCCATAGCAGCATAAAGTGACGTTAAATGAACAAACAAACAAACAAACCTATACCAATATGTTTCACAGTACCCAAAAAACTCACATGGAATTTTTAAACACCTCAAATTTGAGGTATGACGTTGTTCTTTTGTAGGAGCGTTATGTTACCTTAAAAACCTTCGAAACGTCTAAAACGTGAAAAGAAGACTTACGGACTTTCTAGTTTAGAATTATTATTTAATTCAATACGATTGGTTTTTTCCTGAAGTTTTCTAAATATCACCGTATTCCAATTAAGACTGGGTGAGCCTCTGAAGTGTTTCTTGTTCTGCTTTAACCGCTCAGCCGGATTTGAACCCCTATGTAATGGGAGCATAAAAAAAAAAATGCCTGTTTTATCAAATTCCTGAGTTCAAAAGTCTGTAAATATTAGAAGTCTGTAAATAAATGCTATTTATTATTTACCAACACTTAATAATCCCTTTAGAGCACTCTCTAAGCTTGTTTACTAACACTTGATTCTTCAAAAAAAGCCTCAGTTTAGTTATTTATTTCAAAGAAGAAACATGATATCCTACGAAATACTCGTAATTTTAAGACATTACTGAAAAAAAAATTTTCCAGCCGCTGAAGCAACTCGTGAAATTATTAAATATGAAGGGTGTGTCCTTGACCAGCGCACTGTGGTTTGAAAAATTTAGCAATGGAGATACGGCGTTGAAAAGGAAGAAGGGCTCCGGGCGACCATTTATGGATATTGATGAGGTTCTGAAGGAAGCTGTTGAGTCAAATCCGTCCACAAGTACTCGCGAACTTGTCAGGGAGTGTGCTGTGTCGAAAGATATTGTTCGTCACCATTTTCTCTCCATGGGGAAGGTGAAAATGGCCAGTAGACGGTCATTTCTTTTATACACCCTATTATATATGAGTATGTATATAATTTAAACAATTTTCTGATAATGGAGAACTATTTGCGTTATACCTTATTTATTTATTTATGATTTATCATACTATGATAGCTGCCACCCACAAAGCCTTAATAGAATGCTCACCTGTACAAGGCTGTCTCCAGGTGCTGCACCTCAAGGGCAAGGTTACTGCAATCTCTCATCTCACTTCTTCACTCTGATTTTTCAACATTAATATTATACCGTATATAGGATATATATGTGCATATATATGTATATATACTTTATACAAACAAAACATATTTATTAAAATTAGTAACCGTATTTTCTATAATTTTTTCCCAACTTGCTATCAAATTTTGAATCCAAGCCTGAAAAATTGAGGGTTTAATGATAAAATAAATTCTGAAAATACTTTTCTGACTTGAGATTGATTTCCAAACATTCTAATCTTAAGGAAGTTGTCCAAATTCCTGAACAGTTGGAAATCTGTTGTAGATAAGTCTGGCGAATTAGGTGGATGTGGGAGAACTTCGTTACACTTCTCGTTTAGTTTCTTTGTCTGTCGTGAAACATGAGGTCTAGCGTTGTTATGCCTCACCTCATACAGTCATTAGCGAAGTTTACGAAATATGTGGTCGGATTGAAAAGATCTCTCAAACCGCAACCATAATATTCGCATTTTCATTATACACGTGTTGAGCAGGCTATACCGGAGACCACCCAATTCCTCAGACTTTACCTGAGACTTCTCGGAATAACGACCAAAGGATGACCTAGGACCCAGAAAAAAAAATCTTCAAAGTTGAAAATTGAACGGAAAGTGAAAAAGATAATATAATTAAGTGTGTTTATTTCGATGATCTTTTCATCAAGAAATAAAAATTTCAACTAACATTTCGATGTATAGATGATATATATTTGTCAAACGTTCATTTCTTGATGAAATGATAAGCAAAATATGAACATTTCCCATAATTACACGCTCTTTTCCATACTAAAGCTCATTATAATTTGTATTATTGAGAATATTCAATGAGAACAAAGAGTTAAAACTTGTTTGACGCTTGTTGTTGGAATTGGGTGGTCTCCGGTATAACCTGCTGTAATATGTGAATATTATGGTTGCGATTTGAGAGATTTTTTTCAAACCGACCACACATTTTGTAAATTTCGCAGGTGATTATTTGAAGTCAGGCTAGATAGACCTCATGTTTCACGACAGACAAAGAAGAAACTACGAAGTTCTCCCACATCCACCTAATTCGCCAGACTTATCTCTAACAGATCTCCTTCTGTTCAGGAATTTGGACAACTTCCTTAGAGTTGAAATATTAATTTATAATAAGAGATTATCTGCGGAACTGATACACTTATCTTTAACTGTAAAAATAAGAATTGTTTTTGTTACTAACTTTATTGGCCATATTGGAGCAGCTGAGTCGATCTACCATATTTATCGATCTACCATATCTACCATATGGTATATTCGCTTTCTCTTTGAAGGCTGTACTGTTGTTTTTAGCGCTAGTATGTTTAAGGGCCTGCTGACATCAGCGCGCTCAGGTGTAAGTTACCTCAACTATTTGGACCTTGTCAGGTTATGCATGAATTTTAAATGGGCATTGCCTTTCATTATGGTACAACAGATTTATAGGAAATGAAATAAATGAGAAACATGTAGACAAAATTAAACTAGAAATAATAAAACATTTATTACAAGAAATATTCATTAAATAACAATTTGTAACTAAAATATACTAAAACATTTAAAAATTAAAAAAATTATCATATTTTAGTTACAAATTGTTATTTAATCTTTAAAATAGAAATATTTAAAATATGATGTTATGATAAACAATGAAAGATTTATTCCAAACAATGCTCATTTAAAAGAACAATATCTTCAAAAATTGCATCAAAAGGGTCTCTACCCTCTAACTTCGTTATATAAAATGGACAATAGTCTCCAAAAGTAATGTACTATTCCTCAACCACGTATTTAATCGAATACTCAGGGTCTTGTTGCATCCTTTTTTCTGGCATCTCCATCTAATTTTATTCCCCACTTGCAGTTTCATATCATGTCCATTTCCACAACGCATTTTCTGCGGAATGACATTCCGCTCCTGAAGAAAGGTAACAGCTGATTTTTCATTGTTCACCGTGCTAAAAATCTTCTTCAAATTCCAAATCATATTTGAAGAAAATAATCAAAAACACATTCACGTTCAACTTGACATAAACAATAACAAAACAATAGAAAGGTTACAATAACAGTAGGAGATGGTTAAGAAAGGTGACACCTGAGCGCGCTGATGTCAGCAGGCCCTTAAGCATATTAGTACCCTTATTTTTTTTTTTAATTTGTCTGGCATCTGCATAGGCCTTCTGTTAGTCATTTCTGGTGAAAAATTTTAAGTTTTGAGAGTTGTATTAAAATAATTAATATAATATAAAAGAGTAAAGTATTTTATTTACCCATACCTCTTGGATAGCGTAAAGTTATGGTGTATAGCGTATAGCTGAGAGAAGAGTTGTGTCTGCCCTAGGCGAGCCCTTGAGAGACTTTCTCGTACCTTTACATAACAAAGGAAGCGAGAGGTGAAACTCGGTGCTTCTCCAAGTTCTCTCTAATGTCAAGGTAAGGTACCTATGTACTCTGGAGAGAACTTATGTTCCTACAAAGGTACAGTAGATGTAAAAATATAAAAACATAATTGAAAATGTAGCGTAGGAATATTTATTTTGTTGTATCAGAAAAGATACTATGTTTAATTTTAAGAAAAAAGTGAAAAGTCAAGAAATATAACAATAAAATTACAGAGTTGGGCGTATTCGTATTCGCATATAGGAATACGGATATACCAGCTTATGCCCGCGGCTTCGCTCGCGAGGAATTTGGTCTGCCACATAAAGTTTCGTGAAAGATCATTTTAAATAAATAATTTAATTATTTTTTTAAAATATAAGTCAAAATTTCAGATGTCTAACTTCAAAAATGACGGATTCTATACAACCTTTGAACCCCTATTATATTAAGGGGGAAACCCTTGGGGTGGAATTATCCAAATTTCTTTCTTAAACTATACAAAGAACCTATCTACAAATTTCAAGATGCTAAGTTCCTGATTTGCCTTTAATTATGCACTTTAACGGGGGAGGGCACATGTCCCCGTGCCCTTACATAAATTTCATTCAAATCCGTTCAATAGTTTTTGCGTGAAAGAAAGACAAACATACCAACTTTCACGTTTATATTAGTAAGATTTGTATTCGCAAATTTAAATACGAATATTCGTGTATTCGCAGAAAAATATGGGAATATTCGCGTATTCGCCGGGAAAATTTGCGAATATTCGTGTACTCGCTGTTGAACTACACAAATACGCTCGTATTCACTACCAAAATATACGAATACACCTGTATTCGCAGGAAAAAATACGAATACAGGTATACTCTAAACTAATATCACTAATTCAGGCATTCCATGGCTAAACATTATTATTGTCGTATTAACTTTCAGGTTAATATTAAAAGTAATTATTTAATTGTTATTATTTAAAAAATATGATTAATTGAAAAAATAGATTTTCACCTCTTCGACAAAAACCGGGTCTTTTGTTAATATAAAAGTTTTGGCTTGCCCAATGATTATTTTAATGGCTGCTTCCACATTTTTGAGTCATGGGATGCATGAATTAGTGTTTTTAAAAAGTCAATTGAATTCTTGGCAAATCCGGCCCAGTACTTAAAATATTTAGTAATTTTTTAGTTGAGAATATAGCTGTATTCGTATTTTTTCAAGCGGATACGAGTATATTCGTATATTTTGGTTGCGAATACGAGTGTATTTGTATTTTTCTTCAGTAAATACGAAAGTATTCGTGTATTTCAGCTGCGAGTACACGAATATTCGCAAATTTTCCCATATTTTTCTGTGAATTACACGAATATACATTTACGTACATACATTTGCGAATAAAAATATTTTCGTATTCGTATTAGCAGAGGGGGGGGTGCTTTGGGAGATATTCGTATTCGTATTCGCGAATCAGAAGCAGCAAGGCAGATTATATTAAAACATTTGATCAGTGGAAAACAAAATATTGCAACATAATTGTTTAGTATTCTTTTAATTGCATTATTGCTTAAAGGACAAAATTTTAACTTTCCCGTAATTTTTTTTTTTAAACTGATAGTTCTACGTAAAATCTTCAATACTCCTTACTATGTTACGAACAAAGTAATCCATAATGACCTTAATGTCCCATTTGTTGCTGATTTGGCCCGAATCTGATATCAATCTTTTCATGACAAACTTCAGAGACTCACCCGCTCTCTATAAATTTAGCTCCCCAAAATATGGGGAAAACACCCGACGTTGAGATTGATCTAGTACATATCACCTCCCTGCACAACAGTTGTTCAAAATACAGTACTGTTAGGGTCGGCCTTTATTACTCACTCTAGCTACGTCACTGATCAGCTGAGTGAATTCGAGTGGAACCTAGAACAATAGGTCCAACCGTAACCTACGATTTCCTCTGCCTCAGGAAAAAACTTTTATACATTTTTTTATCTCCTGTCGTGATGTAGGTCAACTACCTTGCCTTAATTACCGACTTAACCTTTGCCATCCCGAGTTGACCGACTCCACGAACGGCGAATTCCGCCAACTAATTGAGCCAGCAGGTGCCGCGGAAGTGGACCGGCCGTTGCCGAAGCACCTGCCGCTCTGCCTCAGGAAGTCGTTGTACTTCTGAGGATCGCTCTTACCGTTAGCGACAGGTGGCACGCCAACGGCAATGATAACGTTTCCATGGTAATCCATACTTGCAATTATTGATATCGGGTAACCACAAGCTTGCAATAGATACTCCCTTCTAAGCAGAAATCGTATAGTTATCCAGTGGATTCATAGCCTATGGAAGTATAATTGTGCTATGAGTTTATAACCATAGAAATTATGGAATTGCTTCCTTATTGTAAGTTTCCTCCGCATTGGTCTACTAAGGAACACGTCATTTTACTGTATTTTTTTGTATTTATGCTTTATTTATTAATTTGAAAGTGTATCTATCCTTTATATTTGTCCAGTACTCCCTCATTCGTCCCCGGTTCTTCTTCCTTCTTTCTTCCGTCCATTTCTTTCCCATCTTTCGCTTTGGTTTTTCATGAAAACGTTGGTGAGCATTTAGTTCCATCTTAAGACGGTTGCTTTCAAGAATATATTATCGCAAATAATCTCCATTTCTTGTAAATCTTGAAGAAAAGAAAAGAAAAGAAATATTGGGCAATATTCTTGAAATTTAATTATTAAAAAAAAAAAAAAAATAATATTTTTCACTATATCGTTTATACTTTAATTGATAGTCCAACAGATTCGATTAATGAGTCGATATAACGAATTACTAAAATGTATATGCGATTATTGGTAGTTGTGATCATAGCTACCTTCTCTTATATGACAAAGATTTCAATAACACATCAAGATTCTAGATGGGTCTTAATAACTACACTAAATTAGAACACACTTTCAAAAACTAGATTAAATCACGAATAATCACAACACATAGTATTAATGCTTGGACCAAGCAGGTGTCCACGTGTGTATATGTCCACGTGTGTATATGTCCACGTGTAGATACTACTAAATTCCTCAGACTTTACCTGGGACTAATATTCGGCCCAAGAATGACCTGGGACCCTCACATTAAAAAGAAAATGGAAGAATCAGAACTGAATGACTGTACTTTTTAGTTTCAAACTTTTCAAAATTAAAAATTAATCAGGAACTGAAAAAAATTCACATCTACATAAACCCACATGAGCGTACGCCTTATGAATCTACGTTTCATTGAATAATACCTATAAAAAAAAATACAAAAAAATTCTTAAATTTGAAATTTCAAGACGAATAACAGAAATTCCTAAGTAAGTATACAACAATACTCAACATATCCTTCAATTTACATTTATATAAAAAACCTGTGCCATAAACCTGTGAACGGATCTGGGCTTTAGTAAATGGTAGAGACTGTACTGTTTGTTGTGCAGGGAAGAATAAATAAATGTCTTGCCAGCAGCGGGATTTGAACCAGTATTTCCGGCAAGGCAACTCAGCTCTCTATTGAGCCACTCCGCTCCTTGTACATTTATATAAACGTATTAATTATATTTATAAATAGTTCTATTTATTAATGATACTATTAAAATATCTTAATATAAATAATACTAAAAAAGTTATTAGAAATTATGTAAGTATCCAGTGAATGTTTGGTCAGGCGCTTGAGAGCTGCAAACCGGAATATCTCGCAAACCTTGCAAAGCTTGGGACTGTGTATTCTTGAAGCCTAAATCTGCGAAAGTTCGAACGGATGTTTATGTATTGCTACTAGAGAGATTTAAGGCTTTGTTTAGGAACGAAATGAAATCTTCATTCATAAAATACAAAATATAAACGAATATACTCTAAATAAACTATAAATCAGTAGCGCTTAAAAAGTGATTGAATTAAAATCTGCACATATTATTATATTGCTTATTATTTATTACAAAATAATGGAAAATATATTTATTTTAAAAATCTAAACAAAAAACATAGTAAACAAATATCAAATTTGTGTGGATAGTTATTTTTGTCCATACTTACAGAGGTGAAGTATTGCAGTATTATAACAGAATAAAGCAAAATGTATATTAGAAATCATATCCTCCTTATTTTGTTAAGAATAAAGTCATCCATAACGACCTTAATGTCCCATTTGTTGCTGATTTGGCCCGAACCCGGTATCTATCCTTTCATAACAAACTTCATTACCACTCAAACCCTCTAGTTTCAAACCTAGCTTCCTCTTCAATTCCCGATAATCCTCCGAGGCGTCTGAAAAGAAGCTGGCCACGTGACCTTAGTTGAAGTTTGATTTGAATACTACCAGTGGGTAGTTTCTCTGCTTGTCATTATCTCATGTCATTATGTATCACTTAGCCTATTTACTTGTTGTATTATTGCAATACAGTTGTAAATATCAATAAATAAATTGAAAAAAAAAATATTTTAATGTAAATCTTTGCCTGTAGACAGTGATCGAAAATTCTTCGCTAGACGTTTTGTCTTAGAACGATACATTAGAAAGTTCGTCTTAGAATGATCCGTAAGTAAGTTATATTTAATGTTATGTTCCTTAAAACCATTTTATTTAGTTATTTTGGTTAGGTTGGTATTAGTGGTTGGTTGGTAAGACTAAGCCCCATCCCTCGTACCCACCCTAACCTTCTATGGGGCTACACTTATGGGGCGAAACAAAAAAACCCAGTTATTTAGCTTGAGACCTGAGTTGGGTCTTCTGCACAGTCTGAACTCCAGAATGGAACCTATATGACTATATTCAACTTTATGACGAACAGCGAGATAAAGTTTTCGAAAATAAGTTACGAAAAAATAAGTGTCTAATAGATACTATAATAGAAACAACCGAAATCGTAGAAGGTTGAGATTTTTTTGTAAAGTTGTTGGGATCATTAACGAATGAATTTCCTCATAAGTGATAATTTTTGAGCCGACCGGGAAAAGGTTTAGTAGTAAACCGAGGCGTAGATGGGAAGATTTCATTCAGAATCTGGTGGGGAGTTTGTGTTTTGAATTGTGCTCACCCTCTTTGGGCTCACCCAGCCTCTCTAATGTGGATACCCTTAACTGAGGAGAAAACCTGGCGATTGAGGGTGGCCTCAGAAAAATCAACTTCCTGCAGGACGTACAATTTCTAATATATACTGAACCCAAGGCATGAGTCGTTTCTTCATTATACGTCACTTTATGCTGCTATGGCTAATCGGACGATGCTACAGTGGGAGCTCTAAATTTTGCCTATCCAGGTTTAATTAGGATAGGGACTTTTAACGAGTACCTGACATCGTACAAGATCGAGACCACCGTTTTACGTTTCTTCCGAGGAACTGCATAATTACTTACTCCCTTTTAGAAAATACTAGAGCCACCTGCCGGGTTTCGAACGTACTATCTGGAGCGTTGTTATGCTAACCAGTACACGACAGGTCGTCCCCCAAGACGTGGATTGTATTGGTACAGTTTTTATTATTAAATTAATTATTTTATAATTAAACGCTACTAAAAACATGACTTCCTGAATACCGAAACTTACTCGTACAAAAATTAATGAGAGACATATTACTGTGAAACAAGGAGACTTCTAAGTCTATGGAGCAGGGATCTACTTCAGAGAGATGAACAACGCTAGAAGTATCTTCAATGGGAGGTTTCTCCATGCATGCTTTCACGTGAACATTATTAGTTAATTTTGTATAATTTCTCAAATAAATATTTATTATTGTTGTATATATATTCATTAAATATTCATTAAAAACCCAATTAACGCGTGGACAATTTTAATCAACGCATCTGAAAAGGATAATCAGGACGAAATGGATACATGAATTGGCGAGGCTCTGTACCTTTGCCCCGGCGGCCATTAAGGACACATTTCCTTCACCCCCATCTTGATAACATGGCGTCTGTAGAGCACGTGTGTGCCCAGGACAGAAACTTGAGGATACCCGATGGTATCAGTTTGTCTGTATCGTGTTAGTTACTAGGGTTGAAGAGCATAACGTTTTCCAAATTTATCATTATTTTGGCTCGAGAAAATTTAGCCCCACGATCTAATCTATCTTCAGTAATAATGCAGAAACTAGACTAAAAAAAACCTGTATTACTGCTACCCATGATGTATCTTAGGTTCTTGGGTACCGTTTACGAACGAACGGTTATGCAGGGAATTAATTTAGCCGTGATCATACTCAACCTCCAGTTTTTTTCCGCCTAGTTATGGACATTCATTATAGTACGTTGAGAGCTAGTAGGTCTGCAAACCATCAAGACAGATTCATTATAAATATTTCTACATAACGAACTGAATAATTGTTCAAGTCGAAGTTTCTCCAAAATTTCTTGTATAGGGGAAGCAAAAAGGTGTTCGTAGTGAGTAAGGGCCCAAGTCAGCTTATATTGAAACTCCATTTCAGGACAATTTAGGGAGCGGAGTTGCATAGTGGTAGTAAAGTTCTACTAGTGGTAGAGCACTGAGTTGCTATCCCGCTGCAGGCAAGACTTTGATTTATTCTGTTAGCAGCCGGAGATGGATCATATAGGATCTAGGACTCACTGGTGCTCACCCTCTATAAACTTGGCCAAACCGGAGGCAGAAAACTCATTACCATTCCCGCGAAATATTTACCTCCTAAAATTCCCTGACTAATTTCCCGAGCGCATAATTTGACGATGCGATATATAATACCGGAGAGTCAGGTAAGCGCCACTCTCAACGAAAAATTTACCTCTTTTATTATTTTTTTCCCCCTCCCTTCATTATCGTTTTGAGCTGGTGTGGAAATTCGTATTTAACGACTTATTTTTATATAAAACTCTTTCTTTTTAAAAGTTTACGATATAAGCGCCTCAGCCATTTAGGCAAAAAAAATCTTTTCATTATTAGAAAAAAAATGTATTCATCAATGTTTTTTTGCTCTCAATCATATCCATCTTATTATGATGGTTTGTTATCAAGATTTTTTCGTAATATTTGTTAATTAGAGGGGGCTCAGTGGTAGAGCGCTGACTTGCCATGCCGAAGATCCTGGGTTCAAATCCCGCTTGTTGGCAGACTTATATTTAATCTGTCAGCAGCCGGGGATGGATCCTATTGTATCTAGGACTCACTGGGGCTCACCCTCTATAAAGTTGGTACTCAAAAACCGGGGGAAATTTGGTGGTTGGGCGTGACCTAGGACAAGTCACTTCCTTGCAGAACCGTTGTATATGAAACAGTAGTCTCTACCACGTAGTGAACCCCAGACCCGTTCCAGGGTTGTAGTGGGACAGTTTTTTTTTTTTCAAGGCTAAACTACGAAAATGACGGGATTCCGCTTCCATCAATATAGTTAAGTCTAACTAGACAAAATTCAACGTAGCTCAATTCTCTACACATAAAGCTACCTCACTCTCCATTTTGAAAGAACATGAGTCCCAAGAAAATAGCAATTTGAGAAAATTGTCTCTTATTAAAAAAAATAAAAACTACAACTCTTTTAGTGCTTAGGCTGAGGGCCAACTCTTTAAAATTAAGTTTATCCTCCAAAAAGAAAAGTTCGTTGAGGATGGATGAGCCCCAAAGAGTTCTCCTGTTAACAGTCTGTCGGTTTCCAAAGCGGTATGTACAGACCAATAGCACTGCTTCTCACACATACACAGCTCCATTTACAGGTTGCTGACACTGAACGAAATCCGTAGTTTGACCTTGTAAGTTTGATTTTCTTTTCTATTTTCTTTGTTTCTGGTGTCAAGTTTAATTTATGGGCTGCCTTCAGCTGCCTGGGATGATTGACTCTGATTATACAACACACTTCCCTGGCCAAATATCTCGGAGGCCTAGAAGTGACGGCTGGGTGTGCCAGCTCCAGCTGATTGCCCTATAATTAAACAATTTATCAGCTGATCCTTATATTGTTATAATAAGATAATAGTCAGCTGTTACTTTCGTAGTCGGTTAGGTTTGGCTCCTGTCACGCTCCGGTTTCCTCTAGTTGATAATTAATTATTTCATTTAATTTTTTTATTAATTGTTATAATTTTAAATATTTTTATTTTATCATGGCTGACCTGAGCTATCCTGGTTCGTACCTCGGTCAGATAAATCGGACGGAAGCATGGGAGGCACGTGTTCGAACCCGGCCCTGGACATATATTTTCTCTTCAAAATAAAGATAATTAATAATGTTTATGTAACTTTGTAAGTTGATACTTAAAGCATAAAGTTTGATAGATAGATAATTTATTTGATGTGATAAATAATTAATTTGTTTAGTTATTATTATCGCAAAAATATATGTTTCTGTACACAGAAATAATAATTATATATAAATATATATATATATATATATATATATATATATATATATATATATATATATATATATATTTATACTGAAAATGTGTCGGACTAATTGATTTAACAAGAATAGAACTTTACGATCTATATAGAATAAGGTCACGAACGAATACATTGTATTCAATTGTGTATTTTAATAGCCCATAAAAATATTAATGATGTTTTCACAGTTTCTCAGCTAATATGAAAACTATTGTAAGGCATTTATATAGATTTTATTACTAATTGTTAACATATTTTTTTCCCGAGACTTATGTGCACTTATTTATGATAATTTACGACCCGAAGAAATTATCCATTAGGAATAAAGTAATGCTGTTTAGATAATTTACATTTTGGTTTAAAAAAAAAGATTGAAAAAAAACGCTTGTTAATTCTAATGAAGCCTATATGAAGAAATTAATAATAAGTGTGTTGAAGGTTTGACATTTTTTAATTGAAGACTTTTTTAGCCGCGTTAAGCAATTTTTGGAAAACGGTAAGGCTATATGTTGGCGTCAACGGCATGCTCCTGACGTTTGCATCTGACTGGCGACGCGTAACGTTTTTAGTTTTCACTTCTGTTGGCAAAGGCCTAATGGCTGCCATCATTCAAACCCAAAGGTTGTAGGTTCGGATCCAGTTCTCGGAATTCTTCAACAACCCCCCACCACTTAAGTAGGGAAGGCCCGTCAGTCTACTGCAGGCAGCTGCTCAGGAGTGATGATGCTACTGCGAGAACCATCGGGAATGGTGTCGTGGTATTCCGAAGTATCAACCGGAGGTTCAGTCTATTTCGAAGAAAGAGATATAGGTCTTCGTGCGCCTGCTGATAACGAACTGACATAATCCATGGTTCTAGATCGATTTATCACTGACCTTGAACCCGATACAGCGCCCGCAGAAAGTACACCATAGCTCGGCCATATAAATATTTATAATAAATTGTCCATTTATTATAAGTTAAATCTATACATAACATCTAAATAAATAAATTAATAATAATATCTAAATCAATAAATAATTTATTTGTTTTAACTATCGTAGAAAAATTAACATTTGGATATTACATTGCTCTAGAAAAACAAAAACTCAAAAGACAAATTAAATAATATTTAACTGATGTATCAAAAAAACAAACAAAAAACAACTATACTAATACAACTTATGAAGGTTCAGTACGTGGTAGAGACTGTTACTGTTTCTAAGCCGGTGGTTGTGTAGGTCGAGATCACGCTCAGCTGCCATGTTTTCCAGATTTTTATATTAGGGTACCCACTTTATTATGGGTACATGCTGTGCCATAATCTATTGCTGTGTTTCTAGATTAAATCTACTATCTACCGAAGGCGAATTCGAAACCATCACTTAATGCTTTAAACATTGATCCTTTATTGGTACAAACACTAAGGTACAACGCTACCTTGAAATGAAAACAAAACAGCACTTAAAAAAATATTCATTACTTTTATTGAATCACCAAGCATATTTATGTAAAAATATATGGCGGAGCGATGAGGTAATCTTGCAGGCATTGCTTGCAGGAGCACAAATAGACTGAAGTTTATCACAACACGTGGTTGTGAGCTTTCCGTGCTGCAGTGGCAGGCTGCCCATAGCTACGAAACCAGTAGATATTAAAATCGTAGATACGTAACCGATTCACCAGTGTACTTCCTACTGATATCGGGTTCAAGGTCAGTGATGAATCGGTCTAGATCTATGGGTTATACCAGTTCGTTATCAGCCGGCGCACGAAGACCTATATTTCATTCTTCGAAATCGACCGTCTCTGGGCCCAACCACCGAGTAGACACGATCGTAAGTACTCGGAGTAGGGTCATCACTCCTCTAGCTGCCACTAGTAGACTGCCGAGCCTTCCGTACCGGAGTGGTGGGGGGATGTTGCTGGATCCCAAGAGCGGGATTCGCACCCACAACCTTTGGGATTGAAAGACGGTAGCCACGAGACCAAAAATTTGAATAACTGAGTTATAGGAATAGTAAATGAGAGAAATTGTAATAATAAAAATCTTGAATAAATAAGTTATACGACTTAACTCATACACAGGCCGCTACGCGTCGCCAGTCCCGTGCAAACGTCACGAGCATGCCGTTGACGCGAACCCATAAGTTTACCCTCTACCAAAAGTCGCTCAATGCGGCTAAAATAGTTTTCACTTCAAAAATGTGGTACTTTCAACACATTTATTATTCATTTCTTCACATAGACAGGTTTAGAACCAACAAGCAGTTTTTTCATTTTTATTTTTGGTACCATTTTGTAAAATATCTTGACAACATTCCTTTATTCCTTGGATTATTCCTTCCCATTGTAATTTATCATAAATCATCTCACACTCTCGGGAAAGAAAAAGCAGGTTAACAATAAGTAATAAAATCTAAATGATTGCCTTACAATAGTTTCCATAAATGCTGAGAAAATATCATTAATATTTTTATTGGCTATTAAAATGCACAATTGAATACAATGTTCGCGACTTTGTTTCATAATGGTCGTAAAGTTCTATTGTTGAATCAATTAGTCCGACACATTGTCTGGTTTATTATTTCCATAAACAAAAAGACAATTATAATTTATTGCTTTTTAATTATAATTGTATTGGCTGATTATTTACGATATATATACTGTTTATTTTGCTCTCAGTAGAATGCTTTATACGAAAATTTATTCTGTATAAATTTACTTCAGCCATATCTGACATAATAAGACTCCTAAGCCAAATTAGAGTTTCCCCCCGCAAACAAATAGTTGTTTACGCCAATAAAACAACCGACAGAATTAATACTGATGACAATTGCCCTCTATGCTTAAATAACTCACGTTGTGATTTAAACCACATTCTTTTTTACTTTCCATTTTATACATATCCTAGAAATAAATATATTAGTTCATACGATTACAATATTTATACAGTACTTAACCCCAAACACAACAATGATATTATTAATCTCTGTAACTTCTTATATAAAGCTCTAAGTATTACCATAGAATAGCTCTGATAGTATTCGTTCTCGACATTAATAAGCTCGCGTCTTTTGACTGAAGTCTTTTTTTTTTTTATTTAGTTTATTTATTGATATCTACAACTGTATTACAATAATACAACAAGTAAATAGGCTAAGTGATATATAATGACAAGTAGAGCAACTACCCACTGGTAGTACTCAAATCAAAGTTCAAGTAAGGAGGTCACGTGGCCATCTTCTTTTCAGACGCCTCGGAGGATTATCGGGAATTGAAGAGGAAGCTAGGTTTGAAACTAGAGGGTTTGAGTTGTAATTAAGTTTGTTATGAAAGGATAGATACCAGGTTCGGGCCAAATCAGCAACAAAAGGGACATTAAGGTCGTTATGGATGAGTTTATTCTTAACAAAATAAGGAGCATTGAGGATTTTACGAAGGATTTTGGACTGTAAGGATTGGATACGAGAGGAATTCGATGGCTTAGCGGAGCTCCAAAGCTCTACTCCGTAAGTCCAAATAGGTCGTATGATGGTCATGTAGATGAGTCTTTTGTAGTTAATTGGGAGCTTAGAGCGTTTGTCTAGTAAGTGTTGAAGTAGCCTGAAACGTCGTGCGGTTTCTTGTCTTTTCTTGTCTTGTATGAGGATTCCAGGTTAATCGTTTGTCAAGGTGCAACACTAAGTGTCGGATCTGTTCTACAGGCACCAGAGGGATATTATTAAAGGATACTGAAGGGCAGGAAGTCATTGGTTTACGACCTAAGGTAAAAGTGATTTGATGCGATTTTTGAGAATTTATTTTAATTCTCCAGTTTTGACAGCATTCTTCAAGATCAGTGATATGGGATTGGAGGCTTTGGGATGAAATAACTGGATTGGTGTTGACTGATAATACGCATGTATCATCAGCATACGTGGTAAGGATAGTATTAGGATGAGTTGGGATGTCAGCTGTATAAACTGTATATAGGATTGGACCAAGGATACTACCTTGAGGAGTCTGAAATCTTAAAATCAGAATTTATAAAAACATTACCCATCCAACTCTTCACTACGGGTGTGGAAAAGGGCCGGTGACGCTGAAGGATGAACAACCTTTTAAGGTGTTCGCAAATAAGGTGTTGGGTAGAATATTAGGTCCAAAAAAGTATGAGGCCACTAGAGAATTTTGGAGATTACTCAACGCGGAATTGCGAAGCTTACACCCGGTTAATATTATTGAAGTGATTAGGATATATTAAGATCGGCTTAAATGTTTCTGGGCTATGTAATGAACGAATTCATAAAAAGTTAATAAATATTGTTCAGACTGATAAACGTCATCAGTGCTCTGGCGGATTTGTATTTGGGATTCCGCGGACGGAAGTTTGTCAGCAGAGATTGGTGATGTCGGCATTGAACCTTGGGGTTCGCTAAACTTTATTATTATTATTGTAGTTATAAATAAAATATAACTACTTATTACGAATCAGAAGTATTAAGAGAAACATTTTTAAACGCCCATGAACTGAGTATTGTATGACTCGCCTGTTAAAGATCTGTTTATAGAGATCATCTCCCCAGCTTTCACTTCGTGATCAGAAATATATTAAGTCGTATTTTTTTTTATCTATCTATCTGTATATCTCATGACAGTTTCACTTCTCAATGATAAAAATATCATGTGTGTACTTAATCTTTAATCTAGATACCTCATAGGACCACAAGTTTGGCCTACTTCTTAATAGACTAACAATATCATATTGATTAATTCCGACCATCAAACATCAATGTCTATCATTGGCGTAACTAGAGTGACTCATGGGGGGATTAACCCCACCAGTCAACCACTGCAACATTTACTCCCTTCAAAAAAGATGCCTCGTAATATAGGTATAATATCTATTATACAATAAAATCATGTAGCTTCAAATTAAATAAATAGATTATAATTTTTTATAAATGTAATTTTTGGAAGGGCAATCAAGAAGTAGCTTTTAAATACAAGTAACCCTATTTATTGGTAACAATAACTTACTATACTTAATTGCATAGGGAACTTTCTAGACCCATCCAGACTTTACTTCTAGATTCTAAGAATTGTCTAAACTGTTCTTTTCACATTTGCGATCTTATTGTTGCCGCTAGATGCCACTACTGCCGCTATAATAATATAATTAATTGTAAATAAACAGTATTACGTTTTGGTTTGCCATTTTAGTGTACCTTTTATTCATTAAAATAACTGCGTTTGCACTTTCTTTTTTGTGTGTTTGGCATTATTGACCCATACTTCTGTAATCCCAAAATAATTACATTTGAAAGCATTTGAAAAATTAAAATCCTACAAATTTTTATTTCTTTTAGATCGTTACAATTTTTTTTAAATTTCTTCTAAGCAGTGGGGGGGGGGGGTTACATCCCCAATATTACATTCGTCCCCTCGTTACGCCTACGATGTCTATGAATGTTATATAATTGAAGTATGGAAATCGTGAAAATTAATATTGTTGAAGTTGCAAGACTTATTGACGAACGAAAATCTTAAAGTTATTTAATTTCTTAATTTCTTCTATATTTTATACATTTAAATCATATTTATTATTTAACTTTATTATACGTTTATTTTCATAAATTTTATATCATTACTTTTAATTTTACTAAGTTTTCCATACTTTTATGCATCACCAGTTTTACTGTGTAACTTTCTCAATTATCTTACGTTTTGTTTTGTTCTGTTTGTTTCTCTCTCATAGCCCTGAAGATGGCCTACACTGTAGGTCGAAACGTCGGCACATAAATATAAATCTAGTACTTATTTGGTGTTTTTTTGACTGCACCCCCCAACTATCTCCGTTCCCCATTTTATCACCCAGTCAACTATTTTCCTCTCATACATATCTTACTTTTTATATTTCTTTACTTTATCACCTTTCTGTTCACACATTCTGTCATTTTGTTATCCTTATATATATTTTATAATCTATCCTATTCTATATTTCTCCACTGTTCTATATTCTATATATTATGTTGCAATGTTGTCATAGTTATTTTTCTGTTTTTGCTTCTCAGCCCTGCAGATGGCCTACATTGTTGGCCGAAACGTCGGCACTTATGCTGAATTAGTTAACCTTATTTAGTGTTATCATTGACTGCACCCCCAGACAAATTGTTTCCTTCATGAAAATCATAAATCAATAAGCATTGAGCAAATAGGCAATCGTCCGGAGATTAGAGCGAGGCGTAAGTGGGAGGATTGTGTTTAGGACTTGGATCTGTGTTAAGGAAGCCATCCGTGGACATAAGTTTGTAAGTAGAGATTAGTATCGGTATTGAACCATCGGGTTCCCTAGGACTTTTATGATTGTTTTTAGAATATTGTAATGAATATTGACTTTCTTTTAATCCTATTGAACAATTTAGTTATCTTTATAATAAGAAAAAATAATCTATTGCAAATTATATTATTAAGAAGAAATATCTTAATGACTCATGGAGAACTACGTGGAGCTTAGGTCATGTTCGGGACATTTATACGAGCGTATGGAACCTAGACAGTCGTACATATGTAACAAGAACAGGAAAGCGCTTGGTGACTCATTGCGGAACTATCTCTGGAGAACGGAATTGAATCATCGGTTCATAATTCTCAATTTGATAATTTGCGTTTCCATATTAGGCTATAAATATAAAAATTTAAAAAAAAATGTATTTATTGATATTTACAACTGTATTACAATAATACAACAAGTAAATAGGATACGTGATACATAATGACAAGTAGAGAAACTACCCACTGGTAGTACTCAAATCAAAGTTCAACTAAGAAGGTCACGTGGCCATCTTCTTTTCAGACGCCTCGGAGGATTATCGGGAATTGAAGAGGAAGCTAGGTTTGAAACTAAAGGTTTTGAGTGGGAATGAAGTTTGCTATGAAAGGATAGATACCGGGTTCGGGCCAAATCAGCAACAAAAGGGACATTGAGGTCGTTATGGATGACTATATTCTTAACAAAATAAGGAGCATTAAAGATTTTACGAAGGATTTTGGATTGTAAAGCTCTACTCCGTAAGTCCAAATAGGTCGTATGATGGTCATTTAGATGAGTCTTTTGTAATTAATTGGGAGCTTAGAGCGTTTGTCTTGTAAACGTTGAAGTAGCCTGAAACGTCGAGCGGTTTTCAGTCTTGTATGAGAATTAAAATATTAAAATTAAAAGATATATTAAACAGATAAAATTCTTGCTTTCTTTAAATAGCTCAAACAGGGTCAAATTTAAATTGACATGTTTTAAATAAATATTTTCAGATTCTACAGTTTTATATTCTAAAACCCCTTGATTCGAAAACTTACGTTCCATTTATTGAAAAAATTGACTGGTTTATTTTTTTGTTTTGTAGAGTTTTGAACTTCGATGCATTTGTCCCAAATACATGGACATCACACAATAGTTCTCTGTTTCTACATAGGCTATTAATTTTATGTAATTTTTAGCTTATATTACTAGTCGAGAGAGGCTTCAATAGAAGCCCTAAATGTATCCAATCTGGGCATAATCAAGTAATTTTACGTCTCCTATAAAGTACGGCATAACCAAGGACTATTTTACTCCGTTTAAAAAATCCTTGAACCAACTGCCGGGTAGTGAACCCGCGAATTCGGACATAGAAGTTAGTTGTGCCAACCATTACACCACATGTGACCCTAATACTGAAACTAATCCTAACAACAGAGAAACGTAAACAGGAATCTACTTCCGAACAGATTTTTTTTTTTTTTTAATTTATTCCATATAGAATAAATATTCCAATTATTCACCTAAAATAGTTCGCTTTTGTTTATCCAATTTCGGACTTTATTCGTGTTTTATGATATACTAAACTTTGTCTCACGGTCACCTGTGGTCTAGTGGTTAGCGTAACAAACTACTAAACCGAAGATCGCGGGTTCGTAGCCCGGCAGGTGGCACTAGGATTTTTATAAGGGAGTAAAAAATCCTTAGTTACGCCGTCCTTCGGAAGGGACGTTAAACGGGGGTCTCGAGCCTGTCCGATGTCAGGTACTCGCTAAAAATCCCTATCCTAATTAAACCTGGATAGGCAAAATTTAGAGCTCCCAATGTAGCATCGTCCGATTAGCCATAGTATAAAGTGACCTTAAATAAACAAACAACTATAAATTTTCTCTCGAATTAATTAAACGATATAATTTGTATAAATCTCAATATTCTTTACTATACCACGAATATAATACCATAATACCACGTACTTATAATACCTCCTGGTAAATGAAGTACCCATGCTGTATGCATACCATATTGATTTGTAAATAAAATGTATATATAGTAAATTTATGTAAATTATGAAAATAAATGAGATTTGAAACAAAATATACCACGAATTTGCATATCGTTAATGTATAATATCACGCATATTGTACGTTTCGGCTAAAAATAAATAATTTAATTAGGATCAAGTCTGGTTACTGGGAAAAAGTTAACGATTTTTTATTTTCAAGTATTTCTCCATTTAAAGATTTTATCCGGACGGCCAATAGTGTAAATTGTAGTCCAAATTATTTGTACCATTTTTTTTCATTTACTCCAGACTAGTGATTTTTTCACGAGTTCTAATAACTTCTGTAATGGGGGAAAACCCGGTGGTTGAGCGTGATTTTGGCCAAATCATCTTGCACAACAGTTTTCTTGGAAACAGAACAATCCCTACTTCGTAATGAGCCTAATACCCTTGATGGTTTGGTACAGAGGATGTTTCTTAATTTTCATAGCAGCCGTTTTAGGAGGTCATATGGTCAGAACCACTTTGCTCTCGAGTCGATTCCCAATACAATAGAACAACGGGATCTTAACTATTCACTTCACAGAGAAGAGAAAGAACAATTCTGCCGCGAAAACCGCGGGATATTTATTTAGTATATCGCTTTTAGCGCCCAGCGGGAAGTTTCGTGTGAACTAGTCAGCGGGGGATTATAGTTTGGGTTGGTCTCAAATTAGTCGGAATAATCTTTATGTGACCATGTCATTCCAAAATTCGGGTATTAAAACCACCAATAAATATAAAAAACAAATAAAATCCCATTCAACCTATTCAAATTTACCTTCACCCTTCGTCGTAAACCTACATATTCCTGCCCTAATGTATCCTTTAATAATATTCCTCTGAACCCTGTCGAACAGATACGTTGCCTCCATCTGGACAAACGTCTCATTTGGAATCCTCATACAAGACTGAAAAGGCAAGAAACTGCTCGGCGTTTTCGCGTACTTCAACATTTACTGGACAAGCTCTAAGCTCTCAATTAATTACAAAAGACTCATTTACATGACAGTTATCAGACCTATTAGGACATACGGAGTTGAGCTTTGGGGCTCTACTAAACCATCCAATTCATCTCGTATCCAATCCTTACAATCCAAAATCCTTCGTAAAATCCTCAATGCTCCTTATTATGTCACAAACAAACTCATCCATCATGATTTTAATATCCCATATGTTGCTGATTTGGCCCAAACTAGATACCTATCCTTCCATGACAAGCTCCATACACACTTGAATCCGCTAGTCTCTCAACTTGCTTCCCATACTATTCCCTCCGAGGCGTCTGAGAAGAAGATTGCCTCGAGACCATCTTCTATAGAACTTTATTGGAGTGCTACCGATGGGTAGTTTCTCCACAAGTGTTTTTCATGCCGTATTGTACATATTAGCAGATTTACTTATTGTAATATTATTATAGTTGTAAATATCAATAAATTAAATTTAAAAAACAAATTGGGTAAAACCTAACAATTACATAATTTCCCGATTTCACAATATTAACACTATGATCTACGAAGATTTACCATATACCTATTTCTACCAATCAATCAAAATGACCGGTTTGTTTGTTTAATTAAATTAAATAGTAGAATTCAAGAAATAAAACTATAAATTCATAAGATAATTTAATTTTAATTTCATTCAAATATTGTAATCACATAACATAAAGAGTAGTGCGTGTTGCAACTTGCAACTATACACGGCAAGCAAGAATACTAAATTGAAATTTTATATATTACATATATACAAATTTATGCATAATAATTTTAAAACGTAGAATTTTTGAATTCCGGAATTATAGATGTATAAAAATTCCGGAATACACAAAATGTATTCCCGATATTTTCATGACCGGTTCGTATTTCAGGTAGAGCGCATAGATATCTCTGAAAATTAGGAGCGTAAGAAGGAAATAATTTATAATATTGTTACGGGCTACTGGGTATTAAAAATGAATTAAGCTATTCCTTAATTAAAGATACTAATATTTATTTATAAAAGTGATAAAAGAATACAATTAAACTATTAACAATTACTAACAAAGAAACTAACAAGGAAATTACTAACAAATAGGTTATTAACTGAAATAAATTTACAATAAGAACATTTTAGATATTTATAATCTAGGCCTAACATCTATTTAATTATTACAATAATATAAGATATTATTATTACTAAATAGCTTAACTATTTACATAAGCTTGTACAAAGCACATATATTTACAACCGCTACTTAACTAAATAATCATTACTAATTAACACTTACAGTTCACTAATTAAAGTCCACCGACCGTAAGAATCTCTGAATATAACAAACTGTCACACAATTGCACTCACAAACTGTCACTGACTTATTACACTGGCTTATCACTGTTTCCGATGTTAACCGTACCGTGTCCTTTAACACTCTGACTCTACTCGCGCTGAGATGCTGTTTATATAGACGGAATGCTAGATCTAGATCATACGGAAAGGATCTCGAAGTTTCGCGAAAAGGCCTCTTTCATCTCTGCCGACAAGGGAGCTTTGTTCTCTTCCAGGAATCGCCAATTCCCGCGCTCGTTACAATATTATTGTATACACAAATTTAATAAAAATCATGACATTATCGTACAATATTAAATAAGACTTAAAGAGAAAATGTTATAAATAAATGATTTTGACCGCTCATTTTAACCGCTTCTTAGTTCTAGTGTTAAGTCTACGAAAACACAAATTTATATTAAACATTTTATAAGCCTTTTTTTTTTTCTTATTCCGGCTACTTAACCTTCAATAAGGATGTTGGAAAAACCTGCATTTTCCATCATAACATTTTTTTATCATGACGTCGCAAATTACACACGTGATACAACCGCTGCTGATAAAGTTACCTTTTTTTAAAAGTTCAAAGTCATGTTTTGAAATAATTGAAGGATTATTAAAGAAAAAATAAATACATAAAGGTTAAACAATAAATAATACTCAATTACGAATCTTCCTGGTTCCATGTTTAGTAATTTTAAGCGATTACTGTGAAGAAAGAAGAATAGTATTAAATACAATTATTTCGATTCGAATTATTCAATTAATTGAATACTGTTATCATAATTCATAATTGTAGTCTGAGTTGCTGAGTGTGCTGCTAAATTGCTATATTGAAGGTTCCGGGTTCGTCTCCGGTTTTGTCAGATAAATTATTTATACTGTTAACAGCCGAAGATGAACCTTCTGAGTTCATTCGGGGCTCACCCAGCCTCTATAAAATGAGTATATTTAATGGGGGTTAAATCGCAGCGTTTGGGCGTGATCTCAGGCAAAAATATTTTCCCTCCATAAACAATGTCCTACAAACATTACAGTCTCTACCATGTACTGAACCCATGCTTCTTCACGAGTTTAAGTACAGGATTTTTCCTCTTAAAGCTTAGTTCGAAATTTCATTTTAAAAATAAAGACTTGTTTTAATAATTTTATTATATACTAGCGACCCACCCCAGCTTTGCTCGGGTAATAAGGCATATTATGCCTACATAATTTGTCTGTGTAATGTATTTTTTTTTTATCACGTAGCGGCCACTAAGGACCACGTGAATATCATTGGTGAAGCTCCTTTGGGAATCTTGATTTTCTTTCTTCCCATCTCAGATAATGTACTTTATTATAAAGAAACTAGTACTTGTGTGATAACGCAGCCCTAGTTATTTTTGCCTACTTGTTCGCATGCGCGAGCAGTTATATTTAGTAACAGTTATATTTTATAACAGCTGATTTGTTCTATATTCGTTCTTGTTTGCTCAGTTTTCTTTTGTTGCTAATTTATTCTACATTTTTTGTTGTTACTTGCTACGAAAATGCGTATTTGGAATTGGACAAAAACAGAAGAAGAAGCTATTGTTTTTTTTTTTGAGAAGCGCAATATTTTACAAAAAAAATGTAGCAATTCGCATGAAATGAAACTGTATTTTGGTGAACGTAACTTTTGGAAATGCAATTTAAGATAGTGTGGTGAGAAAGTGGGCCTGAGAAAAGACATCTGGTTTCATTATTTTATTGTTCATGATATATTCCATTTTTAAATAAATTATTTTGATTTATATTTGTTGATGATTATTTAAGAAATTTAAAATTCTAACCCCAATAAATAGATTTAAAAACATTATGAAGATAACTATTACAAAATATGACTGCTCGCGCATGCGAACAAGTAGGCAAAAATAACTAGCGTTAACACACAAGTACCAAGAAATTATAAAAATAAACACAATTTCTTTATCTTACACGTTAGATAATTGCAAGGGACAAAGCAAGCAGCGTCTTCGGTAAAACCCATCGATATTCCAACCCATTTACACAGAACCTCGACAAAGTCTATACCTAAACCTTCCTGGTGAATCACTCTTTCTATTTGTGAAAACCTCATGAGAATCCGTGAAGTAGATATTGAGTTTACCGCGAACAAACTCTGCCGAGGACTTTGTTTTATATGTATAGATGTGGCCTACTCCCAACTATTTTGAACCGCTTAGAAACTCTTCATGTGTCGTAGAGGTACAATTTTTTTTTTTTTAATTCATAATAAAACGAAAAAGAAATCTGTTAATTTCATTAACATTAATATGTAATGCCGTTTAATTATGAATTTGATGGGGTTATAGAATAGTAGTTTTATTGTCATTTTACTTAGTGTAACCGAAGACAAAAGCTGTAGAAAATATAATTTTTGCTTCGTTTTTATTTCTCCAGTTTTTTTTATCATTATTACAAGAAAAACATTTTTTTTTTAATTAAACCTTCCTTTACAGGAATTAAACCTAGCATCTGACTAACCATTTCTATCAATTCCTTCTCCTTTGTTCATTTAACGTCACTTTATGCCGCTATGGCTAATCGGACGATGCTACAGTGGGAGCTCTAAATTTTGCCTATCCAGGTTTAATTAGGATAGGGATTTTTAACGAGTACCTGACATCGTACAGGCTCGGGACCCCCGTTTAACTTCCCTTCCGAAGGACGGCGTAACTAAGGATTTTTTACTCCCTTAAAAAATCCTAGGACCACCTGCCGGGTTACGAACCCGCGATCTTGGGCTTAGTAGTTTTGTTACGCTAACCACTAGACCACAGGTGACCGTCAATCCCTACTCTTTTATTCTAGAGTTTTATGTAGAAATAATAATTCTTAGAATATGAAGCCATTTTCACGTCTTTCATAATCAGTATGGACTTGCTGTTATGAAATGTATTACAAAACTTATTACAGTGTTATCTCCATAGCTAATTAGCTAGCATGCCGATAGTTATCACTGGGCTAGCGTTAATCGCTAATGGACGGGAGGGTACTCCGGAGAGAGCCGACGGGCAGAGGACGTCCTCCCCGACTTAGCCTTGGGATGGAAGTGCAGCTTGGTCAGGGCCTGGCTCCCTGGCCTCTTGGCCTACTTCGGATCGCCCCAAGGACTGTCGATGGTCACTTCTCCAACAGTTTATAATTTCTTTCTTGTCTTGTTTCACTTACGAGAGAGCGACTCTGGAATCATTATAAATACGCAATAATCAAACAAATAAAAAAAAAATGTTTATGAAGTAATAATTGATCTTTGTGGATAAGAATAAGGAATGCCTTACAATTATAGAACAATAGTCCACATAACTGTTCTTCCGGAGGACAAAATAAGCAAGAACGAATAACGAACAAATACAAATAAAGGACAACTAGAGCATACTTTCGAATGACAGTTTATGATTAGACACTATATTAAATAGTGTATATAATGGCTTAATTACTTATCGTGGCATTATGAGAGAACCTTTACGAAATAATTAAATGATGTAATAAAAAATGCAAAACGAACATTAATTCCTGTTGGCATTAATAGTATTAAAAAGATAACTTAATGATAATACGTTTTATAGATACTCAAGTCTATAAAAACGACCAATTCTTTTTTTATTATACTTCATGTGTTTGCGTGTTAGCATGGCAAAAATTATGGCTTTAAATGCGCCATAAAAACATTAATAGCTGAGACTGAGCTGGTCGTAGAATTATATTACGGTCTCCCCCCTCCGGGATGATCCTGGGGCCAGGACATAAAGTCGAGTGTCCTTCGTCCTGGGCTGGGAGGACCATTCTTCTCTCTTTTATGGCATTTTTTATTTATTTTTTTGGACCACGGACAATAACACCCCTCCATTGCTCGCGTACTGGCATAAAGAGCCTTTCGTAACTGCTTTCTTGTTAGCATGTCGGGAAAATATCGATATCTGTATATATTTTTAAATAAATCGATATATTTTATTATATTTACGATATTATCTATATTTGTTTTTATTTATTGAAGTTTGTTTTTTTACTGGAGAACTTTGAAACAGAAGGCTTTGTATTGGGGTTTTTCCAATTGCACTATAAGTAACAATAATATATTGTAGAGAGATTATTGAACATGCCGGATACAATCGACTACAGATACATTAGTAAACTACTAAGTAACCTAAATGGAAGATATGGCGGTGACTTGGCATTTGTTCGGAATTCGGACTCCCTCGGTCTGAAACTTATCAGGAACTTAGTTTGTAAGAAGTTGGAACGGTCCACGTACGGCTCAGGTTAGGCTCACTTAACAACTTTAGAAAAAGTTTCTTCGGATCGCTACAACTTGTTGTTGTTCCTTCTTTAGGGATTTTCTTGTTTCTTTGTTTTATTTTTGTGTAATCTTTTTGTGGGCAACCGTTTCTACTTCCTCTTATTTACACGATTTTACTGTCTTCGCCTGTACGTATATATGTGACGGAACCTTTGAACTCGTTTTTCGACAACTTCCAAGCATCCGAAAATAAAATTGAGGCTGCACCCATCTCAAGGACCGATGATAATACAATATTTTAATTTTTTTTTATTGTTCTTTTGATGGTGATTATTTTTAAATATTTTTATTTTGAAGAGAGAAGATTTGTCCTGGTCGGGATTCGAACCAGGGTCGCCCGCCATGGCAAACCTTTTTTCTTCAAAATAAAAATATTTAAAAGTAATCATCATCAAAAGAACAATTAATAAAAAATAATTATATAAATATAAATTGACGTAAGCCAACGAGATACAAATTAAAGTAATGTTAAACGAACATTCTTCCCCGTGTATACATCACAAAAATTGCAAGAAAACGGGGATATAGGATCGGTGAAGTGAATGGATTTGTCTGGCTTGGATACGAGCCCTGGTAGCTCAGTGGTTACAGCACCGCTCTAGAGGTGCGGGTGATCCGGGTTCGAATCCCGGCCAGGACAAATATTTTCTCTTCAAAATAACAATATTTAAAAATATCACCATCAAAGAAAAAAAAGTATTTAGTGTTATATTTTATCGGCGTTGCCTAGCAACGGATTGAGGAGTTACTTATTCTTTAGTCTTTTGTCGTTCTCAATCAGTAAAATAGATCCAAAAACTCAAAAAGAAACACTATTATTTATTATAATGCAATTGGGAAAAACCACAATGCAAAGCCTTATGTTTCAAAAATACACCTACTTACTAGTCGACGTTTCGCCTATTCAGGCATTATCAAGACAAAAACAAAAAAAGGGTTATGTGAATCAACAATAACTGTCCAACATTAAAGCAGTTGTATGGTGAACGTCTTGGTGGTGGGATGCTGTCTCATGTATTGCACCTTTTTCTTCGAGATGTGATTCACATAACCCTTTTTTGTTTTTGTGTCTTGATAATGCCTGAATAGGCGAAACGTCGACTGGTAAGTGGGTGTATTTTTTGAAACATAAGGCTTTGCATTGTGGTTTTTCCCAATGGCATTATAATAAATTAATTAGTTTGTCTATGATCTTCAGGATTAACGAATTCGAAATTTGTATTAGGGAAAGAATAAGTGTGTCATGCACTTAGGTTTGTACTAAGGTATTCTTGGCTTAATCTTTGTGTAAAGCATATGAACATTGGCAGGATTAACTGGGTATGTTTAGCAATAAAATAAAAATAATAGTTAAAAAATCAAAATTCAATGCTTTTGTAGCAAATGAGTAGGAAATAAATTTTGGTTTAAACAAGCTAAAGAACATGCATTTATAGCCACCCGAAGAAATAAGATTAGGGAGCGGAGTGGGTCAGTGGTAGAGCACTGAGTTGCCATGCTGGAAACCCTGGTTCAAATCCCGCTGCGGGCAGTTTCTTTTATTTAGTCTGTTTGCGGCGGGAGATGCATCGTATAGGACCTATGACCCTCCTGGGGCTCACCCAGCCTCTATAAAATATTATAAAAATAGGGTACCCAAAATAAGGGGGAAAAGTCTGGCGGTTGAGCGTGACCTAGGACAAGTCCTTGCAGAACCGTTGTCCATGAAACAGTACAGTCTCTACCATGTATTGAACCCCAGACTCGTTCACAGGTCGTAGTGGTTACAGGTTAGGTTTTTTGTAATAAGAATAGAGTGATGAACGAAAAAAAATTCCTTCAGTTTTTAAAAAAGCCTGAGGTCCTTGTTAATTGTCAATATATTATTGGCTGATATTGTTAAAAGTAGATTAATTACGAACATATCATTAAAAAAAAAATAATGACGGCTTAGAAGGAAAAGAAATAAGATGAAAGTCTCTTTTCGGCATTGTATTTATATTGTAGCTGGGAATCGACTCTTTGGGATCAGGAGGGGCTCCTGTGGGGCACAACCAGCCTCAGTAAAGTTGGTACCTTCAAAATCGGTAGAAAGGTTGAGTTTGTGCAACAGTTGTATGTATTTCTGTTCCACTATTGTATGTTTGGCCTACAATAAATCCACATTCTTAAACTACGATTCTCTTTAAGAGAATAAAGTACATCTGAAATAATATCCAGAAGAGATGAGTGACTACTTAAAGATGATAAGAAAATGCTAATGGATTACTAATAAGGAGATAATCGCGATTAAAGAAGAATGAGGAATGATAATAATGAATGAAGAGGAGATTAATGACCAGCGCTGTCGCCTTCATCATCAATGTCATCATTCATTAATCCGCTTCGCTTCTTCTTTATCTTCGGCACGATTCGCATTCCATTCGGCACTTATCGCTCCAAATAGCACTTATACAATCGCGCCTATAATGCCGTAGGTACCATCTATCGATAAATATAGGAATGTAATAATAATTAAAAAATAATTGTTTGCGTATCTAACAATTCAAATCATTATTTACTCCATCGTAAAAGAAATTAATATAAATTAAATTTAAATACAAGGAAATAAATAACAGGGCCTGTTTTGGAAAACGAACTCATTTTTAAATATATGTTATTTAGTATCAGTTACTTTTATTGATAACTGTTATAATCTAATAGAAATAAAAATGTAAGAAAGATAAAATCATGTAGTTTACTTAAAGTACATATGGTTAGAGAAGAATTGGTTGACTATAACTTCTAATATAAGGAAGAATTAGTTGGGGGTGCAGTAAATAAAAACACCTTAATAAGTGTAATAACTTATTTATTGTGTGCCGACGTTTCGGCCTACAATGTAGGCTATCTTCAGGGCGATTTGGAGAGAGGAGCCGTTGGGTGTACCGTCTAACTGCATTGTAGGCCGAAACGTCGGCACACAATAAATAAGTTACACTTATTAAGCTGTTTTTATTGACTGCACCCCCAACTATTTCTTCCTTATATTATAAAGTACATATGATTTACTCAGTCATTAAAATGAATTTCTTAGAATTGGCGAAAATATTTAAAAATAAAGAATCAACTGGTCTATATACATATTTACAGGGTGTTTCAGGGTTAAATGGCCAAAATGAAAATTTGAACTAAGGACCTCAAAACAAGAAAAAAATTTCCTATGAAGTTATGTCCGCAAACACATTGTTTAGGAGATATTCACATCTAAAAATTAAAGGTCACCTGTGGTCTAGTGGTTAGCGTAACAAACTACTAAACCCGGGTTCGTAGCCCGGCAGGTGGCCCTAGGATTTTTTTAAGGGAGTAAACAATTCTTAGTTACGCCGTCCTTCGGAAGGGACGTTAAACGAACGGAAGGGGGGTCCCGAGCCTGTACGATGTCAGGTACTCGTTAAAAATCCCTATCCTAATTAAACCTGGATAGGCAAAATGTAGAGCTCCCACTGTAGCATCGTCCGATTAGCTATAGCAGCATAAAGTGACGTTAAATGAACAAACAACAAACATCTAAAAATTTCAATATTACGAATTATTTAGGCATAGTAAATAAATAAAAGTTATTTTATTTGTTTCAACTACTTTATTCATTAAATGTAAACCATTAACATTCATATTAAATTTTTAAGGTGATTTCCTTGAGCATTCAGACAGCCTCGGCATCTTTCTTCAACAGCAGCAGTAGCAGAACGGCACTGGATATGTTATTCTTTCAGAAGATTCAATTATCCTTCTTCGTAAAGAATTAAAGTCACTAACTGGCCTTGCATAGACTTTTTGTTTAATGTCATCCTAAACAAAAAAATCCAGTGGTGTCAGGTCTGGAGAGCGAGCAGGCCAAGCCACTGGTCCTGCACGGCCAATCCATTAGGATAATTAGCACTTAGCCATTGTCGTATAACTCTTCCGTAATGTGCAGGACAACCATCTAATTGAAACCACACATTCCTTCTCAGTTGTAGTGGAATATCTTCAACTAAATCGTGGTAATCATTATTAAGAAAATCCAAAAATGTGTCCGCTTTAAGTCGAGGTGGTCAGAAATGCGGCCTTAGGGGGAACCACACCTTACACTGAAACTTATTTACTGAAATTCATTAACGTCTCTCACCTCAGATATTCAACCCGCTATTGCGAGAAAAAAATGAAATAATTATTATTATTTTTAAAGAGAAAAGATAGGCCTTCGGCCGGGATTCGAACCCGGATCCTCTGTCTTTCCGCGACAGCGCCCTACCATTTTAGCCACCAAGGCTGCCTGCCGGCAGAGGACAAATCTTTTCTCTTATCCGATCCCATGTCCTCGTGTTCTCGCAATTTTTGCTATGAATACACTAGATAAGAGAAAAGATTTGTAAGTGTACTCTGTCGGCAGGCAGCCTTGGTAGCTCAAATGGTAGGGCGCTGTCACGGAAAGACATATATATATATACTTATACGAGATAAAAACAGACTGCTACACTTCCTTCAAACCATTGAATATCATCTTAGACAGAAGATGTCTTATTGAGACGAAGAGCTCCCCGGACTGGAAGCCATTACCATTGAAGACCGGTCGTGATTGACCATCGACTTCTTACGACCCAGGGCTGCCAACACGTAGATAAATATCCCGGATTAGCATCTCCCCCGAAGACAATAGTTAATAGGGCCTTTGTTGCTGTTGACTGATCCGGAGAACAATGGCATTGTCAGTTTTTTCCTTCCCGTTCTGCGCAGTTTCATCCAGCGCGCTCTTCTGTCCCATTCCCGATCTTAACTATTCATTTTTTTTCATTTCCTTATTCTTGTTTGTGTTTATTTTATCTTTAGTTTCTTTAGAATATTCATTATTTGAAGGTCAGAAACTGAATAGTTTTCTGTTGTGAGTTAGTGTCAAAGATAACATTTTGTCTGACCTGTTTCAATTATAGAGTGTTTTAACATTCTAGAAATATCGTGAAAACGGTTTGCCCCCATTTAATGTAGACAATAAATACATCCTTGTTCACCTGTAAACAAATAAATGTTAAGCTAAAGATGCTTAAATATAAAGTTATCTTGAAATCTATTTAACGTGTTGAAATGTATTAACGTATTGAAAAAAAATCTCAATTTAAATCGTCTAATAACTGAAAATTTATTAAACCAAACCAGAAGTTAGTTACAAGTAGGATATATTAATACAATAAATACATTTAAAGATTAGGGTATCAGTTCAACAGGTTGTCGCTATGAGTTAAGTCACAACAAATTTTAATTTTTCATTCATTTCCATTTTTAATATTCTCTAAAATAATCATGAGTTTTAGTTAGAAAAATAATTAATTTTGGTAAATTTGTATATTTCTGTAATCATTTCATCAACAGAGATGTACGTTTCAACAAACATTTCAAAGTATAGTCGATGATATAACCTTAACAGCGTGTGTAAGTCGGTATATATATCTTACTAATATCATAAATGTGAAAGTTTGTATGTTTGTCTCTCTTTCACGCAAAAACTACTGAACGGATTTGGATGAAACTTTGCAGTAATATAGATTATACATCAGAATAACACATAGGCTACAGCAAGGGGGGATTTATGGGGGGGGGGAGGGAGTACGGGGGCACGAACCCCCCTCCCCCGACTGTTTTTTATGTGCTGTGGAGAATCTATTATAGTACACAATTAAATTCAAATCTTTGTATAATTTAAGAAAGAAATTTGGATAATTCCACCCCTAAGGGTTTCCCCTTTAATATAATAGGGGTTCAATGATTGTATAGAATCCGTCAGTTTTGAAGTTAGACATCTGAAATTTTGGATGTTTGAGTAACTTAACTTAACTTACAGTTTTTTTTTTTTATTTATTTAAAATGATCTTTCACAAAACTATGTGGCTGACCAAATTCCACGCGAGCGAAGCCGCGGGCAAAAGCTAATATATATATATATATATATATATATATATATACACACATATTTATACGTACGTATTATGTCTAGAGTTGGAATGATATACCCTTACGAATGTATATTTCGTAATGTTACCTTTTCCTTTCTCTTCTAAAATAATTTTCACATTCATGCGGTCCAAGAACTGGGTCAGTGATGCGCAAGAAGACTGGCACACGAACTCTTTCGGGGCGAGAACTATGATTTCATAGAGTTTCGCATCCCAAAGGTCATCCGATGGACGGCAGCTCAAGAAGTCGGGTCAAGGTGGAGATGGCTCTGCCCAAGATCGTGAGGAAGGGAAACCGACCGTACAAGGTCTTCGCCGAGCCGAGAGATGCGGGACACAGGTGAGGGAGGGCGGTCTAGGTACAGGTAGGTAAGGTAATATGTATAAGTGCGATGGTCAGGTAGTTACTATAATAATAATACAATTGTAATAATAACCTGAAAGGATAAAATAGAAAGTTCTCGTACAAGGTTGGTTTTAAAAATATTTTTCTGCATTTTGATATTCCTGCAATCATTAATAATTACTAATATGCATTTAAAAAAAAAATCCTTATTATTACTATTAAAAACTGATCTTTCAATAGAAAAAAAAAACATGTTTCATTAAAAAAAAATATTGAAGGCTATCAATTATTGAATAATTACATTGTAAAGGAGATAGTTGGGGGTGCAGTAAAAAAAAACACTGAATAAGTAATAAACTTGTAATTATGTGCCGACGTTTCGACCTACAGTGTAGGTCATCTTCAGGGCTATGAGAGAGAAACAAACAGAACAAAAAATATAAAAATGTACAGTAACAATAATATGGTGACAAGTAATGTAGAAAATTAAAATAGTGGCAGATATGTACATGATATGATACATGATGATATGTAAATGAAAGATAACGAATATTAAAAAAGTGACAGAATATAATAAAATTAAGATATAGACAGATTATAAAAAATAATGATAATGAAAAGAAATTAAAAAAGTGACAGATATAATAAAATTAAGATAAAGACAGATATAACAAAATTCTGCACCCCCCAACTATCTCCTTTACATTAGATCATCGAGTCAACTATTTTCATCTCATGAATAATTACATTGTTTTTCTTGAGTAAAAACAAAAAGACTAATTATCTCCATATTAAATAATTAATCAAACTATATTAGAGAGGCAAATAGTTGACTGGAAGATCTAATGAAGGATGGAATTAGTGGGGGAAGAGTGGGAGAGGGGTGCAGTCATAAAGAACACCAAATAAGTGCCGACGATTCTACCTACTTTGTAGGTCATTTTCAGGGCTATGAGAAAAAAACAAACAAAACACAAACAAACCAGAAAGAATATAGAGTTATAGAAAAGTAAAAAAAAAAAATAGCGATGGATATATTATTAAGGGTAATGAATAAAAAAATTATAGATTAAATGTACAGAAGGGTGATAATGCAAAGAAATACAAAGAGAAAGACAAATGAGAAGGTACAAAATGAAAAGGAATAAATGTAAAATGGTGAGATTTAAAAGTATTGAAAACCTAGTTTAATTACAGGTAATAATATAAAATACAAATGATTGATAATTTACTACTAGAGTGTGGTATAATTAAATATGTATGAAAATTAATACAAATTACGTCGGCGCTAATAAAAAATAAGTTTCACTTATTCGGCGTTATTTATAAGTGCACCCAGCTACTGATTCCATCCTTAATAAAACTTCAGTTAACGCATCAAAATTTATCGTCAGGTTTGTCATTATTTATTAGAAAAATGGATGGGAGGGGGGTAATAGTTGTCAATATTTCAAATATGGACTTAATCATATAATAAATTATACGAACAAGTTCCGAAAGGCCGTTTCACTATACAACCTTAGGGTGCACCTACATTGGATCCGATGCGATGCGACGCGATCCTATTCTATCACATAGGATGGTGGGCTGAAAAAACAAATAACTGAAATACGCAGTGAGTGCCTACACTGGATCAGATCCGACACGATTCTATTCTTTTCAATCCGATAGTGAAACTAGTCACTGCCTTCCGAATAAAATAGTATTAATTTTATTCTTTTATTTCTTATATTTTATATATATTATAGTGAAATATAAATATATTAAAAATAATTAATAAATAATCTTAATTTTATAAATTAAAAGACCCAAATGTTATAACAATGAGCTAATATTACTATATTAGAATATTTTTGTCTTGCTGTTTGACTATAAACAAATAATTTAGTTGTTTTTCAATAAAAAAAAATAGAATTTATTGTTTTTATTATATATTCGTGTTTTATATAATGATTTAATTTTCTCGATTGTGATAATATTTATTTCTTTTGATATTTTGTTGTTCATCTTTGCAAACGAGTATAAAAAATTAGAAAAGCCCTTACCTCCCAGAGTTACCAACTGCTTAATAAATAAATTAAACATTACAATGACAATTTTATCAAAAGTTAATGTTTCCAATTTTATTGGACGAATTAAAATTGTATGCAGGTATATTTTTTTGGTACATTTCTGATAGATATAATTTTATTCAACGGAAAAATAACCTTCGCTACTATATTTAATGGTTCATGAAGATAAGTAATAAAATATTTTAATGAGAATTGAGAATATTTAATTTTGATTTATGACGGATATTTATATAATAGTTAATTATCAAATTACAATGTACATTTTTTAATAAACAATTTAGACAATAAAGGTTAAGTTGGCACACATGGTAACGGCTGGCTTATCGGATTGAAAACTAATGATTTTGAAATGTGAAAATCGCACCTGATCGTACAGTATCGCATCGGATCCAATGTAGGCGCTTCCGTATAAATAAACTATTTTCATTTCACGAGCGACTAAATCGCTCGGATTGTTCGGATAAAAATGGATCGGATCGGAGCGGATCCAATGTAGGCACTCTCGATATATTTCATTCATTTGGTTTGCTTCCGAATTCTGATCGGATCCAATGTAGGTGCACCCTTAGTTGTAGTAGTAAGAAAAATAAATCTGTACCATTAAAACCCAGAAGGGACTTGGTTTCAGTACGTGGTAAAGACTGTACTACTCTAGAACAAAGGTTGGGCAGGGAGGGGATTTGTCCTAGATCACACTCAACCTTTAGGTTTTGTGGGTGGTTGAGCTCCCAGGAGAATTCTAGATCCCATTGGATCCAACTCTGGCTGCTAGCAGATTAAATAAATGTCTGCCAAGCAGCAGTATTCGAATCGAGGACCTTAAACTCGGCAATTCAGGGCTCTACCACTGAGCCACTCCCTTAGTTGTAGCGGTATAGGTTATCATGAATTTATCTAAGTTTCTGATCATCTATGTTGATAAATAAATACATATTATTATTTTCTACTGTTTTATCTGCAAGTCGTATTCAATGGTATTATTTTATCATTACGCACAAACAAGTAAAATAAATAAACAAATATAATTGAGCGTTGGAACAGTGAGGTAGGAATTGATGGACTAATTGCCCAATTGTGAAGAAACGAGGAAACAGCAATTTCCGAGAAACCTTGGCCTCCAACTTAGGATTGCTCAAGTCGTCCTTCGATGACGTCACAATTTATCGATCCTTCAAGTTCGATTCCGTTATCGGGATTGACAATAAATTTCGAACGAGCCCTTGCTCAACGACAACTTGATCGAGTCCTCAGTGAACGAATGCATTCTCTGATTGGGACAAAGGCGCCGCCATTGCTTGCTTGTTTGGACTAGGCGTGTTGTAACTCTGAGGAATTTTCTCATTAAATAGGAGATAACATTGTTAGGGACATTGTTGTCAGCAATCTCTTCAAGGTATATTCTACAGAGAGTGAGTAAGAATATGGGATGAAATATTGATTCTTTAAAAAAAAATAAAAACTGTACCATATGCCATATGCCATGCCATATCTGGGGTTCAGTACATGGTAGAGACTGTACTGTTTCATGGACAACTGTTCTGCAAGGAGTTGACTTTTCCTGGGTCACGCTCAACCGCCAGATTTTTCCCCCTTATTTTGGGTACCCTACTTTATAATATTTTATAGAGGCTGGGTGTGGCCCAGGAGGGTCATAGATCCCATATGATCCATCTACCGCTGCAAACAGACTAAATGAAAATCATGGCCTGCAGCGGGATTCAAACCAGGATTCAAACCAGCCGGAAAGGCTTGGGAACTGAGTGCTCTACCACTGAGCCATTCCACAGGAGAGAACCTTTTAATTTAATGCAATGATATTTTTTTTTTAAATTTATTTATTCATATTTACAACTGTATTACAATTATACAACAATTAAATAGAATGCATGTTACATAATGACATAAGAATGACAAGTAGAGAAACTACCCACTGGTAGTACTCAAATCAAAGTTCAAATAAGAAGGTCACGTGGCCATATTCTTTTCAGACGCCTCGGAGGATTATCGGGAATTGAAGAGGAAGCTAGGTTTGAAACTAGAGGGTTTGAGTGGGAATGAAGTTTGCTATGAAAGGATTGATACCGGGTTCGGGCCAAATCAGCAATAAAAGGGACATTAAGGTCGTTATGGATGACTTTATTCTTAACAAAATAAGGAGCATTGAGGATTTTACGAAGGATTTTGGATTGTAAGGATTGGATACGAGAGGAATTCGATGGCTTAGTGGAGCCCCTGCAATGATAATTTAAAACAAGTTTGACTATCATATTTTTATTTACATTAATGTATCAAATAAATATGTTATAGGTGCAGTCTGTAACAATTATAAAGTGATATTAGAAAAAAAAACTGTTCATATAGGCTTCCACGGTCTGCGGTATTGTCGATATGTTCTTTTTCCGAGAAGGACTGTGTGGTGTTGGTTTTGTTTGCCAAGCATTCGCTCATCGTATTGTGAGCTTCCTCAGGGCTAGTCAATAGATGAAGAGCGGATGGTGGAGTCAGGGTGTATATACCTTAGGGGGAGGGGCCCCCTACTTTATTATCTGTACTCTTAGAGCATTTACTATTTCTTAGACAAAGGTTGTATAACTTGGTGATTTATCCGTGATCCCACTCAACCGCCAATTATGGCTTCCTCAATTCGTTTAAGAGTTCCCAAAGACTAGGTGAACATCATAAGGGTCTGTAGATCCTACAGAGTCTCGTTATAGGATTTTCTTGCGCGCCCGTTTTAGGTAACTTTTTTTTGTTTTTGGAGGTGATAGACAACGTTACATGAGAAGAGCCACATTAACATAGAACGTAGCGCGCATAGTGAGTGAGTTGACTAACAGTTTGCTAAACTGTCAAGAATACATTAACCTCACGTCTTAAAAGGAGTTCTGCTCTTTCTACTGTCGAGTTTCTCTTGTTTCGTTACAGTATTTACAGAAGAAAATGTACACAAATATTTTATTTATTTAAAAGACATTTTTTATATTTGATATTTAAATAAATAAGTAAGATGTATTAAGTATAAAATTAGGATTCCGGTGAACATAACCGAAAAATATTTAGTTCTAACTGCTACCACACAAGCTCTGCCTAGCCTCTGGTATTCAAGTGTAATTTTCGTATTCATTGCAATTATTAAAATTATTACTGCTCTACTTTGATATTTACATAAAATGATATTGCTCCCGATATCCTTTCATAACGCTCATTCAATAAATATACGAATCCAAAAGGATCTTATCCAGTCGAAGCCTAGCTCTAAATTCTATTTGAATAATTACTGTACCATAGTACACTTTACACGATCCAAACGACATAGAATACAAATATAATATTGTGAATCCATTCATCAAATAATTCATCCGGTTTCGACTATGTCCTCAAATTATTTGCCAAAATTTAGTCTCAGATTAAGCTCAGAAGAAGCTAGCAGTATGTCTAGCTAAACGTTGGCAAAGAATTTCACTACACGGTCGATACCAGAAGTGGTTGATGAATGGATTAAAAATATCAAGAGAGTATTTAAAAATAAAATTATTATCAAACTAAGCAAATAAATAATTAAATAGATACGTCATTATTAATTCCAATAAGATATTTACTATAGGTATACATATCAACAAAACTATTATCCACCGGCGTTAATTACCTGAGGTTGGCACGCCAAAAAAAAAATAAATAAATAAATAAATTAATTATTAAAAAATAATTAAAAAACTGTACTACTACAATCCATTAAGAGTCTTAGGATCAGTACATGCTAGAGACTGTACTGTTTGGTGCTTTCTCTGAGATCACACTCAACTGGTTTTTCCCTAATTAAGGGTACTCCCTGTATTGAGGTAGGTTTAGCCCCAGGAGGGTCTGGACATTCCTCAGGGTCGATCCGTGGTTGTTAATAGATCAAATAATATGTCTGTCATAGCCGGATTTGAACCCTGAATCTTCAGCATAGCAATATTAATACAATGAACTATTCCGCTTCTCAAAGCATTAATGATTTTAATAATTCAAATAAAAAAGAATTTTATCGTTGAATGCAATGCAGTTTGTTATAAAAAAATCCACTAGACAGATTCGGGATGATATTTATCGCCACCTGTCACGGCAGGGCACCACCTCAATCACGTCCGTAAGCGCAGAGGGGCATATTTCTTCAAAAAAAAAGAAGAAAAATCCGATTCTCTCAAACAGAAGGTATTTTAATTAACGTTTTTATAAAAAAAATGAAATAACTATTAACAAAAAAAAAATAAATTTAATCAAAAGCTAGGTAACTCAGTGTGTAGAGTTTTGAGCTATTTTGTGGAAGGTTCCGGGATCAAATCTGTCTGTGGTAAATAAATTATTTAAACTGTTAACAGATACTTTGGACTCACCTAACCTATATAAAGGGGGTGTACCCTTAATTTGGGAAAAACCTGGTGGTTGATAGTGATATCGGACCCCAACTCTTGGCCTAGAAACAGTACAGTCTCTACCACGTTCTGAACTCAAGACCCTTCATGAGTAGTACCGGTGTAGTTTTAAAATATAGAAAATATTACTATTATAGACACTCGTCATTAGATTTCTTCTTAATAAATGCTCATAAAGCCACTTTATTAGCTTATAAACTTAATCGTATGTACTTAAAATGTCTAGGTATTTTATTTCCAAAGTTTTGTAATGATTTTGATTTAATTCTTAGAGCAGGATAAAAATACTTATATTTCAGTTTCCATGGTGACCTATAACTTTCAATTATTCAATCAGCTGTTCTAAGCCCCCTCCTTTCTCCTGTTTGAATCTACTGTCAGAAAAATACACTATCACACTATCGTGACTGTACTGTATTCTGCGTGTACAGTTGTACAGTAGATGGGAATAGTGCCAGGAAGATAGTTTCCCAGAATGGAAGGCAGTTCGGACAACTATAAACTTTTCATAACTTTTTTATATCCGGACGATCATACGAGCTTTTGCGTCATAATATTTTATCACGCGGAAGTTTGATAAAATTAAAAAAATAATAATGGAAATTTACTACGCCTAATTTCTAGGAAACAGATACGACAATAAAAAATATTTTTTGAATTGTAACAAAGAAATCATCTTCTTTTAATGTATTGGTATCCATGTTAGTTATAGCAATAAAATTGATCTATCTCAGCTTGTAGTTTACAAAAAAAAGAAAAAAAAATATGCACTATCCATTTAAAAACCCAAACTCTACCGTGTACTAAGCCCACTACTCTTCTTCGATCGTAGTTGTGCTACTCCGAGTATTTGGGTACTTGTGATTTAGCCGGTCGCCATGAAACCTATCTTATCCTGTGTAACCTATTCTTAGCAATAACTGTCTCCGCGTTTATTATTTAATTTGATTCCATATTTTTTTTTTAGTACTTTTGTTTTGTTAATACCGTTTATCGCCTATTCAAATTTCTGTATTGTCTATTAAATTTAATTTTGTCTTTTTCATTTTTTGTCGTCTATTTATAATGAGCATAACACTTTGGGAATAGTCGTCTTCGAAAGAAGTTCCGTAATACTACCACAAAATCGGAATAATTACATAATTTATATTCTTCTTTTCTGTTGAAATTTTCGGAGTGGTTTAATTTTTCGATTGTGTTTGTCTTTGTTATTACAATACAGAATGAAAAATATTACATTTAATCGAATCATTAAACCACCCTGAAAATTTCAGCAGAGAAGATGGATAAACATTAAGCAAATTATGGCTCCCAAATCATAATATCCTATGCCGATGGCCAAGAAGAAACCGAAAAACCTGAGAGAAAAGGCGAACCAATCAGAGACCACCAGGTCAGAACTCAGCCAATAAGATCACTGGAAAAATAGGCTCCGCCCCTGGCCCCGTAAAGTATAGGAAAATATTTTCAGTCTTAAATTAAGCCCTGAGGAAGCTACTATATCAATATGATAAGAGCAACGTCGGCAAAGAACTTGACGACAACAGAAAAAATACGTGATAAATGGATTAAAAATATTGTGCGTGGCAATTTAAGGGTATTTAATTGCCGATAAACGATGGCAACCTGCTAAATCACAACTATACTATTTTTTTTGTTTTGGAGAGTTTTCCTTCACTTCCTCAACTTCCATATCTTCAGTTACAATTGAGGACTGGAACATGTTCCACATAAGAACTGTTCCGATTCTCGCACCTGATAAAAAATTCAGCTATTTCTTTCTTATTAAAACCTGCTGCTACTGTTACCTGTCGCCTGCTAACCATCGCAGATCCCCAGCCATCGAGGTAATTGCCCCAGCTGGGACAGACAATGAGTCCATTGTCGGTGAGCACCGGGCGTGCTCCTCTCTCGTCATGGGAACGTTGCCGCAGGTAGGACCAAGGATTACAATACTAACGTTCATCGCAAGGGTTTACACTGCTTCTTGATATGATATGTATATATATATATATATATATATATATATATATATATATTTAACTTATATATATATATATATATATATATATATATATATATATATATATATATATATATATATATATATATTTAACTTTTACAATTACAAGACCTATTTAGGCTTACAGAGTAGAGCTCATTGTTGTCTGTAACTAACATTCCACAGAAATACTTTAAAATTTGAAATATTTCCCAACAAAGTATGTAAAGATGTATGACAATTTTATACTTGAAAATATAAAATGTACTTATTATTCTCTGAAAGTACTTCTATACATATTATAAAACAAAGTCCTCTGCCGCGTCTGTCTGTCTGTTCGCGGGTAACTCAGTAACTACTCCACGGATTTTCATGTGTTTTTCACCAATACACGTAAATAGATTGATTCACGAGAAATGTTTTGATACATAATTAGTTGAGGTTTTATGTAAATTCGTTGGTAAATAACGATAATTGTTAGATGTATATCTTCCAGGGAGGTTTAATTCCTTTGTCGCGTAACGAAACAATCCATGGTGGGATATTCCTACTTTATAGATCTTCGAAAAGGCCAGGATAGCATATATCTATCTTTTAAGGACAGCTGACTATACCTATTTTATCTTCTAAAAAATTGATAACGTACAATGCGGTATTTGGAAAGCTATTTAGACGAGTTCAGTATTAGTCCTTATCAACTTATATACTTTAGTTACCTTAAGCATTTCATGCGCATTATCAGAATATTTCATACCATATAATTTAAATGAGTATCTTATGGGTTATCCCAAAAACCTAACGCGCATGAAAATAAATTCGTATATAAAGAGATATATATTTTTTTTATGTTTATAGTATCTAAATACATACATACATTAAAATACATTAGAGAGACAAAACATGCAGGCATAATATGTCTTACTACCCGTACGTGGTGGGGGGGGGGGCGGGTCGCTTGTTATCATATATAAAATACTTTATCTCTTTGTGTGGCATTGCTCATTTTTCTTTGTTCCTTTTTCGAAAATAATGGCCTTTTTCAAGAATTTCAAGGGCTCTTAAGTTGACCCTTGTAAGTACTAGACTTTTGTACCATTCCAGACAGGGTACCCATGCATACCAGGACCTTCATGTTTTCTGCAAATCTAAAATTTCACCATGGGCATGTATAGTTGTTGAGCATATTCACTTAATTATAAAGAACTGAACATGCACAAGTTTATAATGGAATGAAAAATTTATATTATTAAATTTTAGAAATTATATATTAACTTTCTTTAATTAAATTTCCTATGCGTATGTTAAATATTGTTTATTTTTAACATATTTTAAATTTAGCGACAAAGTAGACTGTTCCACAACGATTCTTTGTTTTATATGTTATAAAAGCTTACCGTTTAATGTATATTTGTAATATTTATCAATTTATGTAAATATATTTATCAATAATGTATCTATTAAATTTATATATTTTTAATAATATTTTAAAAAATGTTTATATTCAAAAGGCCTGGGACCAGAGTGAATGAACGGAGGCGAGTAGAGACTAACCCAGTTAGAGCAAAGGCTTGGTCGATAACAGCGCCTGAGTCACCGGTGACAAGTTCCACTTGACAGTAACCGGTTACTTTATGCCATTATTCAGATTAATAACGTATCTATGTAATGATTATTGTATAATGATGCACCTTTATCATTTCTAATCGTCAATTATTTAGTTGAATTACTTTTTAAGCTCTGGTGACCTGAATTCCCATCCATTTAATATCTTAATTATGAGCTCATAAAAAACGAGGAGACATTGTAATAAACTATTTAATATTAAGTACATTAATATTCAAATGCTCTAGGAAAAATCTCAAAAAAATATTGCCTTCTTTTTGTAGGTATAAACTTATCAGTCATCATTTCGCCTATTTTGGTGTCATGAAAACCATTGGTGTAACTAGAGTTGACTCATGGGGGGTTAACCCCCACCAGTCAACCACTCCAACATATTACTCCCTTCAAAAAAGATGCCTCGTAATATAGGTATAATATTTATTATACTATATATACTATATATAATGTAGCTTCATAATAAATAAATAGATTATAATTTTTTATAAATGTTATTTTGGAAGGTATAAATGTTAGTTTTGGAAGGCCAATCAAGAAGTAGCTTTTAAATACAAGTAACCCTATTTATTGGTTGCAATAACTTACTATACTTAATTGCATAGGGAACTTTCTAGACCCATCCAGACTTTACTTATAGATTCTAAGAATTTCCTAAACTGTTCTTCTCACATTTGCGATCTTATTGTTGCCGCTAGATGCCACTACTGTCGTTATAATAATATAATTAATTGTAAATAAACAGTATTAAGTTTTGGTTTGTCCTTTTAGTGTATCTTTTATCCATTAAAATAACTGTGTTTGCACTTTCTTTGTTGTGTTTTTGACATTATTGGCCCTTACTTCTGTAATCCCATAATAATAACTTTGAAAAAGAGTAGTACAAATAGGCGGGTTGAGCCGGAGCCGTGACCTTGAGGTCATTGTCTGCTGTAGCAGGGTCGTGGTCGTGACCTTGAGATGACCTTGAGGGTGGGAGGGGTGTAAGGCAGGGCGAGGGGGTGTTGACCTTGAGGTAGGTCCAGGTGTGCAAATTAAGATTTGGCAACGTCGCAGATGAGATGTGGCAACAGCGCAGTAGAAACTAGGTCATGGTTTGTTCTGAATGGATGACGCATGTGACGTCATTTTTTATGAATGGAAGTGTGACGTCATCTTATGAATGGAAGAGAAACTAGGTCACGGTTTGTTCTGAATGGATGTTGGTCATGTGACGTCATTTTATGAATGGAATAGTTGAATGGGCGTGTGACGTCATCTTATGAATGAGAGCGTGATGTAATTTGTCTTTGTGAATGGGATAAGAGTTATGAATGAACCACAGTAGTACAAATAGGCGGGTTGAGCCGGAGCCGTGACCTTGAGGTCATTGTCTGCTGTAGCAGGGTCGTGGTCGTGACCTTGAGATGACCTTGAGGGTGGGAGGGGTGTAAGGCAGGGCGAGGGGGTGTTGACCTTGAGGTAGGTCCAGGTGTGCAAATTAAGATTTGGCAACGTCGCAGATGAGATGTGGCAACAGCGCAGTAGAAACTAGGTCACGGTTTGTTCTGAATGGATGTTGATCATTTTATGAATGGAATAGTTGAATGGGCGTGTGACGTCATCTTATGAATGGATGAATTGAATGGGAGCGTGACGTAATTTGTCTTTATGAATGAGTTATGAATGGGATGCTTTTGAGATTATGACTGAGACGGAAGTTGCTTTTATGAATGGGATTAGGCTTGCTTTTGAGATAGGCTATTGGATGACGTTTCATTGATTTAGATTATTTAGCTTTTTATGAGCTTGGATGACGTATGTGTTCCTCCTGAACTTTAGTAATATATAGGAAATTTTTTTGAAGGAGCTGGAAAAGGATATGTGAAAGAAAAAAAAATACAGTTGTACAAAACATTTATTTTATACATCATATTCTTAAACATATTTTTTGTTACTTTTCTTGTACTCTAATTTTCTCATTTAAGTAAACAATAATAATACTACAAGTAGACATTCTTGAAATAAATCTAGTACTCTAATTACAGGTCTTTACTAACTAAATATAAATTTAAGTAAACAATAATAATACTAGTATACAATCATTAATTGGTTCTTATACATTTACAATGTTAGATTCGTTGTTTCATTGAGGCTGTAGTGGCCATAAGGGAGAGTGGTTTCATCGTGTAATGTATATCTTTTATTATCAAATGAGCATAATGACTTTTTATTTATCAGTGTGGTTTGAACGTTATGCTTTTTAGATTGAATTGTATAAAATGAAGAATATAGACTTTTGCTGTCTTTAAATGTGTTTAGGTAATCGCTAAAAGTAAAATCGTTAACTGCCGATTTTTTTATTCCCTTTGACTTTTTAACCGTTATATCATTCTTTGTTATGTACGAATACATTTTGGGCCTCAATCCGACAAACTCTACTATAGGATCTCCAAAAGTTTCATCTTTCAACAAACCTACGACTTTTTTATTTTTTTCAGAATAACAGAAATGAGAAGTGGGAAAATTGCTTGTATCAAAATATTTATTTAACTCTCCAGAAATATCGGAATAAATATCTTCAGTCCTAATATTGTATAAAAATGAATCGGTGTCGGTATAACATAAAGTAACATTTTCTACACCATATTTTTTCAAAAACACATTGTAGTGGTAATGATACATCAAAACTTTGCTCAAGTCCAACACTGCAAATCCCACGTACAAGGGTTTATCAAAAATAATGCTTTCTTTTTCCAGCTGAACCGCTGTAACATTATCTGCAAATATAATCCTGCCTTTAAAATTTGGTTTATTGACTTGACGAAATAATGATTTTTCATTTGTTACTATTTTTAAATCGATTCTGTTGCGCACGTTTTCCATAAATTTGCCGAAGCAGCTGTTATTCATCAATTTGTAAAAATCTGACTCGAATGTATTTTTTGCTGATGCTCTCATCATTGAATTAATTTCTATGTATGGAGCCAACCATTTTTTTTGTTTAAACTTCAACACTCTATGAATTTTTGAAATCTTTACCCCGAGTTGTAGGGCTTGTTTTAAATTCACATAATGTACTATGTAACGTGTTTTGGGCATCAAAGTCGTCAATAGTTTAACTGTTTTAGTATTAGGTGGATTATTTTTTTCGGGTAAAAAAGGTAATTGAGAAAGATTATCATGAATTTCTTTGGGGTATTCAACATCAACGTCTAGCACATAACCGGTTTCTGATTCATTTTCAACATCTAATACATTTAATTTTTCATCAACCCACTCAAAATCTGTATACGGCAAGGGAAGGTTCATGGCATAACCGTAAAGATTGTTGACATCTACGTAAAGTAAATAATTACTGGGTTTAGTCGAGTCATATTCATTTAGATATTTATTGTTAGCTTTCGCATACCGAGAAACAACTTGGCAAATGCCTCCCCTTATTCCCTTTTCAAAAAACTGAACCATATCAATATCTTTTATTACATCTAATTTTATTTTCGTGTATTTCAACATTGCATTCCAAGATAACTGTGGCAAAGTAAAAAACCATGCAGGATCTAGTCGATAAATTTGTTGACAGAGAAGTCGAAAGGCTTCAAAAACTTCGCACAACAAAATTACATCTGTTTGTATATACAATTCCGCATAATCTTTTAGTGTTTGGATGTTGAAGACTTTCCAGACACTTTTCGCGTGCTCATAGTCCACGTCGCTAATTGATGTTTTTGTTAAATCATTAAAAAATGAATTTTTGGAAGGTAGTCGAGTTTCGTTTAGACGATCAAAAGAATTAAAATAATTGTACGGAAATATGCCTTTCCTTGTCAATAATTTAATTTTGTTTTCATCATTAATAATATTTGCCATATGTGGAAATATATCAGTAATTGATTTAGATTTATTTTGCAAATTGTTCACTAATGTTTCCAAACTTGATGATAGAAATTTAAACGAGTCAACAAATCGTATTTTTGTACTACATCCTTTAAATTTTATGCTGAAACTTATATATTTTTCAGAATTACTAGGAATTACGCTGATATTTTCACAACGGCCCAAGAAAGGGATTATAAAATGAGAATCGTAACCCTGTAAGTTGTGCATAAAAACAGGTATAAAATCGGGCTTTTTTGCTCTTAAATTACAAGCATTATGTGCTGGTCCAACAAATTTTCCTGATAAGTGACAGTGATGTCGTACTCGATCGTGTTCGTCTAAAGGGTATTGACATAAGATGCAATCTTTAGCAGAATAAAATATTTTACTTTCCCCTTTGCTCATTTCTTCCATTCGCATAGTATTACCGTATATTTTATCCGCTTCAACAACTATAGATTCGAGTTTTTCTAAAAACGCTAGCATACAGTTTTCTCCCGTATAAACAAACGGTTTACATTCAAACATTTTTGACTTGACCAGAAGTGAAACTGAAAAAGCACGATGCTCATGAACAGCTTTGTTCCAAGATGTTGACGGATTAGGAATAGGCCCCGAAATTGGTATCAAAAGAGATTCAATATCTGCATAAACTACGATTGGAATGGATTGTGTATATTCCACATGTTTAAATTCAATTTTTTCTTCTTTCGGAAAGTCAGATCGAATTGGTTTGTGATCACGGCAAAATAATTCGTGTTCGTCTTTTCGCTCATCGCCTTTTTTCCCATACTTGTTTACGTACGTCCTTGGAAATACGGTCAGACATCTACGACAGATTGAATAAGCGCGTTTTGACAAAGATATTTGAGAACTTACTAATCGTGAAAGATTTGTGATCAAACAGTAGTGAAAATTTTCTCCATTTTGTAAATACAACAGATCAAACGTTTTATCATAATTATCCTTTTTACTGATTCTAATTGGATAAACATTATTTTTATCATCTAAGCCATAAACATTAATAGACAGGTTATTTAAATTTTCGAATCGATTGATATCGCTAATTGGAGTCGGGAACGATATAGAATCAAAAGAATATGGAGTATGAATATTTTTGTACGCGTTAAAGTCATTTGATCTAATATTATCACTAAGTAAAGCTAAACGAAAGCAATCGTTAGTATTATTTTTTACATTTATAACACAACGTTTGTCTCGTATTTTTTTAGGTAATTCAATATATTGAGACCCTCCGAAAGGCTTAAATTTAGTTAAATGTAGGCAGATATAGTTTGCAGAGGTATACATCCAACCGGAACCTTTTTTTTCAAACTCATCCTGTTCCTCTAAAATTTTATCAAAAATTGTTTCAATGTAATTTTCGAGGTTTATAGAAACATCTATCGTACTAACTTTTGATTTAAAATTAAAATCTGTTCTTTCACTAATAGTATTTTCGTTTTTCTTAATATATGTACATTCTAACATTATGTTTAATTTTAGATTTTTCCATTCATCTACATAACTATTTAGTAACTTTACTAAAACCTCTTTTTTCTTATTAAAAAATTCTGAAGCTAATAATTTTTTATTATCGTTAGGAATGTAAACATCTTCAACCGCATTTCCTAAGGAAGCTTTAATAATCCCATTTTCTTGAGCTACCGTATTCCCTCGCATCTGTCTACTAAAAATGCTATATTTTCTTTTTTTCATTGGTATCTCCATTGTGTTCACGTCGGGTGTATTATTACTACTAACCCCAAATTGACAAGTTAATTTATGCCGTTCAAAGTTAAACTTTTTGCTAAATTCTTTCCTACAGCCTCGACAATAGTAAAACAACGATTGACATCTATGTCGCCAGTTTGTAAGCAATAATCCACAATGAGCACATAAATAATTATTTCCGTTACTTTTATTATTCATTTTTAATCTAAAAACATACTTGGTCAAACAAATACTAAAATATATATACACTACCCCCTAAAAGTAATATTAAAAAAACAAAAACAATTGTAGCCTAACCTGATTCAACCTTTTTTTTTTTTGTTTACATAAACTTTATGTCATAAGCATTTTTCTTCTTTCCCATATATTGAATTTTTAGCTGTCCTAAAACAGAAAATAATCACTTGGCTAAGTAAAAAAAAAAAAATATATAACTTTTTTTCTTTATATGTTTAAAATGTAAGAATGTACCTTCATAGTTGAATATTTCTTCTTCTGTAAATGCGTAGACATATCTTTTAGGTAGAAAGATTCTTATTTTTTCTTTTTCTCCTTCATCTAATAATATTGCTTCAATTGATGGGCCATACTCCGTCTCCTTCTTCGAAAGTTGTAGAATTTGATACGTCCGTCCTATAATTAATTCTCCAATATTTTTATATGCGGGTTTAATTTCATTTAATTTTTTCAGGAGTGACATCTAAAAAAAAAAAAAATTAAAATCATATACTTAGTTAGTAAACAGATATTCGAGTAAAATTAAAAAAAAAAAACTTACTTTACTGCAGTTGTAATGAAAACTGAAGACGTTGAGACTATGAACTTATACTAGCATAGTGGCTGACTGATCAGGAGATAGAAAAGGCGAGGGCTTATAAGTACGCTAAGGTGCTGCGTCAGATGCTGATCAGGTCAGTCGGTATTTGGGCCCGCTTTCAGTAGAGTTATTCCAGACATGTCGTCAGCAGTTCTTGATTTACAGGCTTATCGTTTGGAAACGAACAAGCTGATAGTGAAAGAACTGTCAGTAGTTAGCTTAAATTACGAGCACTCTAGTCATTGGATTTTTAAACCGCCTCAAGGAGCCGAAAATGCTGATCGGCTAAAGACAAATCTCTGGGTAAAAAAACATCTTCATGGTCTGGAATGGGACTATGGTGATGTAAATTATGAATCTTTGAAAAATGTTTTACTATCCGTTGCAGAAAACTATGACGTATTATGGGGAAAAGGAATAGAAAAGTGTAAGTTTATAGAAGACCTTATTGATAAACCTGTTTATGATTTGCACGACTTTGGATGCCCCAATCTGAAACAGTTGGAATATGATAAGATAGCATGTCATTATCATTTAGACACTTCATTCGTTTGCTCTTTAAATCAAGCTCATCGTCTGGCTGCATGGGTAAATAAAAATAGCGAGGCTGTAGATTTCACTAAAAGAGACGTTCGTAAACGAACGTATAGAGACAATTCTTCTTCTCCTCATCATATGCTGTCATTTGCTGGATTTATACGTGGAGTCAAAAATAGTGTTAAATGTGTATACTGTGGACTGTTGTATGACACCGATTCGTTAATAAACCCTCTCAATTACCATAGGGCGTGTAGCCCGCATTGTTTATGGTTTGAGGAGGAGTCTTTTTAATTAAAATATGTTAAATATTGTATTTACTAAATCAGTATTTCATTTAGATTTATTTTGTAATATGTTTTTCTTATAATTGCTACATATTGATGTAGATGATTTTTAATTAAATTTTTCATTCATAAAGAAAAATAAATGTTTTCAGTTAATTTGTTTTTTTCTTATTCCTCTTTTTTTTCAAGGACAAATAAAATACGTCGCACTTACTTAAATTAATAAATAGGTTAGAAAATTAGACCAGTGAACAGATTATTAGATTTTTATTTTTTCAAGAAAAGTAACAATAATTAACAAAAAATTTTAATGACATATGATATATGTATAAAAATAAATGTCTAGTGCAAGAGCATATGTTTTTTTTTTTTTCTTCTTCTTCAACATTATACGATATCCTTTTTATTAACCCAGCTGCGTTCATTAACACCGAACCACTTGACATATAATTGATTGCCTTTCCTTTTTAAAACCTTTTCTACCAGGTATATATTTGGATATTTAGCCTGTTGTAGCTCTTCTTCATAAAATGCACCACTGATCGGTTGCCCTTTTAGATCTTCTAGCAAATATGTGTACGGATATGTCTCCTGAATCTTGACTACCTTAAAAATTTCACTTGACCAATTAGGCTTATAGCCTTTTGAAAAACTTGTTTTTTGTTTAGATATTCTTACAAAATCGTCTTCTATAAATTTCTGCTTTCGTACTTTCGATTTAGTCACTGTAGAATACACATTTTTTAGCAAGTATCTCTCCATCTTTTTATGCCGAGCATCGATTGGTTTCATACCTATAGTCCTATGAAATGATGAATTATACTCTTGTAGAATTTGGGGTAATATATCTAAAAATTTATAATTTCCTCGCAGGCTGAATGCTCTCCAAATTTTTTCTTTTAATGTTCTATTGAACCTCTCTACAATGGAAGCTTTTATATTAGAAAAAGTTGAATAATGATTAACATTGTATTGTTTCATTAGAGAATTAAACTTTGAATTGTAAAATTCTTTTCCTTGATCACTTTGAATATGTTTTGGAGTTGATTTACTCGATAAAAACACACTCTCCATTGCTTTGCTCACGTTGTCCGCTGTTTTCTGTTTTAATGGCACAGCCCAAGCAAATTTCGAAAAGCAGTCTATGACCGTTAACAAATATTTATTTCCTTTATTTTCTCCAGAATAAGGTATCATTTCCACAAGGTCTATTTGCCATAAATCGTTAATTCCTTTCAAAACAGTTTTCCGACGTGGATATTTTCTTCGAGCTGGTTTGTGCAATTCATTTACGACAGCACTTTTCAACAACGATGCATTCATCTTTTAAGATAACCGAGCGTTATTAGCATCACCGAGATACACACACACACAGTGAAAAGATATTCACTTAATATAATATATTTATTTCTCGTAGCTCTTCAATTATCGATCCTATTTCGTTTTCATGTCCTTCGTGACCTGCATTCGCCGAAGATATTAGCAACCTCAGCCGATCAACTAGCTCATTAGGATCATCCCAATACTCATAAATGGGTTTATCGGCTCTCATGAGACCAGTGCCTTTGTGCGAACGAAGTGTGGCTATTTTACTAGGAGGGGGTGTGGTATGACGAGGTGTGAAAAGCATCGCTATTACTTTTCTATATTTTTCTGATCTGATTCCTTGTCTCCCTCGTTCTTCACTATAGCCTTTTTTGTGAGCATTGGTCGAGATTAAAATGTTTTTATACATTTCCAAGTCTTTTTTTTCATACTTTTCGGGATTTTTCAAGTAAAGTAACTGCAACAATCCCTCTGTGCCTTCATAAGTTACCCCGTTAATTGTTATGTCATCGCTGTTTGTATGTAGTTGAATATCAGTAGAGTCACCTATTGCGAATCCTCCATCGGGCATGACTCTAATGCCATAACGTGAATCGAAGGTTTTATTATCGCCTCTCAACAATTTCTCCAAATATTTTCTTTGTTGGTTTCCAAACTGTTTAATTGTTTCTACTAGTGAATCTTCAGTTTCATGATGTTCATTTTCTACTTTAATTTCAGGAAACGCCAATCTAGATGATGAAATTATTGGAGTTGTCGGATGAGTCGAATGAGCTAACTCTGGTGTCAATGTTGCTCTTTTGTAAATATCTTTTGTAAACTCAATCTCATCATTTTTGTTTCTAATCTTTTTACTTGACGGCTCCGATTTGGTTTCTTTTTGCAACTTTAACGACTCTTTAATATCTTCTAAAGGTTGTGATACAGGTGTAAAGAATGCTTGACGAACCTCATCTACATCCTGAAGACCGCGTTTCAATGTCCGAAATTTATTTTTTAAAATTTCGCTAGTTTTTATAATCTCACGGGTGACTTTAGGGTCCATGACTGAGCTCCGTCAACGACTGGAAACCCTTTATATATCTACAATAAATGTATCGATTCCTTTTCTAAAACGACCATTGTTTAAATCCCTACTTTTGTCAATAACCAGATAACCGAAAGGCTCTTTCCAACATAATGAACACATGTCTTTAAAAAGTTGGAAACCGATAGCAGGAGTGCTCACATGTTCATCGTAAATATGTTTTAAACTCAATTCGTCCTGAGGAAATATTATTAAAAAGTTAAAATTACACCTGATCAGATGTCTAGGAATGCAAACATAACTTTGTGTTAAGTAAAAACAATCTAGATTCATATGTCTTCCATAACTGAAATATCGTTTAATTATATCTTGATCCTCCATCGTAACATCATCGAATATACAGACTGAATTAGATTCAACTTGGTGAGGCATATCTTTTGCATCTTCAAAATCGTAAAATCCTATTTCAGGAACCATATTTAAAACATTTTTTAAATACTGGTATTTGAGCTGGTGTAAAGTTTTTCCGAATAGATATACATTTTTAAATTTTAAACCATTTGGATTTAATAAAAGTCCAATCATAATATTCGTCTTTCCACATCCGCTTGATCCGCATATCGACGCTCGTATGGTGTTTGGTAATAATGTGCTATGTTTCACCTCAGTAGATTCGTCAGGCAAACACTTCAAAGTAGAAAAACGTTGTTCTTGTTGGACTAATTTCATTTTGAATGCAGACAAAATCATTCATTTCCTGTATATATATATATATCGCCGATTGTCATTTTTCACTACAGTATGATTCGTAAGACTCGCAAAGGAAGAGGCTTGATAAACAGTCTCATAAATAAGTTACCGTTTGAATTACACCTGCCAGGATACCAGTATTGTGGCCCCGGTACAAACCTTGAAAAACGACTAAATAGAGGAGATAGTGGAATAAACCAGCTTGATAAAGCTTGTAAAGAACACGATATTGCTTATAGCAAAGATAAGGATATGCAAAGTCGTAGAAAAGCGGACAAGATTTTGGTTGAAAACGCTTGGAAACGAGTTAAAGCTTCGGATTCATCATTGGGAGAAAAAGCTGCGGCTTGGTTAGTTACAAATACTATGAAAGCGAAAGGTAAAATTGGTGCCGGTATTAAGAAGAAGAAGAAAAATAAAAAGATTAGTTTCAAAAAATTAGTTAAATCGCTAAAGGTTGCTAACGTATCATCGATCCTCGAAGCGTCAAAAATGGCATACAAAAAGGCTAAAATGCATTTACGTGGTAAGACAAAACCTTTGCCTCCCAGAGTTCTTCCTTTGCCAAAAGAGGGAGGATTTCTTCCATTTCTTGTGCCGTTAATGGCGGGGCTTTCTGCAGTGGGATCTTTAGCGGGAGGAGCGTCGAGTGTGGCTAAAGCTATCTACGAGGCGAAAGAAGCTAAACATAAATTAGATGAGCAAAAGAGGCATAATTTAGCGATGGAAAGTCAGAAAATCGGAAATGGACTTTATTTGAAACCATATCGGAAAGGCTACGGCCTGTTTATAACTCGACAAAAAAACAAATCTGGAAAGATCTGACTACCGAATAAGCCATTGACGGATTTAGAATTAAATTATTTGGCCAAAGTTTTAAATATCCAACATTTTCGAGGAGTGTTTATGATTGATAAACTTCCTAGATATCCAAACAAACACGAGTCTGCTATTGTAAATTTAGAGCCGAGCTCAGAACTTGGTTCACATTGGGTCTGTTATGTAAAACAAAATAATTTTGTGAAATACTTTGATTCCTTTGGAAACTTAAAACCACCACCACAGTTGCTCGAATACTTTAAGGGGCTAAAAATAACTTATAATAGAGAGCGTTATCAGGAGTGGAATACGTCGGTTTGTGGACATCTCTGCTTACAGTATTTAGTCGATGCTTCTCAAAGCGTTTGATCATTGTTAATCATGAGCTATACAGTAACGCTTACGGGCAACTCTAGCGTACTTTCCGCAAACTTTTTACCACCGTTAGAATTGGGGTCAATATATACTGTTGGGTTGTTATCATTTGAGACATATAATACTATTCCGAATATAAAAAAGGGCGCTAATGATATGTTTTATTTTGGTGATTTTTCGATCCAAATACCTGAAGGATCGTACGATATCGATGCTATAGCCTCCTTTTTACGTGAAAAAATTTCTCATCTTGACCCTACCGCTGTAGTGATAATAAGAGGAAATTCCAACACGCTAAAAACGGAAATTAAAACAACTCATGCAGTATACTTTAACTATTCCGAGAAGCCTCACTCTATTGGTCCTCTTTTGGGTTTTACACGATCCGATCATGTCATTCCTCCGAATCGCTCCTATACTGAATCAAATGACATTGTTAAAATTCTCAGCGTAAACATTATTTCAATTCAATGTAACATCGCATCGGGGTCTTATGTGAACGGAGAACCGGATCATAATATTCATCAATTCTTTCCGCGTGTAGACCCAGGATATAAAATAATAGAAATCACGAATCCGGTCATTTACTTTCCAACCAACGTGAGGACTGTAGACAATATCATCGTTCGATTAGTAGATCAGAACGGAGAGCTTATCGACTTTAGAGGAGAAACGGTTACATTGAGATTACATTTAAAAAAGAATGGGGATTGATTTTTGTTCTAGAGATAGTTGTTGCATCGATTATTATAAAAGGAGATGTCAAACAACGGTTAAAACCAGTAAACCTAAATCAACAAGAGCGCTAACAACTGCGAACGCTATATTTTTAAAACAGTGTGGTTTTCGGTTAAACAAACATTATGAATGACATACTAGACGTTACGACGGATATAAAATTCGTCGATTCTCTTACACAATTTGAATATCACTCGCACCAGCCTTATACGGGAAATACCTTTAACAAATCCGACGAGATTAGAATTCCTATTCATCAACAAGATATTTATACCTTTCCTTCTCAAAGTTTTATTTATCTCGAAGGGAGGATCTTAAAAAGTGATGGCACTATCGGTGCCACTCCAAAGTTGACTAATAACGCATTCGCGTTTTTGTTTGACGAAATTAGATATGAACTAAACGGTATAGAAGTCGATCGAGTACGAAATCCGGGGATAACTACTACTCTTAAAGGGCATGCATCATTTTCGCCTAATCGAGTAATGGGATTAGAAAATGCGGGGTGGACAATGCCCGGTAAAACTCTTTCTTTGGATAAAAACGGCGTTTTTAGCGTATGCCTACCACTTGATATTCTTTTTGGGATTTGCGAGGACTATCGTAAAATTTTAATCAATCTGAAGCAAGAGCTCGTTTTGATCAGATCAAGTACTGACCTAAACTGCGTGCTAGGTGACGATGATGTACAAATAAAACTTGACAAATTGGTGTGGAGAATGCCTCATGTTCGTGTTTCAGATTATGAACGTCTGAGGTTATTAAAACTAGTAGACAAGAACAAGGTCGTTTCTATTCCATTCAGATCATGGGATCTTTACGAATATCCCAATGTACCTGCGACGCAGCAGGAAAATTGGTCGGTCAAAACTTCAACAAATTTAGAAAAACCGCGCTATCTCATTTTTGCATTTCAAAGTGATCGAAATAGAACCTCTAACAAAGATAGCAGTCTGTTCGATAGTTGCAAATTAAAAAATTTGAAACTTTATTTGAATAGTGAACAATATCCGTACGATGACTTAAATTTAGATTTTGAGCAAGGAAAAGTAGCATTGTTGTATGAAATGTATAACGAATTTCAAACGAGTTATTATGGCGTTAGACATTCTCAGCCCCTGCTTTCAAGATCCGATTTCGAGAAACTAGCGCCTCTAGTGATTATAGATTGTTCTAAGCAATCTGAAGCAATCAAAAGTGCGACTATCGATATCAGAGTACTATTAGAGGCGAAAGAAAACTTTCCAGCCAATACTAAAGCTTACTGTCTCATTTTACATGATAAAATAATAGAATATGAAATGGGAACGGGTTTGGTCCGTAAATTGTACTGACTCTCTGTTTGTTTTTTTTGTGGTTGTTAGAAGAGGAGTATACTAATTTCTTTTTATTTTAAAAGTAGATGTAAAATGAACGTACAACCAAAAAAAATAAACGAATTAGAACTCGATTCGGAAAATACAAAATATCGAGTAATAATATCTTTTATTTAGGTATCTTTCAAGCCTGATGAGGACCTTGTTGAAACTCGTACTCTTGTAACATGGAATTATGCTCATCGTGCAGCACGTATCAGTCCATGGGAAACATATGCGAGGGACAGAGTAAGATTCGAAAACAGGATTCAACATATTTCCAAGATACTGAGTCCTATCCTGGAATCAACCCACAGATCAGCTGTTTATCAGAAACATTACAAGATTGTTAATTGTTAAAAATTTTATATTTACCTTATCAGTATTTGATTCAGATTTATTAATTTTTTTTTTAATTAAATTTTATATTTACATAAAATAAAAATATTTGATTTCAGTAAATTTGTATTTGTTTTTTTTTTTTTTTCCTTCTTCCTATTTTATTTTTCAAGGGACAAATAAAAAATACAACATATTAAAGGAAACTTATTTTATTGATTATCATCACAATTCAATTCATTTAAGTTGTAAAACAGTGTATTTGTATTTATGCTAAAATCAATTGGTTCGCTAACTACACTTGCTTCATTCTTATTATAAAGTTCAACCATCTTTGTTATCAATGCTAGTGAATCGTTGATTTTTTCTATATTTGCGCAAAGTTTGACCGTCTCGTTCCTGTTGAAACATGCAGATGCAGACGATGGTGGAAGGGTCTCATGATTAAACATTGCAAACCATTGCGTTACCTGCTCTATCCGCATCACCCTAGTGCGTCCTCTTGTAGTAAGTTCACAAATCACGTTTTGACATCTTGATCGGTCTTTTTCATAGGATTTTTTTCGTTTCTGCAGCAATAACAAAATTTTCGGAGCTCGGGTGGTAATATATGTCCATTCCTCAACATTCATGTAAACGACAGTTTTCTTCTTTTCGCTAATGGCGATAGTCGGCACAAAGTTACACAAACCGATTCGAAAACATTTACTGTTGGTGAGTGGGTACTCGGTCACAAGGTCCATTCGACGATCCATCTCGCGTATCATCAACGACAAGACTGTGTGGTATAACGGAGTGGAGGGGAGAAAGCTGCAGCTGTTCTAGTTTTTTTATCACATCATTTATTTCCCTTCTTTTTAGTTCATACAAGGAAATGCATAATTGCAAATCTTTGAGTCGATGTAGAAAATTGTGAAGCCTTTTAACAACATACCGTCTCTTCGCTATCATTCTCGTCAGACACTATGATTTGCAGCTCATTCAATTGTTCACAATACTCGATAAACGAACAGTTTTTAGACCATTTTTTGTGGTCGGCAAAAGGGTCGTCATACTCCTTCCATTCATGCAAGACTACTCCGCAAAATGGACATCTTGTCCTATCAGACACTTTCAAGTAATACAACCCAGCAGCCGCTAGTTTCAATGGACTCACCGGTGACGACCAGCCGACGAATGTCGACAACCTTCCGTCTTCGTACCTCAGGTTCTTGCTCCTTAGCCGACCCATACTAAACTAACTGATAAAGGAAACAACAACGTGCTTCATTCATAAGACAAAATGATGACACTCTCCCATTCGGAAAACAATATACTCTCTTTCATTATGCTGTGACCTAGTTTCGGTGTTGCCACATCTCATCTGCGACGTTGCCAAATCTTAATTTGCACACCTGGACCTACCTCAAGGTCAACACCCCCTCGTCCTGCCTTACACCCCTCCCACCCTCAAGGTCATCTCAAGGTCACGACCACGACCCTGCTACAGCAGACAATGACCTCAAGGTCACGGCTCCGGCTCAACCCGCCTATTTGTACTACTGTGGTTCATTCATAACTCTTATCCCATTCACAAAGACAAATTACATCACGCTCTCATTCATAAGATGACGTCACACGCCCATTCAACTATTCCATTCATAAAATGACGTCACATGACCAACATCCATTCAGAACAAACCGTGACCTAGTTTCTCTTCCATTCATAAGATGACGTCACACTTCCATTCATAAAAAATGACGTCACATGCGTCATCCATTCAGAACAAACCATGACCTAGTTTCTACTGCGCTGTTGCCACATCTCATCTGCGACGTTGCCAAATCTTAATTTGCACACCTGGACCTACCTCAAGGTCAACACCCCCTCGCCCTGCCTTACACCCCTCCCACCCTCAAGGTCATCTCAAGGTCACGACCACGACCCTGCTACAGCAGACAATGACCTCAAGGTCACGGCTCCGGCTCAACCCGCCTATTTGTACTACTAAAAAGTAAAATTCTTCAATGTTTTATTTTTTTAAATTGTTACTTACAATTTTTTTTAAATTTCTTTTAAGCAATGGGGGGTTACATCCCCAATAACACCCCTCTTTACGCCTATGACAAGAATTAAGTGCAGCACATCTCACATCAGTAGGCTGTAAACAGACTCATAAAACAGGCATACCAAGCTCACTCTCAGACAAAAAATATCTAAGGCGATACACGAACAGAAAAATTGATAAAACACGAACATTGCTAATCCTTAGAGGTTTACTTGAAGCATCCTCATGTATCGTATAGCCACTGATGCGGATGATAACACTGACAACACGTAACATCTGAATATATTTATTCAGGTCTACAGATTCAAATTTAGATTGCGTGGCGGTCAATTATTATTTTTTTTATTTTAATTTGTTTTTTAATATCTCTTTCATTTTTTCCCAGTGTTTATGCTTTCTCTACTTCGTCCAAATTGCTCCTTTTTTCTCTTTGGTCCTTCTTGAAAACCCGGAGCATTCCGAAGTTCCAATATAAGTGAAGAACTTCCAATTCTATCCGGTGAGACCTCGAGCTCTTCGATGTCCTTAATCCAGGTATATTCACGGATATTAAGCAGGCAATCTTTTTTACCTTTGCCCAATATTCCCCCATCGTTTTCTATGTTGTTATTTTCTTATCTCTGTCCTCACTTTGCTAGTTCTCAGCTTAGGCTTTTGTTGGAAATCTGGTGTTCTTGGAGTTCCTTCCTTCGCGGAACACTTTTTTCTTAGTCCTCCTGTGCGATCCCCACATCTCGTAGATCGTCTTCAACCTCTTTAAATCATGCTTCCTTGCATTTCTTATTTAGCAGATAATTAGGTACTCTTCTAATCTAACGAGGACCTACCACAGCGCCCCAAGTGTCAGTTTCCTTAACTACCTGCTACTGTTGCCGTAACCTTTCTTAGTCCTTTGTTATTGTTTGTGTCAAGTGGACGTTTATTTGTTTTCATCTTAATTATACAATATGAGTTGGAATTTAATGAAGATTTTTCGCGAGGTGATTGATCAAAAGTCAGCTGTGCTATTTCTACAGGAGCGGAACGTCATTCCCCGTAAAATGTCTTGTAGAAAGGGACATAATATGAAACTGCAACTGAATATTGTTCTTTTTAATGAACATTGTTTATAATTGTTGCTAGATATTGCTGTGTTTAATCAATATTGTTTATAATAAATGTTTAATTATATCTTATTATTTATTTTCTATTTTAAATATTTCAATTTGAAACAAAAATAATTATATTTAACTACAATGTGATGGTTTTTGGTTAATTGTTTTGATTGTTCTGTATATACGACACCGTTTTGATGTGATATTGTTATTTTTAATGAATTTTGTTTATAATAAATGTTATATTTTATCTTCTTATTTATTCAGTAGTTTATATATTTTACATTTAAAGAGAAATTGTGATATACAACTAAAATATGATTTTTTGTTTATTGTTTTTATTTTTAGCTATTTCTCTTTAAAAGAAAAATAGCTAAAAATAAAAACAATAAAAAAAAAATCATATTTTAGTTGTATATCATCTCCTATTTCATTTCCTAAGAATCCTCTTGTATGATAATGAAAGAATACTATTTCAAATATATTTCAGGCAGGATAACCTGACAGGGTCCAAATAGTTGAGGTAAGTGCCAGAGGAGCGTGCTGGGGTAGGTCGTCGTTAGATTGGAAAAGTACCGATAATTATTATTACAATTACACTTCCTTTATTGGTTAACAAGAAAGTTAAATAAAGAACTGTTTATTGTATTTCATGACTCCTTTTTATTGCATTTTTTTAATGAGCGCTACGCCAACCCCCTAATTGCTCGGATTCGATCCCACACCACACAAAGCACCTCCCCGCCTACTGTAACACAAGCCTACCCCAGTTGGGGCAGCCCTCATCGCCCTGCTCCGCCCCCCTGACTATAATGTTTACCGACATCCCTTTAGCCCTTTAAAAACCAGGGGGTTGGAGTATGACTCAGATCCGAGTGACAATGGTGCGCAATGCGCTTACAATCTGTCCGCGCTTCGTCAAGTGGCGCAGGTTCCAATCTATCCCTCTCTCTTCCACTCTCTCTCCCTCTCTCTCTAGTCCTCATTAGTTTGCTATTGTCTGGGCCCTGTGTAGGCAGCAATGGAGAGGGAGGGAGATTTTTAATCTAGTCTGCCTACAGAGCGTCCTATCTCAACAGTGAATGGAGTATTCAAAAGAACAGAAGGGTTGTTGGAATCGTTCGGAGTAAATATTCCTCTAAAGCACGATTCGTTTTTGCGCTAACTAAATTATGATTAAACTATATCAATAAACTAGAGCCAAAAACTCAAAAAGAAACACTATTATTTATTATAATGCAATTGGGAAAAACCACAATGCAAAGCCTTATGTTTCAAATCCAGTAATACACCCACTTACCAGTCGACTTTTCGCCTATTCAGGCAATCTTTCTCATACGCCTAAATAGGCGAAACATCGACTGGTAAGTGGGTGTATTACTGTATTTGAAACATAAAGCTTTGCATTGTGGTTTTTCCCAATTGCATTATAAAAAATTAAACTATATCATTACTTTGAATTAAATGAAAGGTTTAAGTAAATATGTGGAAATAAAAAGTAATGTATTCATCGGATTTATTTAGTTGGGATCTTTAAAGCGATTGTATTGCTGAGCTATAATTTTCAAAATTGGTATAAGTCCATTTTATCATATTTGCGATATCTTAAGGCTTTCGTTTGAATTACTTATTATTGAATTAAAAATTTGGACAAATCAGCAACTATTTTCATCATTTAACACTTGACAAAGAGTGGTGTATAAAACCCTATACAACTTTTAAATTGTATTACGAAATAATAATCATTAAAATCATTTAAAGAATAAACTACTTTTTTGCAAAAAAAAATAGGCCTTTGCAGACGATCCAGCCCCCTGCTAGCAGAAACAGATGGGGACGCTATAAAACAGGTAAAACACCTTGAAAGAAATAGCTGAGAAAACGGGACTACAGATTTCGTATGAAAAGACAACGAAAAACAGAGGTTATGACAACGGATGCCAGGTTTAGCAAGGAAATATTGAACACAAAATATGGACAAATAAACGTCACAAAAAGTTTCAATACCTAGGGTAGATAATATGTAACAACGGAACAGATTGGTCATTCGTAGAAGAAAGAAAAGCCAAACTGGAAAGACTGAACTTGAATTGAATTGAACTGAAGAAAAATTTGTCCTCCAATGCAAAAATAAGGCACTATTGTACAATAGTAAGATCAGCAATACTGTTGGTATGGAAACAGTCAGCCTTCCGAGTCTGGAGAAGGTCCTGAAGATTTAGAGAAAAATTCTGAGGAGGATTCATGGACCTTAAATAACAGAAGAGGAGTATAGACAAAAATCCGACGAAGAAATATACAGAAATTTGGAAGATCTTGAAAGTCATCATGACCAGGAGGCTGAGGTTCTACGACCACATGGTCAGAATGAACAATAAGCGGCAGCGCAAAAGAATTTTCGACTAAATCTTAAGCTAAAAGAGTATAGGTGGATATGTGAATCAAATAAAAGAGGAGCTGGATAGGCTATAAATCAGGGATAAGGACTCCTTGGATAGAGAGCTTTTCGGAAAAAAACTAAAAGAAGTTGGGGTTCTTGCAGGAAGGAACGAGAGAAGAGGAAGAAAATGAACCAAGGAAGAGCGAGAGGAACAGTCCAGGAAGATGAGAGAGTATTGGAGTAGAAGGAAGGCGGAGAGTGTGAAGAAGATTATTAAGTGATATTCGCCTTGAAATCTTTTTAAATTTTAAAAAAATCTTTTTTTTCCAAATGGAATTACCACTTGTGCTGCTTGTTCAAATCTGATCCTAACCAAAATTTAAATTATTATTGCTTTAGTTACAACTATCCGAATCAACAATAACAACAAAAACAATAATTTTAAATAACCAGGAGAGACCAATCCCCAATTTACAAACTAAACCACTTTTTATTTATTTGTACTACAGTAGGTACTAAAAGTTTTTGTAGAGATCCACCGATTTGTACTACAAATAAAGTTCAGTTGAGTACTTATTTTGTACCCTCCTAATGCGCCTATTAAATATGAGTACCAACTTAATATTGTTTTCAGATATTGAGTATTCTGCATTAAATAAAATAATAAAATGTTATTTTTTTTTTTTATTTTAGGTTTGTTTTATAGATTTTAAGGGAGCGGAGTGGCTCAGTGGTAGAGCACTGAGTTGCCATGCATGAAATCCTGGTCCAAATCCCGCTGCAGGCTGTTACTTATATTTAGTCTGTTTGCAACGGGGAAGGGATCATATGGGTGGGATCTAGGACTCTCCTGGGGCTCCCAACCTTTATAAAATATTAAAAAAATAGGGTACCCAAAATAAGGGGGAAAACCCTGGTCGTTGAGGGTGACCTAGAACAAGTCACCTCCTTGCAGAACCGTTGTCCATGCAACAACAGTCTCTACCATGTACTGAATTCCAGACCCTTTCACGGGTCGTAGTGGTTACATTTTTTTTTTTACAGATTATAAAAATCAAAAATTACAGTTTATTAGAAAAATGTAATCTTTTTTTTATTTTCCAGCATTCTCTATAAAAAATAACAGTCCTAAAATAGAAATATTGGAACAAGATGTAGATTTTTAATTTTTTTAAAGTCATACTAAATTTTTCATTTAAATTTTTTAAAAATAGGTTCTTTAACCGACTTAAAAAAAATCAGAAACAATTGCTTTGCGATTTGCCAATTTTATAAATATTTTTAATTCAACTGATCGAGGATGACAAAAGACTAAAGAAAATAGATAAAATATTATAAAGGCTGGGTGAGCCACAGGAGGTTCTACCTATTCAGGCTCCATTCACGGCTGTTGACAGATTAAATAATTTACCACATCTGGATTTGGATTACTCTCACTATAGCAACCCAACGCTCTACAGATATACCCCCTTCTCCTCAAGGCCTTAGTAAATAAATCAATGAGTAACAAATAAATAATTATTTACCGACTCGTTATGAAATTGTTTGTATTGTAATAGTTTCTGAGAAGTAGTGAATAATGGCGCTAACCAAAATTTCGCTTTCCCCCTGCCACAACGACCTACAGCGCTAGCCGAACACCGTGAAAACCGACATCTCTCGTCGAAATTGTGAAATCCTCAACCTTCTAACTCCTTTTCAAACTGAACTTGACACCATTACTTTCTTAAAGTATTGCAACTGTGTCTATTTGTTGTTATTATTAGATACATCTAATATATACAGTGTGATTGGTAATTAGTTGCGGAGCCGGGGTGACAGTATGGGGCGATCCAGTCGCTATTACTATGAGACCTACTGTCCTAAAGCCCTTCCAAGATATTCCTACTTAAAGAATTTAACAAAAAAAAATGCTATTTAAAATTTTAAAATAGCTATAAATCCTAAAAATTGGTTTTTCTGGCCCTTTTTTGTTTTGCAACAAAAATATTCTAAATAAGGAATATTAATAGTCAAATCTTCGTAATTGTCCGTATGTTACGCGAAAATCGTTAAATAAAAACATTAAATGAAAAAAAAAAATATTGTGACTGCCTCTAAAACGTCGATATACTCATAAAAGTCCCACTAATTACCAGTCACCCTGTGTATATATATATATATATATATATATATATATATATATATATATATATTTATTTATTTTTTTTAATTTTGAAGAGAAAAGATTATTAAAGATTATGGCCGGGATTCGAACCCGGGTCGCCCGCGTTTCTAGCGCGGTGCTCTAACCACTGAGCTACCAAGGCGCGCATTCCAGCTAGACAAATCCTTTCTCTTCAATGATCCTATATCCCAGTGATCTCGCAATTTTTCGAGGTATACACGGGGAAGTATGTTCATTGAACATTACTTTAATCGGGATCTCGTTGACACGTCAAATTTATATTCATAATTTATTTTTTATTTATGGTGTTTTTTAATTATTTAAATATATATATATTTTTTTTATTATGTTTTTTATTTTTATTTTGAAGAGAAAAGATTATGTCTTGGCCGGGATTCGAACCCGGGTCGCCAGCGTTTCTAGCGCGGTGCTCTAACCACTGAGCTACCAAAGCACGCATTCCAGCTAGACAAATCCTTTCTCTTCACTGAGCCTATATCCCTGTGATCTCGCAATTTATAAAATATAATAAACAATGTAATAAAAATAACCATAAATAAAAAAAAATATATATATATATATATATATATATATATATATATATATATATATATATATATATATATATATATGTATAAGCCTCTAAAACTAATGAAAGAGGTTATTACATAGTGGAAGCTGTTTTGAGATGATTTGTAGGGGACCTTAATATTTATTAATAAACACAAGACCATTTTATATTTGTATTGCATCCATACAGTATCAATAATGTATTGCATATTGTAATTATTTGTGAATAATATGCAATGCATTAATAAGTAGAGCATTTCCAAATTACAGAACCATTTTTAAATTTTTTTTTTAATGAACTAGATTTTTTTAAATTTATTAATTGAAATTCACTACTGTATTATAACAATTCATCAAGTAAATATAATGAATGAAATATAATGGCATGGATAAAGGCATTTTGAGAAATTACACAGAGGTAGTACTCCAATAACTAATTCAACTTTGTTCTAGGAGTCATCTTCTTTTTAGACTCTTGGAGGAGGATAATCGGGAATTAAAGATGTAGGTTAGAGGTTAGAGTGTGAATGAAGTTTGTCATGAAAGGATTTTATATTGGGTTTCGGCAAAATTAGCTATAAACGAGACATTAACACCATCGTGTTCCATCCACCATCGTGGATGACTTTGTTCAGAGCAAAGTAACCAGCATTGAGGATTTTGGACTGAAAGCATCGGATACGAGAAGAATTCAATTGTTTAAATCTGAAAGATCTATTCCGTAATTTCAAATACGTTTTATAAGAGTCATGTACATGAGTTGTTTTTAAAAATAAATTGGGAGCTTACAGCGTTTGTCTAGTAAAAGTTGAAGTAGTCTGAAACGGCAAACAAAAAAATCAACCTTTTAGATACCCATTCCTCAAGTTTTTTTTTCACATTATTGTCGAAAATAGAAATTATATATCCATAAATTTGTCGTTTTTTATTTTGAAAAGATTTGTCCTGGCCGGGCTGATGGTGATTATTTTTAAATATTTTTATTTTGAAGAGAAATGATTCCCGGCCAGGACAAATCTTTTCTCTTCAAATTATAAAAATAGTTAAAAATAATATAGATAAGCATCAGGATGGTTTAAATATCAGAAAGGGTCCATCTGTAACAGATTAAATAATTATCTTCAATAATAATAGATGATCTTGATTATATGTGGAAGAAAATAGTCCTGGTGCAGGTCAATAAATTTCTCTTAGGTATGGAGAAATGTTTATTAAGTAGCCAACATTTCGACCTAAATTGGAGGTCTTCTTCAGGGCTAAATATGTAAAATAATTAAATATTTAGGTAATTAAATATATTTTTTTTTATTTATTTATTGATATCTACAACTGTATTACAATAATACAACAAGTAAATAGGCTAAGTGATATATAATGACAATTATAGAGAAACTACCCACTGGTAGTACTCAAATCAAAGTTCAAGTAAGGAGGTCACGTGGCCATCTTCTTTTCAGACGCCTCGGAGGATTATCGGGAATTTTAAATATATAGATGAAATTTTTAAATATTTTTATTTTGAAGAGAAAAGATTCCCGGCCAGGAAAAATCTTTTCTCTTCAAATTATAAAAATATTTAAAAGTAATCACCATCAAAAGAACAATTAATAAAAATAAATCATAAAAAAAAATATTACGAATAAAGTAATAAAATATGTATTACTAATAATTTTTTTTTTTTTGTAGGTTAGTGAATGACCCTTCTTCAGATATTGTAACTAGTAAGTACTTAGCTCATAGTAATAACCAGCAACTGTCACTTATTCACAAAGACTACGTCAACAAAATACCTCAAGAGTAATCTTGGTCGACCCCCCCCCCCTCGGAGGGAAATATTTCCGGGGCGAAGTATTAATTTTCTCCCGCCAAAACGGAGGCGGGAAACTCATTACCATTCCCGCGAAATATTTACCTCCTAAAATTCCCGGACTAATTTCCCGAGCGCATAATTTGACGATGCGATATATAATGCCGGAGAGTCAGGTAAGCGCCACTCTCAACGAAAAATTTACGTCTTTTATTATTTTTTCCCCCCTCCCTTCATTATCATTTTGAGCTGGTGTGGAAATTCGGATTTAACGACTTGTTTTTATATAAAACTCTTTCTATTTAAAAGTTTACGATATAAGGCCCGCAGCCATTCAGGCAAAAAAAAAATCTTTTCATTATTAGAAAAAAAAAATGTATTCATGAATGTTTTAATGCTCTTAATCATATCCATCTTAGTATGATGGTTTGTTATCAAGATTTTTTCGTAATATTTGTTTATTAGAGGGGGCTCAGTAGTAGAGCGGTGAATTGCCATGCCAAAGATCCTGGGTTCAAATCCCGCTCGCATGCAGACTTTTATTTAATCTGTTAGCGACCGGGGATGGATCCTATTGTATCTAGGACTCACTCACAGTGGCTTCCCCTCTATAAAGTTGGTACTCAAAAAACGGGGGGAACTTGGGCGGTTGAGAGTGATCTAGGAAAAATCACCACACCCCACAACCGTCGAAAAATAGTTCAGTCTCTACCATGTACTGAATCCGACTTTGTTTTTATATTTATTCATATTTGCTGATCCAAGCCCTTACTGATCTTATCGGACGTAGTCCATCGAATAGGCTTAACCCCTTAATGCACGCTTTTTTTGAAAAAAAAACGACAAAAAATAAAAAAAAATTTTAAATTTTAAATAATTAATTTTAAAACCTTGTTTTAGATTCTCACAATAACAACAGCAACTCCAAACCTTTCTCTCTTTAGTGGAATATACTGCACCCAACCTAATCTCCCTTTATAAAGCATTAGGCTTTCATCAATTCATCCATTGCCAAAAAAATCATCATTTCATTTTTATCGACGTGTTTCCATTTACTGTCAGATCTGCCCTTGAATAAAACAATTTTATAGCTTACTATCGTATGAAAACGATAATTATAAAAAAAAAATATGTCGTTTCTGTGTTTTTATATTGTTATTTTAAATTCTCGAATATATTCGAGTGCGAAAATTACAGCAGCATAAAATACGGCACAGCTCGAATTAGCTGGAGTCTGTACCTTAAGGGGTTAATAATTGAACAGGAAAAAAAAATCTGGACCAGATAAGGACTGTACTGTTCGTAATGGTTGTACAAGGAGCTTAGCATTAGAACATTTTATTTTTTACATTAGCACTTTTTCAATGAAGCAAAACTTTTATGAATGCAATATTAGTTAGTTTAATGGTATGATGGTCTTCAGTATTGCTAATCTACAGCCAATTTTTTAGGCAATTTCCAATTTTTTTTACTTCAGATCGATCTATCGATCGAGATAGCTAAATTGATATTATAATTCGATTGTAGCGAATAAATTAATTAATATATTAATAGCCATGGATGGACACTCCTATGGCTCACCCAGCCTCTGTGAACCTGGTAGCCTTAATCGGGGGGGGGAACCTGAAGTTTGATCGTGATCTAAAACAGATCACCTCCCTGGACAACCGTTGTCCTAAAAACAATAGTCTCTAACATGTACTGAACACTGGACTCTTCGATAAAGCATGAATCAGTAAAGATAGTGTTTACACCCCATAATTATCTATTACAATTATAATTATCTATTATAACCCCCATAGTATTTTTTTGAAATTTTGGTTCTTAATCCTTTTTAAAAAACACTGACATTAATATAGTTATAATATAACAAAATAACGCTATTTTATTTTCTAGATTTTTGTTAGTATTAGTGTTAAGAAAACGCCTAAAAGAGTTAATATACATAAAGTATTTCAGTGAAAGAGAAAACCATATTTTTATTTCTACAGATTTTAAATATTGTTTAATTATTCATTTATTTCATTTTGTTTTCTTATTCCTTTTGTTTTATGTTTTTTTCTCTTTATATTTTTATCCAAACCTGTCAAAAACAAATAGTTGACGATCAGCTGATTGGCTGACAGAGAAATAATACAGAATGGGCACCTCTCCCTTGGCTTGATTTAATTTCCTACTGTAATAGATCTCTCATCCACCTTCTTTTTAGTCTCCTCCTAGTGTTCTCAGGCATGAGAGTCGTGGCCATCTGTTCTATCAATGGGTTTGGGTGTCTGTGTAGTTTTCCTTGAAAGCGCTTGTAGTTAGTATGTGTTCATCAACCGTTTATATTTTTAAGTCCGTATGCAAAGTTTTGTTATCGACATAAGTCTAAGTACTTTTCACTGAAAATTTTGCAGTCATATTCTGTGATTCCGGTCTAGCGATCCCGTAAATTTATGTTTTTTAAAAATTATTTTTATGAGTAGTTCTTGTTCGACATTTTATAAATAATCTTAAATTCTCAAAAAAGTCATTTCATGCCCTTGAGGAGCTAGGAAATGTTAAATATGAATCGTAAATATTTTTTCTGTACCCGGTGGAAGAGAACTTCCATGTAGTGTCGGCTCTCAGAGTGCCAAGGTTTCTTTCAAAACCTGTTTTCGAGTTTCAGCTTCCTGCTACTAAAAGGGCCCTTCCCGTGTAGCAGTTGATATTTTTACTTTTGTTTTCGTTTTTAGTTTTAACTTAAGTACGAAAATGATATATATATAATTTTATTACATTTCATAATTAATTGCCATTGCGATTATTGTAGCAAAAAAAATATATATTAAAAATCTTTACCACTTCAAGCAATAAAGGTCTTCGGTTCAGTCCATTGTTGAGACTATACTGTTTCTAGTTCAACAGTTGTGAAGGGAGGTGATTTGTCATTTTATTATATTAGAAAACATTCAAGTTTTAAAACAATGATCTCAAAGTACATGAATAATTTTAAAAGTACTATTGTGTAGGGATTCCTCAGTGTGTAGACTGCATAATTGAAGGTCGCTGGTTCGAAACCGAATAGGGCAGATGATTTACCAATTCTTTTGAAAGCTATAGATCAGCCATATGGAATGATAAGATTGTCCTGGGACTCACCAAGCTATAAATTGGTTATTATACTCTTGGTGGAGTATGAACTCATTCAAATCACCGCCTTGAACAGCCGTCAGCTTAGAAACAGTAGTCTCGAACATGTAATGAAACCGAAAACCCTTCCCGTTGATATGATGAGTGTTCGTAAGATAAGTTCATTTGTAATGATATTTTAATATGACATTTCACCACAACTCTAGCCAATACTTAACCGTAAACAATATCGTTCCCTTCAATTTTTTCCATTTGAAACCTAATATTAGTAACTTCATTGTCTCGAAATATAACCTTTAGTTCACCTTTCATATGCAATAGAAAAAAAACAACAGGAAATTCCAGTATCATAATCCCAGCCTGGAGCATGATACTGCCTCCAGCCAGGCCAATGGATTAATTCCAAAGATACCTTGGACTGGAAGTATCCATATCCATCACACGGATCCAATCGGCAAAATATGGGATTGAAAAGGGTATAGGAAATTATGGGTTCCGTAAGGTCAGTGGGTTTCCTATGAAGGTGGGATTTAGTGTGGGTGTTGACGTGCTCTGTCAGTCAGGCTTGTTTATTTGTTTATCTTATCTGTTGTAGTTGTATATTATGTATATTTTATGTCATGTAATTAGTTATAATCACTACACCTGTTCCCGATATTCAATATTTGGTATTTCCTGAAATTTTAATTACTCCAGGTTAGGTTGTCAAGTTTAAAAAACTAATTATGAAAACTGAATAATTATTGATTAACTGAATAATTTTAATTATAAATGCGTAAGAAAATATGTTATGTATACAAGAGGAAATGAATTCTTATCTTGTAATAGTTTTGATTGGAAAATTTGTAAAAGTTTCGAACCACATTACTGGGCTGCATGGTAGAGACAGCACTATTTCATGGACATCGGTTGTGCAGCGCGGTGATTTGTCCTAGATCACGTACAACCGCCAGATTCCCCCCCTTATTTTGGGTCCCCCTTTATAGAGGCTGATCCCTAGGAGGTTCCTATAGCCTATATGATCCATCTCCGGCTGCCAAAAGATTAAATAAACGTCTTGCCATCAGTGGGAATTGAACCCAGAGCCTTCGGCATTGTGACACAGCGCTCTACTACTGAACCACTCCCGTACTCCTGCCAAGACTGTTCTAATTACAGAAATTTGTGAGTCTGGCCTATTAAAGAATAAAAAAACCATCTTTACATAAATAAATTACCCCGAAACGAAGGCACATACCTTTACAAAAATAGAGCTGGAAGAACAGGAGTTGGAGTGCCATAAGACAATCCCTGCTCCAGCCAACAGACAACAACCAGATATTACTCCTCTTCACAAATGGGTCCTCATGAGGATTATTTATATCCTTAAGGACCTCTTGGATGCCAGGACACAATGTCACCAAGGAGATTTATTTAAAGGATAACTCTACTGTAGTGGCGACATCTTGCAAGCAATAATTTAGGGCCCGATTCGCTTCTAACGTAAATAGATTCGGGTTTTCTCCTCCCCACTTTTTATTTATTTTTACTTTTGTTTATTTTAACAAAATATTCGTGACGAAAATACTTCGGCCTTGTACAGCCCCGCGGCTGCAGTCCGAATTCTTCCTTGGAAGATTTAAAGCCTTGTAAGTCTTCTAGCTCTGTTTTCGAATTCAAGAAAAAAATATATAAATTTTCGATCATACATTTATACAAAGAACTTAGTATTTATGTATTTATTTTGTTATCTTCCTTAGAGCTACTCTATATGGTCTGAAGAACTTGATGCAGCCAAACGCTGTTAAGTGGAGAAAATATTCCTATATCTAGGGAAAACTGTTGAGTTTGTGTTTGACTAAACTACTTTCCTGAACGACCGTTGGCTTAGAAACTATACAACTTCTTACAAGTACTGTCCCCTTTGCTCTTCAAGAGTTACAATGGTACTGGTTTTTTATTGTGTAATTCTTTTTTTTCTACTTACTATTGATTTTTATTAATAAAAAAATTAATATTAATAAAAAGATACAGTTATACTAAAATTTTCTCATCAATCTGAACATCGTTATACCAAGATACGCTTGATATTTAAAAAAAATTCAAATACTGAATTACAACGAAAAGGAAAATGCTTTATATATTTTTTTAAATCGATAATAAAAAAATACAATATTTAATTTAAGTAATCTTAATCGGAGTAGAGATTTGGGGCTCCACTAAGCGTATCCAATCCTTACAGTCCAAAATCCTTCGTAAAATCCTCAAAGCTCCTTATTTTGTTAAGAATAAACTCATCCATAACGACCTTAATGTCCCTTTTGTTGCTGATTTGGCCCGAACCCGGTATCTATCCTTTCATAACAAACTTCATTACCACTCAAACCCTCTAAGTTCAAACCTAGCTTCCTCTTCAATTCCCGATAATCCTCCGAGGCGTCTGAAAAGAAGATGGCCACGTGACCTCCTTACTTGAACTTTGATTTGAGTACTACCAGTGGGTAGTTTCTCTACATTTCATTATCATGTCATTATATATCACTTAGCCTATTTACTTGTTGTATTATTGTAATACCGTTGTAGATATCAATAAATAAATTAAAAAAAAAAAAAAAAAGTAATCTTACTAAGCTTAAGAACATAGTTTAATAGTTTTAGTTCGTATATTCAATGGACACTTTGGGATCAACATATTCTCTTGGGGCACACCCAGCCTCTATACATGGGTACCCTTAATCCCTTCAAAAAACAGTTAGTGAAAAGTAATTCCTTACAAATTAACGACATACAAAACCGTCGTCTTAGAAACGGTGCAATCTCTACCACGTAATGAACCCAATACGACCTGACCTTGTAATGGTACGGTTTTCTTTTTTTAATAGTTTTAAATGATGAGCGCCTAACCAAACAATTTTTATATCCTTTCCTTGATTTGATTCTTTTGTATTCTATCAATTTTTGCTACATTTAAATAAAAATGAGCAAGCAAAAAAAAAATCTCTAAAATAGTGGATAAATCAATTAAGGCCACATATGACGTGACGTATCGTACTAAAAAAATGACACCAATAAAGGTCAAATGCTGCTCAAATCACATCAAAAGTCAGAATCAGAAAAAGATAAACAGACTCATCTGATAAACAATCTCAGGTCGAGATATTAAGTGAAATACTCATGCAAAGGTAGGCAATATAACAACTGCTGAAAAGGTTATATTAAAAACAGCTGATCGGTTGGAACTCTCAAGAACAAACGGACAAAGAAACGCTCTCAAGTCAAAATAAAAATCACATATGTCTTATACGTATTATGTAGAGAATTGGACCTTGAATCATAGCCTGAAATGTGTTTGCTCGATAATGATGAATCGATTTTTTTTATTCAATGTATATATCGATTTTCTACACATGCCCCCTTGTTTGTAAGAACTGTCATAAACGCCCATTAGCGAACGCCATAGAAATACATATCGATAGGCGTGGTAGGACACACGCCTCAACAATAGGACCCAGCGCCTGTTAGCAGCCGAACTGCGAGAGATCCAACCCTTTTCTTTTCTATCAGGAGAAGAAAAGAGAGGGGATGAAAAGTGGCCGGTATTTCCCTTCAAAAGGACCCCGTTTCCATTGGAACCATTGGAACTATTTCAATTAAGGGCGCTGAAAAGGGCCTGGTCGCGAGAGCTGGATGAAAAGGCCTTCGGATCGGGAAAGGTATGTCTCGTTAATTAGATGTCCTCTTCCCTCAGGTGTCCCAGAATCCTCCCTGCAGGATTATCAGGACACTCGTAGTCACGATGTACCAGTACCTATATCCTGCAGATCTAAATGATCTACATTTATTATGCACACAAGTTTTACCTTTATTATTTAATTAAGTAATCTACTATCCATTAATTTTTTTTAATTACTCATTTAATTGTTCATTTAACCTTATATCAGTATAAACTATGGCTAATGGAACGGTACTTCAAATGGAAAAACGTTCTAAATTTTGCATATCCAGTTATAATCAGGACAGAGATCTTAGAGGGTACATGGCCAAAAAGCTCGGGACTCACGTTTTAAGTCCCTTCCGAAATACGGCACAACTTGAAATTTTTTACTCCAAATAAGAAATCCTACCGAGATGCAATCCCGTGATCTTAGGTAAAATTTCCAGACCCTAATGGGGCTCACTCAGCCTCTATAAACTTCACTTCATTCGAGAAAAATCTCTGAGAAGGATATCGAAATCAAATCAACAACCAATGTCTTATAAAAATGTCAGTCTCTACTACTTACTAAACCCAAGACCACTGATTGTACAGACTGCTTTTGGTTATTTTAATTTTTTTCGGCCAAATATTCCAGAAGCAAGAAACGTCCATCCACATAATTAACGTTGCGACTTACCTTTAGCGAGATTAACTTAATTTATGCTCATACTAGACTGAAACGACAAGAAACAGCTCGCCGTTTCAACTAGACAAACGCTCTAAGCTCTAAATTAATTACAAAAGACTCATATACATGACAATCATTAGACTGGGGCTCCACTAAGCCATTGAATTCCTCTCGTAGCCAATCCTTACAATCCAAAATCCTTCGTAAAATCCTCAATGCTCCTTACTTTGTTACGAATAAAGTAATCCATAATGACATTAATGTCCCGGTTATTGCTGATCTGGCCCGAATCCGATATCAATCACGACAAACTTCATTTCCACTCACACGTGGGTTTGAGGTAATTTCGTAAGGTAGGTAATTTCAAACCTAGCAACCTCTTCAATTCCTGATAATCCTCCGAGGCGTCTGAAAAGAAGATGGCCTCGTGACCTTCTAAACTTTTTATTTGAATACTGGGTTGTAACACTACTTGCCTTTGTCTCTGGACATGATTTATCTCTCATTATATTTACTTGATGTATTATGTGTACAGTTGTAAATTTCAATAAATACATTTAAACAAAAAACTTATTTTATGAAATAATTTAAAGATTTCAACTGTCGAATCCTGAAAAAAAAAACCAATGCACCACTACAACCCATGAAGGATTGGTTCTGTACGTGGTATAGACTGTACAATACTGTCAACGATTGTGCAGAATGATGAATTGTTGAGATCATGCTCCACCGAGATTTTCCCAAATTAAGAGTACCCACATTTAAGAGCCTGGGTTAGCCTAAGGTGTGTCAGTAAATCCAATAGGGCCCAAATATGGCTGTTGCAGGTTAAATATTTTATCTGTCACAGCAGAATTTGAACCAAAGACATAGCAATGCAACACTCCAAATACCTACAGTATAGAATAATTCATATCTATTATAATAATTGGTAATAATAATAATTCATAGCTAGAATATAATGTATAGAATAATTCATTGTGTCTATTTAGTTGTTTTATTTTTTTATTTTTTAAGAATATGTACATCATGTAAAGAAATTATTACATGCTAGCTCATGCATTTAACAGAAGTTATGAATTTATCTATTATCTTTAAATGCTTAATATCTTGTCAAGATTCGTACTGTTAATTTATTTATTTTTACTTGTTTTCTGTCACTTTTTACTCGCTTTTTTATTTGTAACATTTGGTCTTCTGGCCAAATAAATATGTTTTTTTTTTCTGTTCATATTTGTTATTCTAAAGGAATTTAGTCCCAGAATAAAGCTACTTTCCTATTGTATCATACTAGCTTTTGCCCGTGACTTCGCTCGCGTGGAATTTGTTCTCCACATAAAGTATGGTGAAAGAATATCTTAAATAAATAATTTAATTTTTTTTTAACTATAAGTTACTCGTACATCCAAAATTTCAGACGTCTAACTACAAAACTGACGGATTCTATACAATCGTTGAACCCCTATTATATAAAAGGAGAAACCCTTGGGGGTGGAATTAGCCGAATTTCTTTCTTAAATTATACAAAGAACCTATCTGCAAATTTCAAGATGCTAAGTTCCTGATTTGCCTTTAATTATGTAATATAATAAATTCTTCACAGTAGCTAAAAAACTGTCAGGAGGGGCATAATAAGACGACTGTACAGAGCATCTTTAGGGCAACGTTATCATTACATCGATATTTCCACCTCGATCCGAACAATCGATTCCAGATCTAGGTACGCCTACACCTGGCTCAGGTAAGTGTACTATTTATTACAGGTGATAATTATCAGATGTGAGGAGGCTCAGCCTTGCATCTTATGCATAGATGTATAGTAATGCACACTCTCTCACCTGCAGTGGATCTTTATCCGGGTATGTATGCAAGAAGGATGGTTCTGCAAGGATACAAGAGAAATATGACTAAATATATCAGTAATATTAAATAATTTTACTATAAAACTAGGGGAACACGACCCGTCTCCTTAATTTATTTATTAGCCATTTTTTTCAACTTGAACTAAGGACATCAAAACACGAAAAAATGTTCATATAAAGATATATCCGCAAACGCAGCTATTCACAGCTAATGATTTTCATTTTTATGAATTACTAGCTTTTGCCCTCGGCTTCGCTCGCGTGGAATTTGGTCTGCCACATAAAGTTTCGTGAAAGAATATACTCGTACATCCAAAATTTCAGACGTCTAACTTCAAAACTGACGGATTCAATACAATCGTTGAACCCCTATTATATTAAAGGAGAAACCCTTGGAGTTGAAATTAGCCGAATTTCTTTCTTAAATTATACAAAGAACTTAAATGCAAATTTCTATGATGGATATATCTAAATACTATGATGGATTCTCTACAGTGCCTAAAAAACTGTCGGGGGAGGGCACGTGCCCCCCCATAGATGCACGCTTGCTATAGCCATTGTGTTATTCTGATGTATGACCTATAAAACTGTAAAGTTTCATCCAAATCTGTTTAGTAGTTTTTGCGTGAAAGAGAGCCAAACATACAAACTTTCACATTTATAATATTAGTAAGATTAGTAGGATATCAAAACAAATAGTTTCCCTCTTGTTCTTTCTGATAATTTAACAACTATGATCATGTGATTTGCTTTTCATTATTTCCTATAATGGATTTTCCACAGTACCTAATAAATAGTCGGGGGGAGGACATGCCCCCGTTCGCCCCCCCCTAAATCCGCGCTTGCTATATCCTATGTGTTATTCTGATGTATAACCTATATTATTCTCAAGTTTCATCCAAATCTGTCCAGTAGTTTTTGCGTGAAAGAGAGACAAACTTACAAACTTTCACATTTATAATATTAGTAAGATTATATTCTATATTTATTGCACATGATGATGACTATAAATATTCTAATATTTAAAAAAAATATATTTATTAGTTCAACCAACTTTTAATCCATATATAGTCGATTGTATATCGCTCCACACCCTAACAGCGGCCATGTTAAAGGGCAAAGGTATTCCAGAACAAGGCACAGTCTAGAACTTGTAGTCTTTTTCGCAGGCGTGTTCCTCCGACAAATAACAGCCATTATATTCAGAAAGGAATGAGACACCTCCGCTTAGGGAGTCAAATCAGGAACAAAGAACTTTAGCTAAAAAAAAAATCCAGGAAGCAGTGGAGTTGTAGGCGTGGGTAATGATCAAGTAGGCACAGCCTTGGCACTTATTGTTAGCTATGGTGTCTAATATCCTTCTTAAGTTGGCGATGTAACGAGATGAAGGCAGATCATTTCAGTATCTCTTTAACGGGCTCTGGATCCTTCGCAATGTCCGATTAAAAAGCACACAATGCAACAATAATGCAGTCTATATCGTTAAGACAACGATGAACGTAATGACCACGGAAATACGAGAAATATGCCTGTTAGCCATTATTACGTCACGACTTTTAGGTTATAGCTTATCTAGTATATAGCTTATAGCTCCATTGGAAATGTTTTTTACGAAAGGTAAACATATTAATGAGTATGTAGGGCGCTGAGTAGGTATGCTGAAGATTGCCTGCGGTAGATAAATGATTTATGCAGTTTATATCCATGAATCTATCTTATCTATAGACCCTTCTAGAGTAGTATAGCCACTACAAAATGGGGCTCTTGCTATTAGTCTTTCAGTTGTTATTACCAAATAATAAATATTCTATAAAAATATTATAGAGGCAGTGGGGTAACGTGTTGTATAGGGCGTCGGGTTCCTTTGCTGAAAGAAGGTAAAAAGCCATAGATGGACTATCTAGAAATCTTCCTGGAGCTCATCCATCAAATACGATGTGTACCAATACCCTAGATACAGTGCCCTATTTTTAGTGGAAAACCTGGGGTTAAGGGTGATCTAAGGCATATCACCACTCGTAAAAACCGTTGGCTTAGGAATAGCTCAATATCTACAATGTATTGAACCACCAAAAAATATTTTTTTTAGATTAATTTATTGATATTTACAACTGTAATAATATTACAAAAAGTAAATCTGCACTTGTGGAGAAACTATCCATCGGTAGCACTCCAATAAAGTTCTTTAGTAGAAAGTCTTGAGGTCATCTTCTTTTCAGAAGCCTCGGAGGGTTATCATGAATAGTATTGGAAGCAAGTTGAGACTAGTGGATTCAAGTGTGTATGGAGCTTGTCATGGAAGGATAGATATCTAGTTTGGGCCAAATCAGCAACATATCTGATATTGAGATCATGATGGATGAGTCTGTTTGTGACATAATAAGGAGCATTGAGGATTTTACGAAGGATTTTGGATTGTAAGGATTGGATACGAGATGAATTGGATGGTTTAGTAGAGCCCTAAAGCTCAACTCCGTATGTCAAAATAGGTCTGATAACTGTCATGTAAATGAGTCTTTTGTAATTAATTGGGAGCTTAGAGCGTTTGTCCAGTAAATGTTGAAGTAGGCGAAAACGTCGAACAGTTTCTTGTCTTTTCAGTCTTGTTTGAGGATTCAAAAAAATAGGCCTGCTCCACTTCAAACCATGAAGGTTCTTGGATTCAGTAGATGGTAGAGACTGTACTGTTCCTAGCTGGAAGGTAAATTTTCCGAGATCAGGTTATTAATCAACCAATGTACCCGCCTTATTAAGGCAGAGTAAGCTCCGGAATGTTCCACAGATCGCACAGAATCCATCCGTGGGTGTTAGCAAATTAAATAATTTATCTGCCACAGCTGGATTTGAACTTTCACAATCAAATCTCGGCCACGACAAATCTTTTCTCTTCAAAACAAAAATATTTAAACGGTCACCTGTGGTCTAGTAGTTAGCGTAACAAACTACTAAACCGAAGATCGCGGGTTCGTAGCCCGGCAGGTGGCCCTAGGATTTTTTTAAGAGAGTAAAAAATCCTTAGTTGCCCCGTCCTTCGGAAGGGACGTTAAACGGGGGTACTGAGTCTGTACGATTTCAGGTACTCGTTAAAAATCCCTATCCTAATTAAACCTGGATAGGCAAAATTTAGAGCTCTCACTGTGTCCGATTAGTCATAGCGGCATAAAGTGACGTTAAATGAACAAACAAAAATATTTAAAAATAATTTCCATCAAATAACAATTAATAAACACAAACAGATTTTAGTTTCGATTTAGACCAGATAAAGTAAACACGTTATTTTTTTTTTTTATTGCGCTGATTTGAGATGAGCTCCATTTGATCTTCGTTTAAATAAGTTTTTGTTATTTGTTATTTAAAGTTATTTTCCCGTATTTTAGAGACTTAATATTATGTTTTTTTGGATTTATCCATTAGCACCATTTTAATTATTTTGAGTTTTCTTTAAAATATTTCTCAATCTATATATTGTCATTGTTTATAACTTTTCTAGCTAGTGAACGATAATTGTTCACTGTTACTCACTAATATTGGTATGTAAATTGCAAATTTTCTTAATTTTTTATTTATTTTGTATCTTTTAATAGATGGAATTTCCCTTTTGTGCTGTCATGATAGTCATTGTAGAATGGAGACGTTAGTTTATTGCCTGTACAAGTACTTTCACAACAGATATTAGTCACTATCGCGTCGAGTGTGTATCAATATCAACATATAGTGATTCATGAAGGAAGCTGTCACGACAGTATTTCCAATCCGACAGATTCAGTTCTGACTAATATCTTCTGTTGCATCATGTCCTCAATAAAATGCATCATACTTTGAATAAGAGATAAATAGAATGGAAGTTTAGATAGTCTATTTCTTCTCTTCATAACAACAAATGAACTTATTAAGAATGATTTGGTGTTGATAAGTTTTGTTTCGGTAACAGAATGTGTTTCTTCTTTATCTTCCTCACTATGCGATTTCTAACGTTGAGGAGATGTTTCGAGTACATGCAATACACAAAAAACATACAATATCTTCTTCTAAATAAAACAATGAATATGATTAAACTTTGAAATTAAGATATGTTTTGTCTACCGCATCACTAAACAGACTCACAGAAAACGACTACAAACTTTTCAGTCAAAAGTACTTAGACTTATCACTAATGCACCATGGCACGTCAATAACAAAATGCATACTGACTTAAAAATAAAAACGTTTGACGAACACATACGATCGTACTACAAACGCTTTCAAGAAAAACTATACGAACGCCCAAACCCATTGATACAACAAATGGCCATTACTCCCATGCCTGAGAACACTAGGAGGAGACTAAAAAGAACGTGGATGAGGGATCTATTACAGTAGGAAATTAAAGCAAGCCAATGGAGAAGTACCGCTGGGTACTGTTCTTCGTCATGCCTTCCATGTCATTTTGTATTTTTTTTCTTCAGTCAGCCAATCTGCTGATTGTCAATTACTTGTATTTCACAGGTGTGGATGGAAATATAAAGAGAAAAAAAAAAAGATATGTTTTGTCTTAAATTGGAATCGGAGTGGGTCAGTGATTGAGCACTCAGTTGCAATTCTGAAAATCCTGGTTCAAACCCTGCTGCTGGCAACACGTTTATTTAATCTCTTAGCTGCTGGAGATTCCTTATTCCTTGTGGTTGAGCGAATTCTCGGACGTAGTCCTCTCTGCACAACCGTTATCGTAGGAACAGTCTCATGGATTGTAGTCGCTCAAGTTAAGTCTGGTACTCATGATTTGGGATGCTGTCCTTGAACCAAGATTTAGAAATACCATGCTAACCGTTTTTAAACCATGGTTCACCCTCGCAATTAACCGAGTTTTTATTATTCTTTACCAATAGACGCTGAAAATTGCCGTATCCTCCTGTTCCCCTCACCGGAACGGAAGAAACTGAGATGCCAACGGAGGAACACAAACTGGTCATTGCGAAACTAGACTAGGGGGCCTGGACTGGAACTGCTTCCCCAACTGGTTTCTGGATATCTCGGAGCCATTGAACCTACTCTTCTTATCTCTCACAGATTGTACTATCTCTCCTCTCACAGATATCTTCTTGTCAATGGATCCTCTGTCTGCTTTGTGCCCGTGGCGTCATTGGGAGCTTAACATGCAAGCCTTTCAAATTTTATCTTTATACTTTTGGATACTTGTCATCATTTCAAGATGGTAAAATCATTCCTGATAAATGTTCTAGTTATTGTTTATTGATCACGTAATGACTAAGTAGGGAAGTGCCACGGCTTGATGCTATTTCAGTTTCACAAAACAAGAATCCACGAATTAATACGAATCCTGCCTTGACGGGCGAGTCCAAGTAAAGGTATAACGGTCGGGTAAAATAGTTAGTTTTTGAAGGATTACTATGCTGATATAGTAACAATAATATAGGAAACATTCAGAAAAAGAAAGTTGATAAGAAAAATTGTAGGCCTAAATTAGTTAACTTATCGGCTCAGAAGCAGGCAAGAAATTAATATTTAAAAGGAATCCCATCAAATTATCTCCATCTTTCGTCATAAACCTACAAATTCCGGCCCTGCTGTTTCCTTTAATAATATTCCACTGATCCCTGTCGAACAGATACGTTACCTAAGACTCCATCTGGACAAACGTCTCACTTGGAATCCTCATACAAGACTGAAAAGACAAGAAACTGCTCGTCGTTTTCGCCTACTTCAACATTTACTGGACAAACGCTCTAAGTTAATTAATTACAAAAGACTCATTTACATTTACATGCCAGTTATCAGACCTATTTGGACATACGGAGTTGAGCTTTGGGGCTCTACTAAACCATACAATTCATCTCGTATCCAATCCTTACAGTCCAGAATCCTTCTTAAAATCCTCAATGCTTCTTATTATGTCACAAACGAACTCATCCATCATGATCTTAATATCCCATATGGTGCTGATTTGGCCCAAACTAGATACCTATCCTTCCATGACAAGCTCCATACACGCTTGAATCCGCTAGTCTCTCAACTTGCTTCCCATACTATTCCTGATAACCCTCCGAGGCGTCTGAAAAGGCCTATGTGTTATTCTGATGTATAACCTATATTACTGTAAAGCTTCATCCGAATCCGTTCAGTAGTTTTTGCGTGAAGGAGTAGCAAACATATGCAAACTTTCGCATTTATAATATTAGTAGGATGTTGGTGCGAAAAATCGTTTAGTCGGTTCTTTTTTTACATCTTTGGACCTAGGAACGGAAATGTCCTATTTGATATTTTACATAATTAATAGTTTTAAACTAAACATATAACTGTATATAATAATATACATACACAGACATGCACCCACATGCACAGACAGCTGATGCTATAATTAAATATGACGTAATAGATGACTCAGGCCCATTTAATAAAGCTGGCTCTATTGTTGATTACAGCGATGGGGGAAGGGTTCCACTCCACAGCTCAACTATCTAGCTACCTCTATACTCCAAGCTTACTATATATAACATGAGTACATATATTTATGTATATGTATATATGATATATAGCCAGTTCATATATTAATAGAATTAAAATTGAAAAATAAAAGTATTAATATATTTAAAAAATCTTATACAGGCCAAACTAGCATCTGATCATCCTGCCATCACGATCCTATTGCAATTGCTATAACTAAAGAAAGTTTACAGGATAACAGTTGTGAAAGGTTATTATATAAAAACAGCTGATAATTTTTAGAAATATACTTGATAAGGTTCCTAGTTCAGGTTTTTTTCCATTCATGTTATGATTTTTTAATTATATATTTTAATTATCTTGTTGATGTTACTGGAGTACTTATTTTTGAATCATTCATTCAAGTGAGTAAAAAACCTTGTTCCAGTCAAAAATTTGTTTTCTTTATTTAAAATACGTTTCGACTTATTAAGTCATTTTCAATTATTTCTTTTCTTATAAGTCTATTTTTATTTAATTCAAATATTTTTACTCATAAATTTGTACATTATTAACCTAAATAAAAAGAAATATTCAATAAATACATAAGTTATAAAAACATGTCCTAAAAATACTGAAAATAAGTATAGATACCTTTTAATAGTTGTCAATTAATTAAAAAAAATTGTTTGTATACTTGGAGTTAATAATGTTCTCTATGGTCATTCTTAACATTTATGAATTGAACTTTGGACTGTTATGATAATTTATATTTCAATATTATTTTAATTTATTTTCTCCCTACAATATATAAGCATCGTGAAAGGTCATAACAATACAAATTACTAGTTTTTAGTCTATATTGATTTATTTTCATTATTTTTAGGACATGTTTTTATAACTTATGTATTTATTGAATATTTATTTTTATTTAGGTAAATAATGTACAAATTTATGAGTAAAAATATTTAAATTAAATAAAAATAGTTTAAGGAAGAAATAGTTGGGGGTGCAGTCAATGAAAACATCAAAATAAGCATAACTTATTTATTATGTGCCGACGTTTCGGCCTACAATGTAGGCCATCTTCAGGGCGAATAAAACAAGTTGCAGGTTGGGGAGCTCAGAGACAAGTCAGAGACAAGCCTTCCTTAAATTAGAAGATGCAGTCGACCAACTCTTCTCTAACATAAATAAAAATAGACTTATAAGAAAAGAAAAAATTGAAAATGACTTAATAAGTCGAAACGTATTTTAAATAAAGAAAAAAATTTTGACTAGAAAAAGGTTTTTTACTCACTTTAATTAATTATATATATATATATATATATATATATATATATATATATATATATATATATATATATAAATATTTGATTTTATCTATTCATCGGTTACTGTTTAAATTACAATATAGCACAAACTGTATTTAAATTTTCAGTTTGAATTCACGTGTGTGAATAAATCTGTTTGCGTTTCATTTTTCCGCCTTTAAACAGAACTAAACGCCTATAAATTTTTTTTAATAAACTGGACTTCATTCTTCATTATTAGGGTAAAAGAAAAAAAAATTTTTTTACAGTCAATGTATATTCCTGATTCTCAAATTATTCAAGACGTTTCGACACTATGGTGTCATTTTCTATCTTTTTCTCTCTGCATCCTCAAAAAACTCCTTTACATATCTTTACATAATCACAAGTCTAAAAATTCTTGAAAGTCATATTTAATTTTTTTTTCTAAAAATCTTGGCGATCATTTATCCTCCATGGTCAAACAATATTATCAAACACAACTGGGGTGATACCTTAAAAAGAGCACAGTCCCTTCAGAGTTTGTAGTGGTACAGGTATATATGTATATATTTAACCTTGAACCCGATCTTAATTAAATACTTAGCTTGAGTATTTTGTTGTGTTATATGCCTATAACCTAACAAAATACATATATATGTATAACAGTTTTATGTACTGTAAAGAATGACAATTATTACCAGACGCCAGTACAACTTTAATATAACGTGAGTATTATTTGATAGCTAGCACCTGATTGGAGGAGAATCGATGCTCTTAGCTCAGAGGGACCAATTGAACTAGTGAGAGGAGCAGTTTGATGTCAATTGAGGTTAACACAGCCAATCACCTCCGCCCTCAAAGCTTTGCCTCTGTCTAGTGTCTGTAATCACCTTGAGTTTGCCTTTGCCTAAAAGTAACTGAACCTAACAGGTATTATAAGGGATAAATAGTTGTTGGTGCAGTCAATAAAAACACCTTAATAAGTGTAACTTATTTATTGTGTGCCGACGTTTCGGCCTACAATGTAGGCCATCTTCAGGGCTAAGAGAGAGAAACAAATAGAAAAACATATAAGAAACATTGCAGTAACAAGAATATGGTAACAAGTAATGTAGTAATGTGGTACAAGTAATGTGGAAATTAAAATAGTGACTAGATATGATGAAATAGTGTATAGATATGATAATTAAAGATAATGAATATAAAAGTGGTTACAGAATATAATAAAATTAAAATAGTGACAGATAGTAATAAAATTATAGATTATTATCTGTCACTATTTTAATTTCTGTTCATCATCTATAATTTTATTATTATCCGTCACTATTTTAATTTTATTTTATTCTGTAACCACTTTTATATTCGTTATCTTTAATTATCATATCTATTCACTATTTCATCATATCTAGTCACTATTTTATTTCCACATTACTTGTACCACATTACGACATTACTTGTCACCATATTCTTGTTACTGCAATGTTTCTTATATGTTTTTCTATTTGTTTCTCTCTCTTAGCCCTGAAGATGGACTACATTGTAGGGAAACGTCGGCACACAATAAATAAGTTACACTTATTAAGGTGTTTTTATTGACTGCACCCCCAACTATTTCTTCCTTATATTAGAAGTTACAGTCAACCAATTCTTCTCTAACACTAACAGGTATTATTGAAAACCATAAAATTTATATTATGTTTAATAAGATTTTGGGAGCGGAGTTGCTCAGTGGTAGAGCACTGAGTTGCCATGCCGAAAATCCTAGTTCGAATCCCGCTCTAGGCAAGGCTTTATTTAGCCTATTAACAGCTATAGATGGATCTTAAGGGATCTAGGATTCTCTGGGGCTCACCCAGCCTCTAAGAGGGTACCCAAAATAAGATAGAAAAATCTAGGATAAATCATTTCCCTGCCCAACCGTTGTCCATGAAACAGTACTGTCTCTACCATGTACTGAATCCCAGACCCTTCACGGTTTTTAGTGGTACAGCTTTTTTTTTTTTAAGATTTAATAAAATTCCATTACTGAGTATGCGTATGCATTATTGAGAAGTTTGGTTGTAGGTTGTATCTTAATTTATTATTCTATTTGTATTGATGGTGGAAATGTACTGAGTTTTTTCTACGTGCATGTATATGAATGAAAATATATTTATCATGTAGGTACTATGAAGGTATGTATTAAGGTAACCGTTTTTAAGTGCTATATAGTTCCAGTTGCTTAGACAACATGTAGTGTTGCTCTGAAGTTTAATTTTTACTGCTACCACTACAACCAACGAAATTTTTGGGTTCAGTACATGGTAGAGACGGTACTCTTTCTTGGACAACGGTTATGCAAGAAGTTAGTTTGGACGACTCTCAACCGTTACGTTGAGTTCCCTCAGTTAACAGTACTGTGTAGATGTTGACCCCTGGAGGGTCTGTAGATCCCTAAGGATCCATCCGTGGCTGTTAACAGATCTTCCACAGTCACGTTTGAACTCGAAACCTTTAAAAAGCACCTTACACTCTGAGTTGCCTGCTAGTCATTACTCTGTACTTAGTAATGTACTCAGTAATCGTTACTTACAGTATCCTTTGTCCATATTTAAAATCATGAAGATTTATTTTTAAAATGTATTTTTTGAAATTCACATCTGTATACTGAATACATCAAGTAAATATAATGAAAGATAAATCATGTCCAGAGATAAAGGCAATTAGAGAAACTACCCGATGGTAATACTCAAATAGTAAGTTTAACTTAGAAGATCACGAGGCAATCTTCTTTTCAGCAACAAATAGGACATTAAGAACATTATGGATTACTTTTTTCGTAACAAAGTAAGGAGCATTGAGGATTTTACGAAAGATTTTGGATTGTAAGGATTGAATACGAGAGGAATTCGATGGCTTAGTGGAGTTTCAAAGCTCTATTCCGTAAGCCCAAATGGGTCTAATGATTGTCATTTTTATGAATCTTTTGTAATTAATTGAGAGTTTAGAGCGCTTGTCTAGTAAATGTTGATGTAACGGCGTGCTGTTTCTTGTTGTTTCAGTCTAGTATGAGGATTCCACGTTAAGCGTTTGTCAAGGTGTAGTCCTAAGTACCGGACCTGTTCTACAGGAATCAGTGGGATGTTATTAAACGATACAGGAGGAGAGGAAGTCGTTGGCTTACGACGGAGGGTAAAAGTGATTTGAAGGGATTTGTGAGAATTTATTTTAATCCTCCAGTTTTGACACCAATTTTTAAGTTCAGTGATATGGGATTGAAGGGTATGGGATGCTGTAACTGGATCAGTGTTGACTGATAATATTGATAACAGACATGTGTCATCCGGGTACCTGGAACTTATATATTGTAATATTGATGAAATTTATTATCATTATTTATTGATAATATATGTTGATTGTTTTCATGATCATCTTGATAGATTTCGATCCTCAGGATTTATTAACTGTTGAAGTATAAACTTCTCACGTCATCACTCCTCAGGAATTTGTTAATTGCCTCCATAATATATTCCTGAATAATATTTAATCTGTCCTAGCGTAATTCAAAACCAAGCAATTATCCTATTAATTTATTATTTATTAATTCATAAATACAACGCTATAGAAGCCATAATGTTAGTTGATCGACAGCGACATTGAACTGTCACAGCAGGTGCTTCACAAAGGTGTAGGATTGTTCGGGGTCAGGGTGTCGCAATGCCAATAAATCGATACAATAAATCGATTCAACGAGGTAACGAGTTTCCCATTCGATAGCTTCGTAGCCTCAGGTATCGTAACGAATTAAAAGAAAAAAAAATGTCTGTCCATTGTTCGATTCTAACATCGCTATACTCGTTCGATTGTTTCAAATTTTCTTAGTCTTCTTTGTTTTAATTTTATTGAAAAACTTGTATTTCTAATAACTTTCTATGTATTCCTATTCAGTTTTATTTCTGCGTTTTTCTTTTCAAGTCCCGTGCAAACTATACACATTAGTCAATCATTCACGTGAGTAAATTAAAAACCTTTTCCAGTCATTATTATTTTTCTTTATTCTAAAAAACCAAATTCAAAGACAAGCACTGCATTATCAGCCCATTGCAAAAAAGAATCTCACACATTTGATTTCGAAAAGCCACGAATTTTGCACAGAGAGGGAAATAAGATAAAAAGGAGATTTTTAGAAGCACTATACATAAATGATAAAATAGATAAGGTAGTAAATGATAGGAAAGAATCTAATGAAATAAGCAAACTATACTCATCAGTGATTTTAAAGTTAAAAATTAAATAAAGAAATATAGAAGTCTACACTTATTAGATAACACAGATAACATAACCTTCTCAGTAACCTCACAGCATTGTTTTTCATTTTCCAATTCTTAATTCATAAAACTAACTTTTTAAAATAAATAAAAGATATAAAATAGATCAATATAGATAAAAAAATTACTAATTATATTAATTAACCATTCATAATGACTATATATTGAAGAACTAAATAAATTAAAATACTATTTTAATAACAATAATAATAAAAAACAGTCCAAAGTACAAATTACAAAAATTATTAATTGACCATGGAGTACACTATAACTCTAAGCTTTATTTTTAAATTATATGACAATTAACCAAAAAGGTATCTATATCTTATTCAGTATTTTTGGGACATGTTTTTTGTGTATAAAATAATGTATTTATTTGATTTGTCTTTTAATTTTTAGGTTGAAAATGTACAAAATTAAATTAAAAAAAAAAAAATTTTAGAGAATATTTTTAAAATTAAATAGTGTTGAAGGATTTAAAAAAAATTATGTAAATTGAAAATGACATGAAATTGTCGAAACGTTTTTTAGAATAAAGAAAAATAATAATGACTGGAAAAGGTTTTTAATTTACTCACGTGAATGATTGACTAATAAAGATGCACTCCAGTTACAAAAACAAGATATTTAAAATAAAAAACTATACACATTTAAAAAATATATATATTTTTGTTGTCAATTTTAACAACAATCATTTGTCTAGGCGTTTATACATTTTTATTTTTTTGGCCTATAGGCAAGACCATCTAATAAAGAGGTAATCAACCCATATGATCTTGAGGACCTGTATATCTGAAACCTGTACCGCTACAACCCGTGAAGGATCTCGGGTTAAGTACGAGGTAGAGACTATAGTTGTGCATGGAGGCGATTTGTCCTAGATCACGCTCAACCGCCAGATTTTCCACCTTTTTTTGGGTACCCACTTTATAGAGGCTGGTTGGGTCCAATGAGATTCCTAGATTCCATACGATCCATTTCCGGTCGCTAACATATTAAATAAAATTAAAATAATCCTACTTGCAGCGGGATTTGAACCCACGCCTTTCGGCGCGACATCTTAGTAGACTTAAAAAATCGCAGAACTAAAACTGAGCAGGAATACATATAAAATTATTGTAAATACAACTTTTCCAATAAAATTAATACAAAGAAGACCAATAAAGATTAAAATAAAATTATGAAAAGTTGAAACAATCAATCGTTTTATGAGAACAATCGAACGAATATTGCGATGTTAGAATCGAACAATGGACGGACATTTTTTTTTCTTTTCATTCTTTACGATACCTGAGGCTATGAAGCTATCGAATGGGAAAATCGATACCTCGTTGAATCGATTCCTAGATTCCATACGATCCATTTCCGTTCGCTAACAGATTAAATAAAAGTCTACTTCTATTTAGGGTAAGAGAAATAAAATCATTTTCCAATTTTTGTTTATTCTTAATTTTCACTCTTTAGAGACGTTTCGACACTATGGTGTCATTCTCAATCTTTTCTTCTCCTGAATCTTTTAACTTTAATAAATAAATTAACAATAATTACATTACTATAAATAATTTAACATAAATGTCCAAAGATAACACACTATAAGTATAGGTACCTGGAAAGTCATACTCTTAAAAATTCTTGGGAGATCATTAGTCCTCCATCGTCAATAAAATAATATTGCATTAAATGATCTCCCAAGAATTTTTAAAAGTATGACTTTCCAGGTACCTATGCTCATCGTGTGTTATCTTTGGACATTTATGTTAAATTATGTATAGTAATGTAATTATTGTTAATTTATTTATTAAAGTTAAAAGATGCAGGAGAAGAAAAGATTGAGAATATACACCATAGTGTCGAAACGTCTCTAACAGAGTGAAAATTAAGAATAACTGGAAAATGGTTTTATTTCTCTTACCCTAAATAAAAGAAGAATTAAATCCACTTTAAAATAAGAAATAAAAATTTATAAGAATAAAAGTCTACTTGCAGCGGGATTCGAACACAGGACTTTCGGCACGACATCTCAGAGCTCTACCACTGAGGAACACTTTGGAATATTTCACAATTAGCCTTTTCTTATAAAACATACTAATTGTTTAAAAATAGATAGTGTTATAACAATTAAACTATTATTATAAATAGATTTATGTACTATATTTTAATGATATTATTATATTTTATATCATAATTTCTACAGCTTAATTTACATTTTATGGATAAATAATTTAAAGAATATAAATGGATCCATCCAACTTAACTGTAGTGGCTTAATGTAATTTTCTTGTAATCGTGGTATGAATGTGGGCAATATTTTATATTTAGACTTTCTTTTTATTATCATTTTCGCATTTATCGTCATTTTTTTTCTCTTTATATATTTGTCCACACCTGTAAAATAAAAACAATTACAATCCTTAGATTGGCTGACAGTTCCTTTAATTTTGTTTTCCTTTAATTTGCTAATTTACAATTTTGTAACAATTATTTAATACATGTTGAAGTATAACAATTTACACCGCAAGTTGAATAACATAATAAATAAAAGCTGTAATATATTTATAGCAGTAGGAAAATAGAAAAAAACTACACAAAATATAAAAATAAATAAAATAAGTATAATATTTTGTAGTAAAAATAAACAATTTTAGTACAAAACAATCTTAGTCCATTTTTTTTTCTACCATTTAAGGAATAAATTCGCTTATGATTGATAACTTATTATAATGTATTAAATTAATTATATTTATTCTAATAGTATATGTCTAGTTCGTCTATGTATGTATCGTCTTAAGGTTTGTTTGTTATAATTGCCTATTTATTGCATTAAGGGATTTCCTGAGTTTTTATTTAAAGTTCCAAGTCTGAGAGTGAATAAACTGTTCAATTGTTTGTAAGTCTAAATCAAGTATCATGTCGGTTATTTTTGTGTACCTGGGGTTATGGTTGACAGTAAAATAATACAAAATGGCATGGAAGGCATGACGAAGAACAGTAGCCAACAACTACCTCTCCATTGGCTTTCTTTAATTTCCTACTGCAATAGATCCCTCATCCACGTTCTTTTTAGTCTCCTAGTGTTCTCAGGCATGAGAGTAGTGGCGATGTAACAAATCATCAATGTGTTTGGATGTCCGCGTAGTTTTTCTTTTCTAGTTTTTCTTTTGTAGAACGATCGTATGTGTTCATCAACCGTTTGTATTTTCAAGTCAGTATGCAGAGTTTTGTTATTGACAAGTCAAGGTGCTTTGGTGATAAGTCTAAGTTCTTTTGGCTGAAAAGTTTGCAGTTGTTTTCTGTCTGTTTAGCGATCCCGTATATTTGTAATGCATATGTCCAAACTGGTTTTAGGTAGTGTACGTGTTTAATTTTTGTCTTGTTTCTAATTTGGAGTTTTTCCTGAATACATAATACATTAAGTTCAGTTTAAGATTCAGTGATTGGCGCTATTCTTTAATATGAGGACCCCATGTCATTCTCCTATCAAATGTTAGTCCAAGATATTGTACTTTGTGTGTGGGATGGGTGAGTTATTAAGGTAAATGGGAGGGCATTTATTATCATTAAGTATTTATTTTCTTTTTATTATCCGCATGTAAATATTTTTATTATTTCTTTTTTTTGTATGATTGGGATATTTTCTCTTTTGTTGTATGATTGTATAGCCATTTACCGCTTTACTTATTGCCTACAAGTGGCAGATTGTAATAACATTTAATAAAAATAATAATTGTAATAAAATATAGTAAAATAAAATAATTTTCTACTACATTACATTTATGTCCATTTGACTATGATTATAAGCTGTAGAGCTAATATTTTCAATCAAATGTACAATTTTAAGCACTAAATTAAATATTTTTTTTGTATTTACGAAAGATATCGAAATAACTTAGTCGCTAATAAATCATCTGTTAAAGGAACGTTTGTTAGTTTGTTCATTTAACGTCACTTTTTGCTGCTATGGCTAAACGGACGATACTACAGTGGGAGCTCTAAATGTTGCCTAGGCAGGTTTAATTAGGATAGGGATTTTTAACGAGTACCTGGCATCGTACAGGCTCGGGACCCCCGTTTAACGTCCCTTCCGAAGGACGGCGTAACTAAGGATTATTTACTCCCTTTAAAAAATCCCAGGGCCACCTGCGGGGCTACGAACCCGCGATCTTGGGCTTAGTAGTTTGTTACGCTAACCACTATACCACAGGTGACCTTAGTTAAATCAACGTTAAACATATTAAATTAAAAATAAACAAACGATTTGATTGATTTATTTACATTATTCTGGGGCTTCACAAGCTTATATAAAGAGGGTGATTGAGAGGAAAATTTAGATAAATCACTTCCAGGCACAACCGTTATTGTTCAAAGAGTGTGGTCTCGAGTGCCCACGATCATTTATAGGTTTAGTGGTATAGGTTAGGTCCGGGCATTTTGAAGGTTATGCAAACATTTTTTTCTGAAAATTTTGATATTAATTTAATTCCACCAGCTCGAAATTTATAGCTTATATTTCTAAAATATTTTAAATTAAAAAAAAATATTTAAAACAAAAATAATAATTTAAAGGCGTGTGCTACTTCCTCCATTCTCCCGAACCACGTGACCTTGTTGAATGATTTATAAGACTATCGCACTCTGTTGGATTTTGATAGTTTGATCGATTACGTTTGCGAACAGAAGCAGCTCTCCTTTGTTCCACTAATACCGCGTGGGATGTGACAATATTACATTTCCTTTCTTATTAAACATTTCAGTAACTATTTACATTGTAATTCAATTATATATTTAAATACATGGAAATATGGCGTAAAGGCACACCCATGAATGATTTTGTAATAAGTGAATGACAAGGCAGAACAGACGAAAATGAAATATCTGGTATAGACATCTACATGACTTCCTTGTAGTAGTCATCGGTAGTAACTTGTAATATTTATATTTATTTAATTCTCCAAGATTTTATTTAGGAAAAAACATATATATATATATATATATATATATATATATATATATACATATATATATACATATACATATATATATATATATATATATATACACACACACATATATATATATATATATATATATATATATATATATATATATATATATATATATATGTATATGTATGTATGTATACACAACAATTATATAGGATGTTTCAGGTTTAAGTAGCCAAATTGTTTGCGTACTACCACTGGGTAGTTTCTCTTCTTGTCTTTATTCATGCCAATATGTACCATTCATCTATTTACTTGTTGTATTGGTCACCTGTGGTCTAGTGGTTAGCGTAACTAACTACTAAACCCAAGATCGCGGGTTCGTAGCCCGGCAGGTGGCCCTAGGATTTTTTTAAGGGAGTAAAAAATCCTTAGTTACGCCGCCCTTCGGAAGGGACGTTAAACGGGGATCCCTAGCCTGTACGATGTCAGGTACTCGTTAAAAGTCCCTATCCTAATTAAACCTGGATAGGCAAAATTTAGAGCTCCCACTGTAGCATCGTCCGATTAGCCATAGCAGCATAAAGTGACGTTGAATGAACAAACAAACTTGTTGTATTAATACAGTTGTAAATTTTATTGAATAATAAAAAAAAAAGTAACCATATTGAAAATTTGAACCAAGGACCTCAAAAAAAGAAAAACGTCATATACAGGTATGTCTGCAGACACTTTGTTTAGGAGATTTTCATACCTAAAGATTTCCATAGATTATGAATTATTTAGGGATATTAATTAAATAAAACTTATTTTACTTATTCCTTGAGCATTAAGACAGGCTCGTCATCTTTTTTTTTCAACAGCAGCAGTGACAGAAAGGCACTGGATATGTGTTTTTGTTTCACAAGATTCAATTATCTTTATTCGTAAAGAATTTTAGTCATTGAACGGCCTTGCATAGACTTTTTGTTTAATGTCATCCCTAACGTAAAAATCCATTGGTGTCACATCTGAATCGACATAACAATAAGGTAACAATAATAACATATCTAGTGCCGTTCTGCGATTTCTGCTATTGAAGAAAGATGCCGAGTCTCTCAAGCAAATCACTTTGAACAGCATGTAATATAAATATTAATGTTTAAATTTAATGAATTAAGTAGTTGGAACTAATAAAATAAATTTTATTTATTTAAATATAATGCAAGAAGGTATGGATGAAGCCAAGTAGAGAAACTACCCTGTGGAAGTTCTAAAGTAACAAATTTAACTTAGAAGGTCACGAGGCCATCTTCTTTTCAGACGCCTCGGAGGATTATCAGGAATTGAGGAGGTAGCTAGGTTTGAAACTAGTGGGTTTGAGTGAGAATAAAGTTTGTCATGAAAAAATTGATATCGGGATCGGGCCAAATCAGCAACAAATGGGACATTAACTTCATTATGGAAAGGTCACCTGTGGTCTAGTGGTTAGCGTAACAAACTACTAAGCCCAAAATCGCGGGTTCGTAGCCCGCCAGGTGACCCTAGGATTTTTTTAAGGGAGTAAAAAATCCTTAGTTACGCCGTCCTTCGGAAGGGACGTTAAACGGGGGTCCCGAGCCTGTACGATGTCAGGTACTCGTTAAAAATCCCTATCCTAATTAAACCTGGATAGGCAAAATTTAGAGCTCCCACTGTAGCATCTACCGATTAGCCATAGCAGCATAAAGTGACGTTAAATGAACAAACAAAACTTCATTATGGATTACTTTGTTCGCAACAAAGTAAGGAGCATTGAGGATTTTAAGAAGGATTTTGGATTGTAAGGATTGGATACGAGAGGATTTTGGAGGTTTAGTGGAGCTCCAAAGCTCTACTCCGTAAGTCCAAATAGGTCGTATGATGGTCATGTAGATGAGTCTTTTGTAGTTAATTGGGAGCTTTGAGCGTTTGTGTAGTAAGTGTTGATTGAATACAATAGGATTTTGGAGGCTCAGTGGAGCCCAAAATCTATTCAACGTAAGTTCAGGTCTTATAGTTGTCATGTATATGACTGAACTATTTTAACAAAAAAGGTAAGCACAAATGACGTCATTCCTCCACCACCCTTATCAGTTTCACTTACTTCAATACTTCAATTTGATGAACTATATAAAATAAAATTTAAAGGCGAAGAATTGATGAAGAGGAAATCATATTGGAGCTCACACAGGGCCTGGGAATTGATCACTATTGGAAATCATCGGCCGGAAAATGTGATAAAAGAATTTCTCTCCCAATAACAGATGAGGTTAGTCCTAACGAAATATTTCTGAGGGTGAAATGAATAGGGCAAGAGAGCAGGGGGACGGGGAGGGTCGGTAATTCGATATTACTATATCGATATCTGAACCTTCTGTGTGTGTATATATATATATATATATATATATATATATATATATATATATATATGTATATATATAAAATGACATGTAATATGCTTACTTAAGTATGGAGCATGTCCTAATATTAATAAACGGTCCCTCCATGGGGTTACCATGTGGGGAACAAATAAAAAAAAAAAAAAAATATATATATATATATATATATATATATATATATATATATATATATATATATATATATATATATATATATATATATATATACAGGGTGTCCCATTTCAAGTGGATCAAACGTTTTTAAACGAAAAAAAATTCAGAAAAACGATTCAGATAAAAGTTGTAGTTATTCAGGCCTAGTTTGAATAAATAAAAAAACATTTTTTTATTTTTCACTTTCATAAACAAGTGTCAATATCGACCTGCAAAAAATGTAGTTTCCTCTTGACCCCCATTTATTTTTATTTTTCTGAAAAGTACAATACAAAACATGGAAAAAATGTATGTGATATTTTTTTCTATCTTTCATAGGTCAAGTAGAAGAAGCATCTGAAGCTCACTAAAGTAGTCAACTTTTTCTAAAGAAAAATCTTTTTACAAATATGAAAGATAGAAAAAAAAATTACATACATTTTTTCCATGTTTTGGATTGTACATTTCAGAAAAATAAAAATAAATGGAGGTCAAGAAGAAACTACATTTTTTGAAGGTCGATATTGACCACTTGTGTGTGAAAGTAAAAAATCAAAAAATATTTTTTTATTTCTTCAAACTAGGCCTGAATAACTACAACTTTAATCTGAATCGTTTTTCTGAATTTTGTTTCGTTTAAAAACGTTTGATCCACTTGAAATGCGACACCCTATATATATATATATATATATATATATATATATATATATATATATATATGTTAGATTTTATATATATATATAAAAAAATGTTAGATGATTTCAGATATCAATTAGTGGATGCAGCATAATTACACGAAAGTCAATTAGTATTACAAGAAAACGTGATTTTTTAAATTTAAACTATACAATAGTTTTGGAAATTCCAACTTTAATTTACAAGTGATAATTACAAAATATATATTATACCTTAGATTTGATGTAAAAAAATAAATAAAATATGTATTTCATAGCGACCTATTTAATATTCTTCACAGGTATATCAGAAGACAAGATGAAAGAAGAACTCGAAATAATTTTATTTTTGTGTATGGTTAAGTAGGGTTCAATGTATATATATATATATATATATATATATATATATATATATATATATATAAAACACTGAGAAGAACCAAATCTAGAAAACGCATTACCTTAAGACAATGAATCACCTAATAAAGAAACTGGGGGTAACATAAAAAAATTATTTATTTTTTTTGTTAATGTATGTAATAAATATACATAGAATGCATCCCGACTATTTGTTCCAGCATATAGATGACAATTGAGCATAAGACTAAACAAATCACATCCTTGCACAACTTTTGAAATAGTTCAATCCTTTTCATATCCAAAGCACGCCCGTATCCAATCCTTACAATCCAAAATCCTCAATACTCCTTACTTTGTTACAGATAAAGTCACCCATAATGACCTCAATGTTCCATTTGTTGCTTATTTGACCCCAACCCGATACAACTCTTTTCATGACAAACTTTATCCCACTCAAACCCGCTAGTTTCAAACCTAGGTTCCTCTTCAATTCCCGATAATCCTCCGAGGAGTCTGAAAAGAAGATGGCCACGTGACCTTCTTAGTTCTACTTGTGATTTGAGTACTACCAGTGGGTAGTTTCTCTACAAGTATTTATTCATGACATTATATTTACTTGTTGTATTGTTACAGTACAGTTTCAATAGATACAAGTTTAAACAAGACGCACATTATACAATCTTACATCGTTGAGATTTCCCTTTCGCGTTGAATCCTTCCATATGTTCCTTCCACGCTTGCTGTTCTTCTCCATTCTTCCATTCCATCATTCTCCCTTCCTCCGCCCCTTTGGAAAGTACGTCCTTGGAACCCCTGACGTCAGCTCGGCGTCAGGTCAGTCCCCGGGATGGAATCTCGTTCGGTTCCGGACGCCCACTCCTGCGGTGGTTCTCCAGAGCGGAAGCGGTGTCCTTGGGGTTCGCACTTATTCCGAAGTAGTCTCGAAGCCGGGGGAACTTAAGAAAAAAATTAAACGATTTAAAGACGTTTATGTACAATAAATACTTTCTTACAATGACACGGGCAATATTTTAAAAATATTCATTACATAGCAAGGAGGTAACTTGTCCTAGGTCACGCTCAACCACCAGATTTTTCCTCCTTATTTTGGGTAACCTATTTTTATAATATTTTATAGAGGCTGAGTGAGCCCCAGGAGGGTCCTAGATCCCTTATGATACAGCTCCTGCTGCAAACAGACTAAATAAAGGTACTGCCAGCTGCGGGATTTGAACCTGGATTTTCACCATGGCAACTCAGTGCTCTACCACTGAGCCACTCCGCTCCCTATAATATTATATTTTACATATATATATATATATATATATATATATATATATATATATATATATATATATATATATATATATATATATAAGGTTCGGTATCATCAATCGAAAAGAAGGGGGATAACCCATTGAAGCAATTACTACACCTGGCGGTTGCACTCTGTGGGTATCGCATGTTTCACACCTCGCTCAGGTAGCGCGGTCCTCAATGTGGAAGAATTAAACAAGGGCTGTGTGAAGAATAGAATGGAAGAAAAAAAAAAACTAGAGGAGCTTACAAAAACAATCCCGACAAAAAGGCCCTCCACACATATAAAGAAGAGTTGTGCGTACGAACCGGGGGCACACACACACACACACCTTCATTAAGCTACCTATAGATAGAGTAGAAAAAATACTGATAAAAAAATTGCATGTTTTATGTATGGTGAATAAATAATGTACATACATAGGCATGGGACTGAAGGGTATGTATGCTAAATAGCAACCGTTATAGAGCAGGTTGTATAGTTGTATAGGGAGCAATGATTGATGGTGTAAGTTCTTTGATCACTACAGTATAAGAAACGGTTTTATTTCAATATATTACAGTAGATAATAACAATTATCATTATTATTATTAATGGAGAATGGAGATAGTTGGGGAGTGCAGTCAAGAAAACACCAAAATAAGTCAAGACTTAAATTTTATGTGTACCGACGTTTCGACCTACTTTGTCATCTTCAGGGCTATGTGAGAAACAACAAACAAAACAAAAACAATAAAAAAACCATTACAGTACCAATAACATATAGAGTGCAGAAAAGTAAAAATAGTGACAGTTGTAATTAAGGATAAAGAATATAAAATTACAGAATAGTGATAATGTAAACATAATACAAAGAGAAAGAAAAATGAGAAGGTAAACGTAAAGATACAAAATGAAAAAGATTAAAATATAAAAAGGTGAGATATAAAGTTATGGAAAACCTAGTTTAATTACAGATAAAATATAAAATGTATGATAATAGAATCCTAGAAATTACATAAGTAAAATGTATGAAAAATGATACAAAATGATGCCAAAGAATAAATACAGAAAAAATATATAGTAAGTAATGAATGGGTATCTCGTAGAATGGCAGGTAGAGATGTAAAAATTGAAAACATATGTATGGGATGTTATATAAATGTAGTTGATTGTATTACAATAAATTTTGAAAAATTAAAAATTAAATAATAATGCTTATAAATTAAAAAAATAATATAATAATAAAAAAAATTATTATTATTATTATTAAGTAATAAATGAAAAAGAGGGCACATTGCCTTAAGTCTCTACAATGTTATTTACCTAATGGGGTACTCACTATTTACAATGTTATGAAGCAATATTGCATTAGTTAATGAACCATTCAATCTTAGTATTGGGTCTTTTTATATGAATATTCTGTTTTCAAAGGAAAGGTATTTAGTTAAAAAAAAATTTATGAAAAAAATTTCTCCCAACATGTTATCAAATTTTCAATCCTAGAACTGAAAAATGCGGGGTTTTGTGATAAAATAAAGTCAGAAAATACGTTATAGTATCATTTTCAATGATTTCTTTGATTGTTTCTTGCATCATAGGCTGTCGTGTGTCAAAACTAAGAAAAATGGCGTATTTCATTGATCATACATACATATTATAAAACCTTGGCCGTGTCTGTCTGTTCGTGGTAATCTCAATAACTACATCATGGATTTTGATGTGGTTTTCACCAATAGATAGAGTGATTCACCAAGAAGGTTTAGGTATATAATTTGTCGAGGTTTTGTGTAAATGGGTTGGAATATAACAATAATTGTCGGAATGTCGGAAAAAGTATAACCGCTTGGGAGGTTTCATGGAACATGCTACCTAATATCTCTTATCTATTTATCTGTACATATTATAAAACAAAGACCTTAGCCGTGTCTGTCTGTTTCCGGTTATGTTTTTTGTGTTTAATTAATTAATGTGAGACAATAAAACATAACAAGCTATTATTACTCAGATAATCCAGACTGGACAAAGTCTCAGTTCTATTTTTTATTTACAGTAGCTGACTATGGGTGACCCCATCCAGCCTTCTTCTTCTTTCTTTATTTAAATGTTGGTCTCCAGGAAAAAAATAAGGTATATCTATCTGTGTACTATTGTGAGGATAACAATAATGTAAGAATTGTAATTTATATACAGTGAATTTTTGATGATGCCATGTATGATGGTGTGGCTGATAGGATAATACTTAAGAAGATTCATGTTTTTCATATATATTTATATAAAAAATTTTATAATGTAATGTTTTGCTTTTTTTGAATATTCTATAGATGTCTTCTGTGGATTGAAATGTACTGACTGAATGATGATTGAAAACATGTATTGAGAATGACCACATGGGTCGAAACGTTTACATGTAAAGAAAAAATAAATAAATGACTGCCTGGACTAAAAGGGTTTTTGTATTTATAAAACAAAAGGAAAATATAATTCAAGTCCAGTTCCTTAAACTATTAATATCTTTTTTGTTTATAATAGCTACATTAGCTACACAATAAAATAAATTAGGCAGACAAACTTGTAGGCATAATATGTCCTAACCTTGCAAAGCAGGAGCGCGTCGCTTGTACTATACTAAACGATATTTCTTCAATTGTATCGTTATTAGTATTATAAATATAATTTTATATACATAGTAATAAAAATAACAACTGGAAATCTGATCAGTTCATTCTACAAAATGACTTTTCGTTACACTCCGAATTCGAGGCTCCAGTTGGCTGCAACGATTTCCTTGTTCGCTTGTTCTAGTTGAGTTCAACATCAGCTTCTGTTGAAGAAAGATACCGAGCCTGTTCTTAATGCTTGAAAAAATCACTTCGAACAACATTTAATATGGATGTTAATGATATCATGTAATGAATAAGGCAGTTAGAAAAAATTAAATAAGTTTTATTTTTTACTGTACCTAAATCTTACTAATATTATAAATGTGAAAGTTTGAATGTTTGTCTCTCTTTCACGCAAAAACTACTGGACGGATTTGGATGAAACTTTACAGTAATATAGGTTATACATCAGAATGGCACATAGGCTATAGCAAGCGTGGATGTAGGAGGGTGGGGCGCACGGGGGCACGTGCCCCCCGACTGGTTTGAGGTATTGTGGAGAATCCATTATAGGACATAATTAAAGGCAAATCACATGATAATAGTTGTTAAAATAACAGAAAGAACATGAGTGAAACTATTTGTTTTGATAACCTACTAATCTTTCTAATATTATAAATGTGAAAGTTTGTATGTTTGTCTCTCTTTCACGCAAAAACTACTGGACGGATTTGGATGAAAATTATTAAGTATGCCCCCCTCCGTTATAGTACATTATTAAAGGCAAATCTGGAACTTAGCATCTTGAAATTTGTAGATAGGTTCTTTGTATAGTTTAAGAAAGAAATTTGGATAATTCTACCCCAACGGTTTCCCCTTTAATATAATAGGGGTTCAAAGGTTGTATAGAATCCGTCAGTTTTGAAGTTAGACACCTGAAATTTTGGGTGTACGAGTAACTTATATTTTAAAAAAAAATTAAATTATTTATTTTAACTGATCTTTCACGAAACTTTATGTGGCAGACCAAATTCCACGCGAGCGAAGCCGCGGGCAAAAGCTAGTAATTCATAAAAATGGAAATCATTAGCTGTGAATAGCTGCGTTTGCGGATATATCTTTATATGTACATTTTTTCGAGTATTGATGTCCTTAGTTCAAGTTGAGAAAATGGCTAATATATAAATTAGGGAGACGGGTCGTATTCCCCTAGTTTTATAGTAAAAATATTTATTATTACTGATATATTTAGTCTTATATCTTATATCCTTGCAGAACCATCCCTCTCGCATACATACCCAGATACAGATCCACTGCAGGTGAGAGAGTGTGCATTACTATGCATCTATGCATAAGATGCAAGGCTGAGCCTCCTCACATCTGATAATTATCACCTGTAATAAATAGTACACTTACCTGAGCCAGGTGTAGGCGTACCTAGATCTGGAATCGATTGTTCGGATCGAGATGGAAATATCGATGTAATGATAACGTTGCCCTAGAGATGCTCTGACCAGTCGTCTTATTATGAATATTTTGCATTTATTAAGATTCTTGTATAAAGATAAATAATTACATTTTGTAATACATTTGCTACAATATTCATTCATTCATTCACAGCATTCATATAATTGAATATAAGTATATCAAACTATCTTAGGATTTTAATTCAAATCTCGGCCTGGACAAATCTTTTCTCTTCAAAATAAAAATATTTAAAAATAATAGCAATTAATAAAAAAATAAAATAAAATAAATCATAAATAATATAATAACAATAACAAGATCTTAATTAAAGTAATGTTCAATGAATATTCTTCCCCTTGTATACATTGCAAAATTGCGAGAACGCGGGGATATAGGATTTGTGAAGAGAATGTATATATATATATATGGGTGTTACGAGGCAGGCTAGCTCAGTTGGTTAGAGCACCGCGCTAGAGAAATGGCCAACCCGGGTTCGAATCCCGGGCCTTGACAAATCTTTCCTCGTCAAAATAAAAATATATAAAAATTATAACAATTAATAAACAAATAAAATAAAATAAATTATCTTAGGATTTGATTCCTTACACTTTTTTAAATTATATTAAAAGCAACATATGACATATAATCCAAAATATATAGGTCGCATTTACTGTCACACCAACATATCCAGAAACCATTTTATGTTTAAATTCTCGTGAGAACATTTTTAACGAACATTCCTGAGCCTTGAGACATTCGAAAACGTTTCCGAAGTCAATAAAAGCCTGTCGCTTTCGATACAAAAAAAAAAATTAAATGGCCTCAGACACAAACTCTTTTTACGAAACCTGCAATAAGTACCGAAGGTCTGCGCACGAAACAAATAAATAACACATAATGAGCCAGTTCGCATGCGCAGACTGTCATTGCGTTTCTGGTTATAAAGATTTTATTGTGCCACCGGTTGGGGTCAATAAAGGGACAAAAAAGTGGGCCCGAAAGGGATTGTTCCAAGGCTACAATAAGATATTTTTCCATATAGTTTTGTTATGCTTCCCTCCATTGTGCCGGCCAGTTATTATGCGATATCCTGAGCCAGAACGGGAGACCTCTGGAGTCCCAGAACAAAAGGGCGGGGTTGAAAGCAAGAGTAAATAAGAAAAAGAATGTTCTGATTATCTTTCTGTTTTTGGAGGTCGAGTCTTTTCTTCGCCTGCGAGGCTCGAACCTTTGTCTTTATGCTCTGGAATAAGTTTGTTTTTTTTATCTGGATTTGAGAAAAATTTTGTGATGGTCAGAACAAAGTTTATAGAATGGAGTAGGAAAGTAATTTTATTCTGGAACTAAAGTCTATAATAAATATATGGTATATGATATATATCATATATGACAAATGATATGTATCATGATATATATGATGATAAATAATAAATACATGATTTATAATAAATACATCATAAATGAATAAATTCTCTTAAGAATAACGGATTTCAATAACAATGTGCAAACTTTAATGATGATATATCTTGGCAAAGGGCTACATTAATAGGATAACGCAATATTTACATAATAACATGAAAATAAATATACAGTAAAATGTTCATGCTTGACTTTTTTAAGTTACATTGGGAACTTGAAAAAAAAATTATACATTGAAATAAATCATTAGAAATCTTTCTAAGCCAGTGACGCGGCTGGGAAAGGGGGCTGGGGCTTCCCGGACTCCTGCTTTGCCCTCATTCCTGGAGAAGAACCTCAGTTCGGGGACCCCAGGCAAATCGTAAATAGGGTATGAATGTGTACATTTTATTTTATTTATTTATTTTTATTATTAGTATTATTTATTTTATTTTATTATTATTATTATTTTTTTTACTTTATTTTATTATCATTTCCGCATTAATTTCTTTCTGTTACCGCATGTATATATTTATTTATTTTATTTTGTTTATATTATTGTTTTGTTATGGAATGACTGTAAGCTACATAGCACTATTACTTATTGCACACAAGTGGAAGATTGTAATATTTCAATAAAGTGTTAATATATTATATAGAAATCTTTCCCTGGAAAATATATTGTTACGGACTACAGGGTTTTAAAATGAATTAAACTATTCCTTAATTAAAGATACTAATATCTTTAACAATGTGACAAAAAGAATACAATTAAATTATTAAACTGATATAAATTAACAATTACAATATTTTAAATATTTATTATCTAGGCCTAACTCCTATTTAATTATTACAATAATATGTGACATTATTAATACTAAATAGCTTAACTATTTACATAAGCTTGTACAAATACCATAAAATTACAACTACTACAAATTAACACTTACAGTTCACTAATTAAAGTCCACCGACCGTAAGATTCTCCAAATATAACAAACTGACACATAGTAATTAACAGAAACGGTTTATTATACTCACAAGACTGTCACAATTCACTGATACACTTATTACACTGGCCGGTTCAACACTGACTAGTTTATCACACTGACACTCACTTATTACAAGTTCATCACAGTGCCTGGTCTACTCTCAGACTGACCCACTCTAGGCGAGGGGAGTATTTAAATAGACAAGGCCGAACATTCTAGAACACGGAAGTAGGGGGATTGTCGAGAACCTTCTTGATCTCTTCCGATTATTTCGTTATTCCTTCTGATTTATTACCCAATAATAATTTAAATTCATAATGTAATTTTTGTGTTAAATTATTTATTAGAACAATAGGTCATTCTGGTAGTAATCAATATGAATAAGGGATTAATATTAATCCTAAATATGTTCTTAATCAATTAAGTGAATTATTAATTGATGTTGCTGGGTCAAATGTTGAGAAAAGGTTAGTTTTCATATTCAGGTAAAATTATTTGTTTTATTATTTTTTAAATTTTTATTAAGTAGTGTATTTTTTTTTGTTAAAGTAGATTAAAGAAGAGGCAGTTCTACTATGTTCGAGAGGGTTCTAATCCAATCTTAACTTCTCCCGCCGACGGGCTTAAGACACTAATCCCTCGTTTCCGTCCTTATCTCTGTGGCCGTAACAATGTGTTTATAAATTATAAATAGAATATATTTTATTTTTTCGAGAAAAGGAAAAGAATAATAATTTCTGAGTTCAAGTGTTTTTTTTTTTAAGATATTATTATGAATAACAACTAATACAGATAATTTTAGAAAACCATATTGTTTACTTCGCTTACTATTGAAAGAAATTTCAGTTATGCTAACCCCTGTTGGACAACCACAAGAGGGGGTATTTAGTTGCTCAATAAATCCACGAGCTGTATAGTTACGGGAAAATAACATAATAGGCAATTCTTTAGGTTCCATGTGGTCGAGCAGCAGAACCAGCAGTCATGAGAACTGAGCACACAATAGGCCCTTCAACATTTGTAATGGTTGATCCTTGCTATCAAACGAACTACGTTTTGAGCTTTGAATAATTATTTATGAGTAGGTATTATTATTATTATTAAAATTTATCGTCTTGAGTTCAGTCCGTGTATTGTTTCTAGGACAACGGTTGTGCAGGGAGGTGATTGTCCTAGATCATGCTCAACTCCCTGGTTTTGCCCCTTATTATTGGTACCCGCTTTGTAGAGGCTGGGTGAGCCCCGGAGGGCCTCCATATCCCACAGGATTCTCATCCATCCGTTCCTGGCTTTATCAGATTAAATAAAGAATCTGTCACAGCCGGATTTGAACCCGGGACCTTCCCTTGACCGAAAAAGTTTTGTTCCCAATGAGTCTCTATGAGATTCAAAATGGAGTTATACCGTTTAAAAAAAATGTACAACTCAAATCTAGGGAACTTACCTGCAACAGGTGTTAGAAGAAACATCTTAGAGCCTTCGTTTTTTAAGGACTAAACATGTGTTTATGTCATATGGTCTTAGACTTTGTGATAATTCTTATAAAAAATAGAGTCACCTACCTAGGTCTGGAATTAGATAAAAGATTAACATTTACATCCCATATAAATAAAAAATGTTGTAAAGCCAAAAAACTTATAAGTACTATGGCCCCATATTTCCGCTCTTTAATAAAAACAAAATTATATTATATAAATCAGTCATAAGACCTTTACTGACATATGCCTCTCCTGTATGGACACCTGTGACTCTAACTATAAAAAAATAGAAAGAATACAGAACTTATGTATGAGAATCATAAATGACTACCCCAGGTACACAAAAATAACCGACATGATACTTGATTTAGACCTACAAACAATTAAACAGTTTATTAACTCTTAGACTTGGAACTTTTTCAACTTAACAAAAAACTCAGGAAATCCCTTAATGCAATCAATAGGCAATTATAACAAACAAACCTTAAGACGATACATACATAGACGAACTAGACATATACTATTAGAATAAATATAATTAATTTATTACATTATAATAATTTATCAATTATAAGCGAATTTATTCCTTAAATGGGGGAAAAAATTGTTTATTTTTACTAACAAATATTATACTTATTTTTATTTATTTATTTTACTATTATTTTATTTTTCTATTTTGTGTAGGTTTTTTTGTCTTTTTCCTACTGTTATAAATATATTACAGCTTATATCTATTATGTTAATTCAACTTGAAGTGTAAATTGTTTTATTTCAACATGTAATTTTAAGTAATTGTTACAAAATTGTAAATTGTCAAATTCAAGGAATTAAACTTTATATTATATTTTTAAAAAAATAGAAAAAATCTTTTTTTTTTTAATAAAGAATTTTTCATTCTGCTTCAATCAAAACTAGATTTTTTTAAGCCTTTTTGTTGTGACCCTAATCATTAACCACTGTACCTCTAGGTACCCCTTTGCCCCCTGCACACCCTCCATACAGGTACAGGTACAGACAGAGGTACCGCCTAGAGAACAGGTGGTCCAGATGAGGTTATAGACCTCTCAGGGGGGAGGAGGGTCTTTAAAGTCAGGGCCAGCTGCTGCGATCTGTCCTTCTCCTTCAAGTGTATTTACATCTTCACTGGGCCAGAAATGTCTTAGCATCTTTCCAATCGTCGATTCTTACATATATTCATTACAGATACACATATTCATCGATATATTTAAGAAATCGATATATAAGCCCTATTCCTTCGGGTAATATATCATATAATCAATATAAAAATGGAAAAATAGATCGATTTTTTTTTTTCAGCTAACTAATATCGTATCTATATTCTTTAAATGAAAAAAACAATCTTGGTATTTTTTCTATCATGCTAATATATATGCAAGTTATCGGTCGCCATAGACTGTTATTGTTTATAACCTGAACACTGATAATTCAGGTACTAATAACACCTACCTTCTTATTAGTGTTATTGGAGTTAGTGTTGTTATACGAATTTGTAGTAGTAAAATGCTAATTCTAAATGTTTCCCTTACATCTTCGACGAAACTTATCTATGTCTAATCTTGTCAATATCCATTAGATAGACCTTTTTCACATAAATAGTTCTTCTTTTTTTTTAATATATTTTGGGAGAAAAACCATCATCCAGTATTCTTAAATTGTTTATTCTTTAAAAACGTTTCGACACATATGTCATTATCAATCATTTAAAAAATTGTCTGCAGCATTCCAACAATCATACATAACTTTAAAAAAGGTATATGTCCTTACATCTAAAAATAATATTAAGCATAAACAATTTAAGAATACTGGACTAGATGATGGTTTTTCTCCCAAAATATAAAAATCAAAAGATTTATAGTCCAGTTTAAATTATTTCAAAAAATTTAAAAATAATTAGTTCTTTGAATGAGGATGTCATAATTGTATGCTGTGCCTGATACTCTCTGTGCTAATAAGAAGAGCATGATAGTGTGATGTGGAAAGTATAGGACCCAACAGGATCCCTGAAATGATGTTAAATGGTCCATTGGGAGGAAAAAGAAAAAGGAGTAGACTCAGGCGTCGGTGGATGGATGATTTGGAGGATGATCTGAGAAGGATTGAGGCAAAAAATTGGAGGAGCCACGCTGGAGACCGCGAGGAATGGAGAAGAATGGTTGTAGAGACCCGGGATCTGCAAGGACTGTATCGCCCAATAGTGAGTGATCTGCAGATCCTACTCCGACAACCTCTATGAAAATAAGGATACCATTAATTGGAGAAAAATCATCACGGAGAAACGGTACAGTCTCTACAAACTTCTGAACCCAAAGCCCTTCATTTGTTGCAGTGGCACAGTTTTTTTTTATGAGTCTCCTACCTTTCCAACAGACCATTTAAGGTTTTAAGGTACCATTATAGTACTTCGATAAAAAATAATTTCGTTCAGATTCGATAACCCAGATCGAGGTCTTTTGAGGTAGTCTCGTTGTCGTGATAAAGCGCGCCCGAAGATATAACAAACAATAGCTCACGGGCCGTTGATAGATAGCGCTCGTGACTCCCGGTCCGAGAAATAATCACACCCAATCCCATTGTTTTCCCTCCCCCGGAGGAGATTGGATATCTCCTCGTTAGTTTGGAACAATGGCCGCTTGGAGTGCTCTTTTTAATTCGGCCTTTTAGCCTCGTAAATATTGTCACTTGGCTTTATCGATTCTCCAAGTTCGAGATGCGGATCTTTACCTGGCTCTGGGGCCTGTGGGAGTGGGCCATGCTGTGAATTATTCGATGTATCAAACTTACTATCGATTTTCAATATCGATAGATTTGTTTTGTTTTTTAAAGGTTCTATTTCCTGGTCCTATAATTGAGATTGTTATCAACTTAGTTTAATTAAACTGAAAAAGGTTATATAACCCTTATCTAATCAACCAGTATAATATAGAAACGTGATATAGCCAAAAGAAAGCATAAATAAAAAATAATATTTTTATAACCACGGACCACAGAGTAGCTCAAAATGATCTGGATATTGTAATGATCCATAGCATGAAGACGGAGCAGCGGTAGTTAGTGATATAATGCAGTGGACTAATCACCTCCCTGCATTACCGTTGTCCTAGAAACAGTTCGGTCTCTACTACGTACTGAACCCCGGACCCCCAGACAAATGTGTTATTGATCTATGTTATGATACATATTTACATGTTACATGCTGGCATTGCTGTTTGCATAGTACATAGCTAATGCTAAGGATAAATGGCTAAACGATATGGTTAGGGATATTAAGTATAAACAGTTCTTATATCCGTGTATACATTTTTTTTTTTAGAACCCTCCTTGAGCTCGATCAGTCTCCGGAAGTCCGCAAATAATCCGGAGGTAGAGGGTAATCTCTACCTAATCACTTCCTTGCACAGCCGTTCGTTTAGAACCGTACAGTCTCTACCATGCATATTTTGAGCCCAAACCCTTCATTGACCGTTATAGTACAGCTATTTTTTATCTATCTACCTATCCTGAGGACCTCCTTGACCCTTTGATCATCTACCCCAGCCTCTTGGAGGACTCCAGCACTACGCCCTCTACCTTCCAGCCCATCGGCCTCCAGCCAGCTCAGTCACCACGCACAACTCTTACTCAGCCTCGCCAAACAGATCACAATCCTTCATTGTTCTGTGACTCTAACGTTACTGAATACTGATGACGAGCCTTCCGTCTCATTGTGTTTCATGCGCTCATCTTGAGAACAATGATCTGGCGCATGTCTCGCTCCGAGTTCCCACGCCGTCTTCCTCCTGGCTCGGGTGTCTCCTGGTCGCGTACATGATCGATGGGAGATATCCTCGGAGGGTGGGTTCATTGAGGAAGCGATATTGATGATTGGAGGTGGAAGGTGTTGACTGTAGGTTCTATTTTAGGATATTTCGAGCACAATTAAAAATATAATTAATATTTAAAATTTAAAAAAGGGTGAAATTGTCATTGAAAACTCCCGGGCATTAGGAAGGCAGGTAAATTTTTTTTCTTAGGTTGGTAGGACTGTCTATAACATTTGCCAAGCGTCTGTTTGTCAAAACAACTAAAAGTGAATTTTTCGATTTTTACAATGGATGATTTTGTTGAGCAAAGAACTTGCGTCAAATTTTGATTGCGGAACAAAAAAAAAATCGAAAAATTCACTTTAGGTGGTTTACAAAAACACGTGTAACTCGGAGATAATCAAACCTTTTGACAAACAAACAATTGGCAAATGTTATAGACAGTCCTACCAACCTAGGAAAAAAAATTTACCTGCCTTCCTAATGCCCGGGAGTTTTAAACGACAATTTCACCTTACTTTTTGATCACAATAGTATATAGCTAATTAAAGAGACAAGATGCTAAAAGTAAATATCACATCTTCTGGACTAAAGATCTTCACTTGACTTACGGAACAAATGACTAATATATAACAGTATACAAACACCTATTTGGAAATTTGGAGCAGAAATTTGGGGTTCAATTAAACCTGCCACATACACAAGAAAATTTTTAAGAAAAATTGTCAATGTTACTAGGTTTATTACGGGTCACACATTACACATTACATATAAACATTTCTGTTGTAAAATCCTATATATAAAAAAAAAACCTGTATCATTACAACCCGCGAACGGGTCTGGGGTTGAGTACATGGTAGAGACTGTACTGTTTCATGGACAACGGCTCTAGGTCACGCTCAACCGGCAGGTTTTCCCACCTTATTTTAGGTACCCTATTTTTATAATATTTTATAGAGGCAGGGTGAGCCCCAGGTTGGTCCTAGATCCTATGTGATCCATCTCTCTCTGCAAACAGACCAAATAAAAGTCTTGCCTGCAGCGGGATTTGAACCAGGATTTCCGGCATGGCTACTCAGTGCTCTACCACTGAGCCACTCCGCTCCTAAAAAATCATATATTCACAAACAAATACACAGCAATTCACTCATCAACACAAAATCCACTTATGAGATGAAAATAGTTGACTGGATGATAAATTGGAGAACGAAGATAGTTGGGGGGTGAAGTCAAAAAAACACTAAATAAGTACTAGACTTATATTTAGTAAGTGCCGACGTTTCGACCTATAGTGTAACCGTAGGGGACCTATATTGTAGGTCGAAACGTCGGCACTTACTAAATATAAGTCTAGTACTTATTTAGTGTTTTTTTGACTTCACCCCCCAACTATCTTCGTTCTCCACAAAATCCACTTGTTCTTCCTCTTTCCTATTGCCTGTTATCCGGGCTATCTAGGAGAAGATTAAATAGACAATGGGCAATGGCCTAGAGGTCTGCTAACTATTGATCATTTTTAAGTACTTCATATTCATGCAAATCAAGGAGAAAAAAATTGGGGTGATCTGTGATGTAGTGGTTATAATTACTACACACAATCGCGTGTTCCCAGTCCGGCCGATAGACCTGGAATTTTGGATTGTTTTGTTTGTACTTCTTGTCTTGTGTCCATGTAACTAGCTTATAGATCGAAACAAATTATTTCAAGTTGCTAAAAATGAATTATTTGAACAACCTTGATATTTGCAATATAATGGTATGTTCCCATAGGAAATATTTAAAATAAAAAATAAAATAAACATTGAATAGACAATAGAATTGTATTTTAGGTTCACAGTAACCAAATCTTGCTCATGTTTATAATTAAAAAATAACAATAAAAAACCTATCTTTTGAAACGGTTATACAATACAATATACTTGTTGCATCTTACTATTATTGTGGTGTATTCCAGTCTCACTATGAGAAATTTCCGTCGTTTTCAAACTGATTGTTTGTTTATCAGTTAATATTTCTCATGATTATTTGTTAATTGTGAGAGTTTTCATTTTCAAATTGGTTCTTTGGATTATTTTGTTCTTTCTTTTTTTTCATTTTTAATTTTTCTTGCTAACTATAAAGCTTTGTTTCAAGTCGGAAATTGAGTTAATTGAGATCGTCCTTCATAGGGTCTAATGTGAGATCTCTCGAACAATAAAAATTGTTTCATTTTGCTTTATTTCAGTTGTTATTATGAGAATGTGATATTGTGAATTTTATAGTTTAATTTATAGTTTAACTAGCTAATGCCCGCGGCTTCGCTCGCGTGGAATTTGGTCTGCCACATAAAGTTTCGTGAAAGATCATTTTAAATAAATAATTTAATTATTTTTTTAAAATATAAGTTACTCGTACATCCAAAATTTCAGATGTCCAACTTCAAAACTGACGGATTCTATACAACCTTTGAACACCTATTAAATTAAACGAGAAACCCTTGGGTACGATTATCCAAATTTCTTCCTTAAACTGTACAAAGAACCTATCTACAAATTTCAAGTACTAAATTCCTGATTTAGTTTATGTAATATAACGGAGGGGGTTTAATTATCTACTATAACGGAGGGGGGGGGGCATGCCTTCGTGCTCTCACATAAATCTGCCCTTGGTGTAGCCTATCATGTATAACCTATTTTACTAAATAAGTTTCATCCAAATCCGTTCAGTAGTTTTTGCGTGAATGAGTAACAAACATAAAAACAATAGTTTCACTCATATTTTTTCTGTTACTTTAACATCTATTATCATGTGATTTGCCTTTATGTATGTCCTATAATGGATTCTCTACAGTTCCTAAATAACAGTCGAGGGGAGGCCCGTGCCCCCGTACGCCCCCCCTAAATACGCGCTTGCTATAGCCTATGTGTTATTCTGATGTATAACCTATATTACTGTCAAGTTTCATCCAAATCCGTCCAGTAGTTTTTCCGTGAAAGAGAGACAAACATACAAATATTTACATTTATAATATTAGTAAGATTAACTAATAACACCCATGTTGTTGTGAAGGGTTGTGGATTCAGTAGATTGAAGAGTCTTTACTGCACCAGGGTTTTCCACTGCGTAATAAATGTCATGAAACTAGACCTGAACCTGTAACCACTACGACCCGTGAATGAGCCTGGGGTTCAGTACATGGTAGAGACTGTACTGTTTCGTGGACAACGGTTCTAAAATGTGACTTGTCCTGGGTCACGCTCAACCGGCAGGTTTTCCCACCTTATTTTGAGTAACCTAATTTCATAATATTTTAAAGAGGCTGGGTGAGCCCAAAGATCCTAGATCCCATATGATCCATCTCCATCTGCAAACAGACTAAATAAAAGTACTGCACGCAGCGGGATTTGAACCAGGATTTCCGGCATGGTGCTCTACTACTGAGCCACTCCGCTCCCTAACTCTAAGTGACAACCTGGGAATAATTAATTACCTATTGTTTAATTTTATAAATATATATTGCAATTAAAACGTTATGGTTTATTACACTCCGTTGTATATGTTGTGTAAAGAACATATCTTACAAGTGATTTATTATCTCATTTCTTTTTCGAAGATGAAATTATCGTAATTTATTTTCTGGAACATAATATTTACTCCAGAAAGCAGAAGTTAGCTTACAGATACGAATGGAACACAAAATAATCCAAGAGAGAAACAATTCTGGGTGTAAGAATTATGGTGTAACCATTGCAATCCGTCCAGTTGGACCAAGCAAAACCAATGTGTTGTGCTGTTAAAATTCTCTGAGTAATATTAATTGTTACCAACCTGTCGATTAAATTCTGAATATTACCATTTTATAAATTGAGGAAACAGTATGCGGCCTCGAAACGTTAAATTTCCTATTCTACGATAACAAAGGCATTAAATAGGTTACATGTTCTCACAATTTAAACATTCATTTTGCTTTAGAACAATGGTGAATATCGGCAGCTATTGATGAAACACCTCCAGCCTATTGTTTGCCTCGCCCGATATGCTCAATTCAAAGTGTAATGTAGGCTGATTTGGAATATCAAAGATCTAATTTTATCTAGTTTATTTATTTTTTATTTTTTTTACTCCATTTTTCATATTAAGCTCTGTCATTTCTTTATTATTCACCTTTCCCAGCTTCATACAAGACTGAAAAGACAAGAAACTGCTCGACGTTTTCGCCTACTTCAACATTTACTGCACAAACGCTCTAAGCTCTCAATTAATTACAAAAGACTCATTTACATGACAGTTATCACACCTATTTGGACTTAAGGCGTTGAGCTTTGGGGCTCTACTAAGCCATCCAATTCACAAACAAACTCATCGATCATGATCTTAATATCGCATATGTTGCTGATTTGGCCCAAACTAGATACATATCCTTCCATGACAGGCTCCATGCACACTTGAATCCGCTAGTCTCTCGACTTGCTTCCCATATTATTCCTGATAACCCTCCGAGGCGTCTCAAAAGAAGATGGCCTCGAGACCTTCTACTATAGAACTTTATTGCAGTGCTACCGATAGGTAGTTTCTCCACAAGTGTTTTTTTTTTTCATTTCCTCTGTTCATATTAGCGGATTTACTTATTGTAATATTATTTTAGTCGTAAATATCAATAAATTAATCTGAAAAAAAACCTTTCCCAGCTTAACGGCAACATTACATTATTAATATATCACACAAGAGGTGTCATGCAATATTAAACATAGATAAATTTTATTTATTTTATATTATTTAATGTTATATACAATATATATTAAATGTTGATTGAGACGTTCATTTCTTAATTAAATAATTATCGGAATATACACAATTCGCATAATTACAATATTTTTTTCTTTTAACTCATGATTATTTCTACTTTCGTGAATGTTAAATAGGAATCCAATGAAAAGTTAAATCATTTCTCTTCAAAATAAAAATATTTAAAAATTATAAAAAAATAATAAAATAAATTATAAATAATATAATTAGGTAAGTCAACAAGATCCTAATTAAAGCAATGTTCAATTCCCTTGTATACATCGCAAATTGCGAGAACACGGGGTTATGTGATCGGCGAAGACAAAGGATTCGTCTGACTGAGGTACGTGCCAGGATAGCTCAAGTGGCAGAATAACACGACGGGTATGTGGGAGATCCGGGTTCGAATCCAGGTCCTGGACAAATCTTTTCTTTTCAAAATAAAAATATTTGAAAAGTTAAAACCTGTTATGACAACTTTAAGCGACAACCTACGGAACTGATACGTTTTGTTCGACAATGCAGAAGGCAGAGCACTGAGTTACTGTGCTAAAGATCCCGAGTTTTTAATTCGTTTTTAAAGATACATTATTAAATAGATTAACATCCATTAATGGGTACGGTGGGATCTGCAGACCTTCCTAGTGTTTATAACCTGGGTACCGTTAATAGGGATTAAAACCTGGTGTTCGATTGTAAATTTGGCCATATCACCTCCCTGCACAGTCATTGTCCAAGAAACAGTACAGTCTCTACCATGTAATGAACCCAAAACTCTTTCTTCTTGAGTTGTAATGGTCTAGGTTTTTTTGTTTAAATATTGTTTATCCTTCAAAGTTAACGCATGAATTTATATCTATGAATTTGAAAGTATAGTAGTTTTATAAATTCTTAAACAATATATATTCAAGAATGTATAAAATATATATTTAAATTGCATATTTTTGAGTAGTGAATTAATTTTAGTTTACGAATTAATTTTATTCAGATGATAAGAAGCACTTGATTTTTAAATATTTAAAATTTCATAATCATCGTATAATAATCTATTTTTATTTTATGTTACAGGTTAGTCTTGAACATGAGCATGTTACATGTTGTATACATAAGAAGATATGTATACATAGCGGAACTTAAGTGCGCACCACAAACATGTATCTTCAAAACGCAAGTATGATTTAAACATATAGAACGTGTTTTCTCCCAAATTATGATGCATTTTTTTTAATTTAAAAAAACGGTTTAATTTTTTTTATTTGCTCAAACTACATTTAACACTCAGTAATTTAACTGCTCAATTAATAATTTTACAGTAACTTTTAATAATCATATAAATATTTAATAAATTACAAATACAGAAACAACAACCAATAATAAAAAGGTTCGGATGCAATAAATTCTTTATTATTGTATAAAAAAGTGTTTTTGATGTAATGCGTTTATTGGCGTTACATAGCAACGGATCAAGAATCTAATTTTTGTTTAGACTTTTAACGTTCTCGATCAGTTAAATTATAAATACTTTTAAAAATTAGCAAATTATGAAGCAAATTTTCACTTTTCATTTTCATATTACAATTTTTCCTTAGATAATCTAGGGAGCGGATATTACTTCTATATAATTAATACTACACCCAAATTTCCGTTAATGATGGTAATATTAATAAAAGAAGAGTTTAATAACAATACTATTGACAATATTTCGCTACCTTAGTATTACAAGGCTGTATGTTACAAAATTGAAAAATCAGGGATTTTGATACCAAGTGGTTCTGTGGGTCGAAAACTAATATAGAACTTCAAAACGTCAAAAAATCGCTACCGAGGTTCTTCCGAAAACCAAAAATAAAAAAATACTCAGAATCTTTGATATCGTTTTTCTCATTTTCATTTATCGTCCCTGCCATTTCCAACTAGCGAATGTGAAAATCGGTACTTTTGAGGAGAATTAAAAAAAATCAGTTTCAAGGTTCAATAAAAATTAGTGGCTAAAGTCAAACCAATGGCATTCGCTTTACATTGTTTTTGTGGCTGATAGATGCCTCTATATGAATTTTATATCAATTATCAATCCTAAATCAACTGCTATAAGTCGAAAACAAAATATGTTTTTTTTCACATTCGATACTTTGCGATGGCAGGGACTTTGTAATACTAAGCTAGCGATATGTCAACGTGCTTGCAAATTAAACAAATTTACAAATTGAAAAAACATATAAATACATTATTTGATAATTTTGCACCCATGATATTCAGTCAGAAATACATTGTTAATTCTAGCTTTCAGGTTCTCCAGTATCTACAATTTTTTAATATATTTTTTTTTCAGTCTTAATTTCAATTTTGTAAACGAATTCTATTGCTAATGTATTTATTAGAACATCACTGATAAATAATTAACAATATTATTCATATATTATTTGTATTGTAGAGGCGGCAAATGCTCTCGAAGACAACAGAATAAATCTACACATTTAGTTTAGCCAATTCGGGCATTTTTCTAGCTTATTATCGAGCTTCTTAAAGCGAAGTTGATGAGTCTTATCTGACTGTTGATGTGAGATGTACTGCATTTTATCTTCATAGATGTGAATATATATTTTGGTGTATGCCCTGACGATGCCTGGATTGGCGAAGCGCTGATTGGTTAGTTATTCCAGTATTTTAGAGACTTAAAGCTTTGATTTTTAGTTTCCCCAAGTGTATCCAACAAGACTGTTTTTGTTTATTTTTATTGATATTTTTTTATATTTGTGGTATATTTTTTTTTTTTTTTGTGAAAACTTCTTTAGCCGCATTAAGCAAATTTTGGTAGGGTATAAACTTTTGAGCTCGCTTCAGCATCGTGCTCGAGACTAGCGATACCTAGCGGCCTCTGCATGAGTTATACAATTTCTATTTATTCAACATTACTTTAAATGTTAGAATTCCATAGATGTAAGAATATTTATATTTATCTAAAAATACGTTTAATTAAAAAAGTCTTGCAATTGATATTAATAACAACTTAAATCATAAATAATGCAACTATATACAAATTATTATTTCAATTAAATTATTTATATTTTGTATTGAGATTGTGGAGGCCATCGTATATTTGATTAATAAATAAACTTCTTGAAAATGGATGTATTTATTCTTAGGAGTCAGTATATGTGAAAACCAGATTGAGGTTAATAATTTAAATTTACAAAGTTCCTTATACAATACTAAAAAGACAAGAAACTGCTCGACGTTTTCGCCTACTTCAACATTTACTGGACAAACGCTATAAATTCCCAATTAATTACAAAAGACTCATTTACATGACAGTTATCAGACCTATTTGGACATACGGAGTTGAGCTTTGGGGCTCTACTAAACCATCCAATTCATCTCGTATTCAATCCTTACAATCCAAAATCCTTCGTAAAATCCTCAATGCTCCTTATTATGTCACAAACAAACTCATCCATCATGATCTTAATATCCCATATGTTGCTGATTTGGCCCAAACTAGATACCTATCCTTCCATGACAAGCTCCATACACACTTGAATCCGCTAGTCTCTCAACTTGCTTCCCATACTATTCCTGATAACCACCCGAGGCGTCTGAAAAGAAGATGGCCTCAACATCTTCTACTTTAGAACTTTACTGGAGTGCTATCAATGTATAGTTTCTTCACAAGTGTTTTTTTTTGTCGTTCCATTTGTTCATATTCGTAGATTTACTTGAAATATTATTACATTTGTGAATATCAATAAATTAATCTTAAAATTTTTTTTTACAAATTTTGAAATAATTCAGGCTATAATTGATTTAGAAATTAAAAAAAAAAAGTTATTCCACAGTTTGAGGTTTCAAATATTTTTGGGCTATTTGTTATTAATTGGTTTGCTGTTGTTAATTGGTTTCCTATTGCATTATGATCATTTGACGTGTATAAAAAAAAACAAAAAAAAAAACAATCAGTGCTAACAAACTTATGGCCATTCCTTAAGGTAGAGCATAAGCAAAAACAAAGGCTTGTCGCGGGTGCGGCGTTGTCCGTGAACTTAAGATAATGTCAATCTACTGTTCAATAATATTAGGAACTGGAAATTCGGAAAAAATATCGAAATTTTTATTCTATATATCGATTAATAGTCTCAAAAATTAAAAATAGATCGAACAAATAATCGAGATAATATTATCGTTTTAATGTTGGCAGGATGTTCCTTGGGCTTAGCCAAGCACAACATTATATATATATATATATATATATATATATATATATGTATAAATAAAGAGAGAGAGAACCGAATTTCAAAGCTATAAGGGCTCATATTGTTCTGGTTTCTGTACATAATTGAGTGACTTTATGACTAATGACTTAGTACAAAAAAAAATGCTTCATCTATATTTTAGTAAAATTTATGTATTGCAGGTGCCAATATTATATTCAGACTAGTATGTGATTTAATACGATTCACTAAAAGACTGTTCGGTAATTATTCCGCAGGTTGTCGCTACAACTACTGTCGAGTTGTGTCACTACAAGTTTTAACTGTTTATTCGTGGGGTCACATATGGTCTAGTGGTTAGCGTAACAAACTACTAATCCCAAGATCGCGGGTTCGTAGCCCGGCAGGTGGCCCTAGGATTTTTTTAAGGGAGTAAAAAATCCTTAGTTACGCCGTCCTTCGGAACGGACGTAAAACGGGGGTCCCGAGCCTGTACGATGTCAGGTTCTCGTTAAAAATCCCTATCCTAATAAAACATGGATAGGCAAAATTTAGAGCTCCCAATGTAGTATCGTCCGATTAGCCATAGCAGCAAAAAGTGACGTTAAATGAACAAACGACAAACTTTCTGGGATATATATATATATATATATATATATATATATATACACCCATACGTACATGTATGTACTACTACTAATCTACGGCGCTACAACTCGGTGACGATACCTGGTCTCCTCCACCAGCTTCTTCCAGTTTTCTCTTTTTATGGCTGCCGTCATCCATGATTTATAACTGTTTATTCGTTTCCCTTGTAATATTTTACAAAATACAAGTTATCGTGAGCTTTACTATGGAAAAGAGAATGTAATTATGGGAAATGTGTATATTTCGGTAATCATTGTATCTAGAAATGAACGTTTCAAGAGACATATATCATCTAGACCTCGAAAAGGTAGTTGTTGATACTTCTATTTCTTGATGAGATGATTACCGAAATCTACTCATTACCCATAATTGCATTGGTGTGAATAAACAGTTAATTGTTAAATTGAGCTCGAAGCGACAACCTGTTCACAGCAACTGTTCCTTCACTGTTAGGGCATGATTATGAGAAGCATACCCACCGCCCCATTAAAATTAGTGGTTAATTCAGATTGTAAAGAGTTAATCACTTTCTGATAACTGGAATCGTATCATTCTCGTAGTTTTTGGCTTGAAATAGATTTGTAATATAAGCAATAACTCCTTTTCAAGCTAATGGCCCTTATAATACTTAGCCCCTTATTCACTACGAAAATAATTCGATTCGGCTTACTTAAGTACAAGAAACTCATTTTATAGAAAATTAGACTTATTCACTTATTCACCGGGGTTGTAGATATAGTCTCGAAACGTTACCAAAGATAGTTTTAGCGAGTATACGACAGAATCTAAAGAACCGAAGGAGGAAAAAACTCATTCTGAATTGATATTGAGGGCCAGAATCGAATCCCTTCCCAATGATTCATAAGAATTCGGAAACGCTGAGCTCATGTTCGGAAAGTAGTTGTGGGTTTTCCCGCAGAGTGTGAGATAGTTCAGAAGGAGGAAGAACTATTGTTAGGTACAAGCGGGAGAGGGGAATGTACCCTACAATTCATCCTTTATAAAGTACATAGGAGTATATACATTAATCCTTAACAAAATGTTGTTATTAATTTATTCATTGAAATTTACAACTTATATTGTATTATACCAATACTAGTAAATGGCAGGAATGATACAATGAGAAAAAGGCAATTAGGAAATTACTAAGTGGTAGTACTCAAACAACAATTTCAACTTAGAAGGTCACGAGGCCCTCTTCGTTTCAGACGCCTCGGAGGGTTATCAGGAATAGTATGGGAAGCAAGTTGAGAGACTAGCGGATCAAGTGTGTATGGAGCTTGTGATGGAAGGATAGGTATCTAGTTTGGGCCAAATCAGCAACATATGGGGTATTAAGATCATGATGGATTAGTTTGTTTGTGACATAATAAGGAGTATTGAGGATTTTACGAAGGATTTTGGATTGTAAATATTGGATACGAGAGGAATTGGATGGCTTAGTAGAGCCCCAAAGCTCAACTCCGTATGTTCAAATAGGTCTGATAACTGTCATGTAAATGGGTCTTTTGTAATTAATTGGGAGCTTAGAGCGTTTGTCTAGTAAGTGTTGAAGTAGCCTGAAAAGGCGAAAAAAAGAACATTTAAAATTACTGATTGAGCTGAATACGTTAGGTTTACAAATAGAGACAGATATTGGAGGCGAAAGGGTCATTAGTTATCCCTTCGAGTAGGTGCGGGTTCTATTCACGAACACAATACCATAAACGTACGCCGTGTCAATTATTTTCCCATAAGTGGGACAATGGTTCCGAGGGAGGGGGGGGGAGGTTGTTGTCAGTCCTGCCATTATAAAGAGACACCTACCTTCGTAGCTACTTCAGGGCAGATGTTATAGAAATAGTGACGTGCTCTTCGATTTACTAATCGATTATCGAATAGTGACGTCTTCGACTATTAGCAAATCGATTATCCCAAATCGTGGCGAGGCCATTACGTAACCAGGCAGAACAATAGAGTACAAGCCGCGGCTCTGAAACCGAATCTGCCGCTGGAGGTCGTCCCGGTCCCCTTCACTTCCTACGATCTGCTCAGGGTCAAGAGCGTACGATCTTTAGCACCGAAAATAGGATCATATGTAATCTCTAAACTTGTATATTTATCACTTGTATATATATATATATATTATATATAACGTTATATTAGCATTAATAATGACCATGGAGTACATTACAAACTCCTAGTATTAAAAGAAAAATTTAAATTATTTGACTATCTACTAAAAGGTTAATAATGTGCAAATTTATAAGTATAAAAAAAAAATTTTAATTAAATAAAAAATGGACTTATAAGAGATGAAAATTTAAAATGACTGAAGAAGTTGAAACGTATTTTTAAATAAAGAAAAAATGTTTGACTGGAAAAAGGTTTTTTTACTTACTTGAATGAATGACTCAAAAATATGGCTACATTTAATTTATGTATTACTAGCTTATGCCCGCGGCTTCGCTCGCGTGGAATTTGGTCTCCCACACGAAGTATCGTAAATGATCAGTTAAAATAAATAATTTAATTTTTTTTTTTTAAATATAAGTTACTCGTACATCCAAAATTTCAGATGTCTAACTTCAAAACTGAAGGATTCTATACAACCTTTGAACCCCTATTATATTAAAGGGGAAACCCTTAGGGTGGAATTATCCAAATTTCTTTCTTAAACTATACAAAGAAACTATCTGCAAATTTCGAGATGCTAAGTTCCTGATTTGCCTTTAATTATGTACTATAATGGATTCTCCGTAGTACCTCTAAAACTGTCGGGGGTGGGGAGGGGAACGTGGACCCGTGCGCCCCCCTAAATCCGCGCTTGCTATTGCCTATGTGTTATTCTGCTGTATAACCTATATTACGGTAAAGTTTCATCCAAATCCGTCCAGTAGTTTTTGCGTGAAAGAGAGACAAACATACAAACTTTCACATTTATAATATTAGTAAGATATACCTGGATTAATTATTTAATCGGTTTTGTAACAGCGATGGATGGACTCTTTGGAATGTGTAGACTATCATAAAGTGGGTACTCAAAAAGTGAGTAATCTCAGTTGGGGAAAACATGGCGGTTGAGCTTAATCTCGGTGAAACTACATCTTTGGGAAACTGTTACCCTAGAAACAGTATAGTATCTAACATCCTCTGAACGCAAGGAACTTCATGGATTGTAGTGGTACTTTTTTTTTAACCTCTAAACACAAGACTATCCCGAGCTTAAGTACTTTAACGTACTTGATACACGTGAAGTATATCAAGTGCATAAGGCCACCTGTGGTCTAGTGGTTAGCGTAACAAACTACTAAACCCAAGATCGCGGGTTCGTAGCCCGGCAGGTGGCCCTAGGATTTTTTAAGGGAGTAAAAAATCCTTAGTTACGCCGTCCTTCGGAAGGGACGTTAAACGGGAGACCCGAGCCTGTACGATGTCAGGTACTCGTTAAAAATCCCTATCCTAATTAAACCTGGATAGGAAAAATTTAGAGCTTCCACTGTAGCATCGTCCGATTAGCCATAGCAGCATAAAGTGACGTTAAAAGAACAAACAAACATAACATCAAGTGCATTAATTTTTTTTTCTGGGTATTTCTTCAGACCGAAGTTTCCTTCAACCAAAAATTTCCTTTAATTCATGTTTTCCACTTTTTTCTGTCTTGTATATCTGCCTCCCTCAGACTATGGCCTTTCCTTTCCTCAATGTCTTCTAACTATCTTTTTCTTGTTCTTCCTCGCCGTTTCCTCCCTTCGGCACTCCACGAAAATTAAATTGGGCAACCTTTCTTCATTCTTCTGAGATGAACCATTCCAATCTTTTTTTCTATATATTTTGGAGGACGTTTTGTTGAATTTGCATCAGTTCTCTAATTTCGGTATTAGTCCTTCTTTATAGTCTGTATACCCTGGCAGCTCTCCTCTAATAGTCCATCTCAGTAGCAAGCAGCTTGTTTCCTAGAGCAGCGCTGTTCGTCCATATCTCTGCTCCTTATAGCCATATGCTTTCAATTAAGGACTTGTATATGACCAAGAAGCTCAAATACATCAAGTACATGTAAAGTATAATTTCGAAAAAAAAATGGTAGAGGACGCCTGGACAGCAGCCACATACAACAGATGCTTTGGTTTAATGGCTTGGTGTCTATTGTGGCGAGCTCTATTGTAAAGAAATCTGTTGTGCCATTATATCGCTCGATTTATCATTGGTTTCCTTTTTTCTTTTCTTTTTTTAATATACTGTGTAAAATATTTTGTCATTATAGTAAAAATAAAAAAGGAAAAAAAAAATTTATGATGATACCAGATTCCCATAATGGTAATATATAGACACAAAAGAAAGCAATTTGTAATGCGCAAAAAAAAAAGTTTTTGATACATAATCTCCTGCTTATAAAAAAAAAAATTAAAAAACTGTACCGCTGCAATCCGAGACTAAGATTCAGTACATGATAGAGACTGTACTGTTTCATGGACAACGGTTCTACAAGGTCACGCTCAACCGCCAGGTTTTCCCCCTTATTATCTGGATACCCAATTTTTACAATATTTTATAGAGGCTGGGTGAGCCCCCGGAGGGTAAATAAAAGTCTTGCCCGCAGCGAGATTCGAACCAGGATTTCCGGCATAGCAACTAAGTGCTCTACCACTGAGCCACTCCGCCCCCCTTCTTATAAATGGGTCTAAATCTCCTTTTCACCAAAAAAAAAGTTTTATTGTTCTTATATTCTTCTTCCGGGATATGTTCGGATATAGGATCGGTGAAGAGAATGGATTTGTCTGGTGTTACGAGCCAGGTTAGCTCAGTTGGTTAGAGCACCGCGCTAGAGACGTGGCGACCCTGGTTCGAATCCCGGCCCTGGAGAAATCTTTTCTCTTCAAAATAAAATATTTAAAAATTATAACAATTAATAAAAAATAAAATATATTTAAATTAATTTAATAAGCAATAATCTGTATGTTTTATTATCAATCCTTAAAAGAAATTAAACAATAAATATCTTTGAAAATTAATTTTATTAGATTTATTAATATATTTCTCAATTATAATATTAATTTAAACATATGATTTGTCTTATTTGATTAAATTTTAATTTTTAGTGATATAAGATAAATAAAATATCGAGTAGGTACATATACAAGAAGACCCTCCAAGACGATCCAAAACTGTTGGACAAAGATTCTGTTGCTTATTCAACAAGTTATTTGTCATTACTTTATTATTAATAAATAAACAATCAATAAAAAAATGTTTCATCAATAATTCAGTATCCTTAAAAAAAATGTACAGCCAGGATTCGAATCCATCGTTCTTCAAAACATTAAATACATTATGTATCAGGGATATCTCAAAAATGTCGATAATTTTTCCGATTTATATTTGGGTGTTATAAATATCAATATTTGACTATCTAAAGCCTATTATTGTTTACATAAATATAAATAAATTTTTGAGTCATTCATTCAAGTAAGTAAAAAAAACTTTTTCCAGTCAAACATTGTTTCTTTATTTAAAAATACGTTTCAACATTCTTCAGTCATTTCCAATTTACATCTCTTATAAGTCCCTTTTTTTTATTTAATTTAAATATATTTTTAAATACTTATAAATTTGCACATTTTTAACCTTTTAGTAGATTGTCATATAATTTAAAAATTTTCTTATAATGCTTAGAGTTTACAATGTACTCCATGGTCATTATTAACATTTATTTGACAGTTCTAAAATGAAGCTTTGGTTGTTTAATTATTTAATATGTTAATAGCCAAGGCTCGATCCTGGGCTACCTGGAGACCCTCGCAAGGCTCACCCAGCCTCTTAATTGGGGGGCAAACCTGTCGGTTGAGTGTTATCTCAGACTATCACCTCCGTGCACAACAGTTTTCCCAGAAACAGTGCAAAGTCACATCATGTAATGAACGAAAATACAGGTTCCTTTTTTTTTTTTTTTGTATTCCCTTGGTTCCTCCTCGTTAGTACATGCTAAGGAACCTGTGGCGGAATGTTGGGATGAGATGTGCCTTAGAACAGGTCTTCAAGGTACTGCCTGCATCTTTAATGAAAAAATGCTACAAAAAGAAGCTGGTGGCGGTAGCTCACTCCTTTATAAATAGCCAAGTCCACACGTGCTCGCACCACAGCTGTCTGAGCTGCCTCTGGCTAGCACTGTAGCTGTAGACCAAAACCAGACGGTGTCTCTAACATTATTTACTAATATACATATATATATATATATATATATATATATATATATATATATATATATAATTTGAAAAAGTAATACAAATTTCTTGATTGACATTTTATTTTTTAAACTTTATATGCACAACAAATAAAACGCGAAATAATACTTATGACAAATTAAAAATCAGTTGATTGTCTGTAAAAATTATTGATTCATTAGTGACATATATATTATTGTTAACAGCCTGTATAGTCACCGTGGCATCTTATACCCTAGGTTTCACCTAGTCTCTCTAAAGTGTGTACATTTAAACCCGCAGGTTGAGTGAAGAGGTAAAAATCACATCCCAGCACAACCTTTGTCTTGGTTATGTAGTTTCTACCGCGTATTGAACATAAGACCCTTCATGCGAGTTACTGATTTCAGTTTCTCTAAGGAAGAAAATTAAGAAGAAAGGTATAAGGTTCGTTTTTAATTGACTGTGCTTCTTTAATATATTGTTCTTTTTTTCGTGAACATAATCCTGTTTCAAGAATGATTTTTTAAAACACGCAACTGAATTTTATATTTCCTTAATGTTTTAATAGATTGTTTTTAATAGGGAAAATTTACTTTTTTTTCTACCAAAAAGATATCTTTTCAAGCGAGAGTATTCAATTATAAAGATTGAATTGGAATTCACACAGAAAGATTTTTGAATTCGGTCAGTAAAAAAAACTAAATTTTCTATAGCATATGTCCTTTATGATGGTTAAACGTGGCTGTTAGATTCTAAAATAGAATATTCTAAAATAAGGGGTCCAGGGTCCTTCACACCTATACTAGTCTTCAAGGAGTTTGACAAATCGGTCTAGATCTAAGAGTTATGGCTGTTCAAGGTCAACAGGCATACTTCATCTCTCCTACGCCCGGAACTACACACCCCAGGAGTGGAAGGGGATGTTGCGAACTCACAACTTTTGTGTTAGTAAGCAGGTGCACTTTTGCGAGTGCGTTGACCTCATAGGTCACCCCGACCTCCATTTATATACAGTCCCTGGCCATATTAATGTGACCACTGAATAGATTCGTTCTTGTTACATGTTTGCATTATCTTTTTGTATGCGTAATGATGTAAATCGAGCTTAAATATTAGTTTTATGGGTAAGTTAGTTATCTGATAATAATATGAAATTGAAAAAAATAGTTTCGAAAATAAATCTTTATTTTTTTTAAATATTTTGTGGTGTCACCCTATTTACACCCTATTTTACATATTGATGAAAAAAAAACTATCAAAATAGGTTAAATATATGATACAGATAATAAATCAATAATAAACTTACCTAATCCGACTTGTATTTAATGAAAAAGAAACAATGAATCCACAAAAATTTCAAACACAAATTATGCACGCCGTCACTCGTAAAACAAAATGGCTGTACTAAAACCAATGCTGCCATTACTAAAAAAAATAATTTAAAACACTTATATCAGTGTTGCCATTACATAAAACAGAAGACACGCGAAAGTATATAAAAAAATTAGGAAAAACAAAAGGAAAATAATCTTTCTTGGTGGTCACATTAATAAGGCCAGGGACTGTGCAAAGTGTATACATTTTTATAGCTATTTATTTTCATTAGGTAGCGAAAATATTTCATCAATATTTTATTAATTGTAATTAAAATATTTTTTATGCTCCGGAGGAACTATATACCGACGCCATTTTCCGTTCCTTATCTTTATTACCGTGAAGCTCGTTGACAAGGAGTTGATAACGAGTGTCACCTAGTTATTATCAACTCTTCAATGATATTTATTTATGGAAATTGGCCCTGATATCCTGACGACAGGTATTTTTACCTGCAGTCTAATCTGTAGTGACGTAATTATCTGATAAGATAACACTTAAATTCATCCCATACCATTTACCAAGTTAATAAGTAACATCTGTAATATAAAAATATTGTATTATTTTTATTGTATAGAAAATATTAAAGATATCACCTGAATAATATCGATTGACTTATTTTTATTTTTTTTTATCAAAACACTTTATTGAAATATTATTACAATCTGCCACTTGTAGGCAATAATTACTAGCGCTAAGTAGCTATACTATCATACAATGGAAAACATAAAAAATAATACAAAATAAAAATTGCTCACATTGATACCATAATTACAATATGATTGACTTATTGAAAACCATAATTTTTGATAAATGTATTTAAAAGTTCTGTATGAGAAAAGAAAATGAATATTTGGGTATCGGTAAAGAAAACCTATCCTAACCGTAATGACATTCTTTTATTAACCATTAGACACATTTTAAAAACGTAATTTTATTTTAATTTTAGTCATTATTTCCGTAAAACTTCAAGTTCAAAAATGATGCAACTCAAAATATGACATTATTAAACAAAGGAAGTTGGAAATAGCATATAAGATATGTCGTTCCTAAATACAATACAATTGCTACTGATGGCTTAACTCAAAAATGCCAAATTTGTTGAAGGAGCAACATGTATTTATAGGCTACATTTTGATAAAAGGAACTCAAATTCGGTTTGTAGAGTTGTTGGTAAAAATTAACTTAAAGCGGGTTTAAATTTCATTCAAAATTTTGGTAATACAAGAAAAAAATTAATTGCTTTACTATATTAACTATTCTTATTATATTATACTTTATGGTATAATACATAAAGTTTCATGAAAGATCATTTTAAATAAATAATTTAATTTTTTTTTTAACTATAAGTTGCTCGTACATCCAAAATTTCAAATATCTAACTTCAAAACTGAAGGATTCTATGCAATCTTTGAACCCCTATTATATTAAGGGGGAAACCTTTGGGAGTGGAATTATCCAAATTCATTTCTTAAATTATAATAAGAAACTATCTGCAAATTTCAAGATGCTAAGTTCCTGATTTGCCTTTAATTATGTACTATAATGGATTCTTCATAGAACACAAAAACTGTCTGGGGGGCCCGTGTCCCCCTAAATCTGCCCTTACTATAGCCTATGTGTTATTATGATGTATAACCTGTATTATTCAATACGTTTCATCCAAATTCTGTCAGTAGTTTTTGCTTGAATGAGTAACAAACATACATACAAAATTTCACATTTATAATATTAGTAGGATATCAAAACAAATAGTTTCACTCATGTTCTTTCTGTTATTTTAACAACTATTATCCTATGATTTGCCTTTGATTATGTACTATAATGGATTCTCCACAGTACCTAAAAACTGTCTGGAGGTGATAACTGTCACACGTGTAATAGGTATGTTAAACTTATCTATTTAACTATTGTGCTTACACATTTTAAAGAAATGATCAGTGAATCATCATTCAGATACACTATTTCATCAATTTTTAGGAAAGGCAGTTTTTTTTTATGAAATATTGTAAGGTAACTCTGCTATTTAATGTATTTACTAAAAGCTCAATTTGTCACTGCTAAGGCATGAAGATGAGACCAACCTAGTATCGAAACGTCGTCAGTAAGAGTTTGGAAAAACTGAAACACGAGAACCTCAAGTATATATATATATATATATATATATATATATATATATAAAACTATATGGTTGATTCAATCCGCATAAACAGACTGATTATGATCCTGCGATAAAAGCAAGGTCAGCGATGCTACTGACCAATCCCTCCCCACTTTCACGATTCCGTAATGAAGGTAATCATATTTAAGTAATTATATCAGCAATTATTTTTACGATATTATCTAATTATCACATCCTGCCATTATGTTAATGATAATTAACACAGTTTCTGCTTGTCTGATTTATCAGCTACATCTATATAAATGCAAATGCCTTTTCCGACACGATTTTTTGATCTAAACTTTCCAACCATAAACTTCTCTTCTTGTTAAATAAAAAACACACTACAACTATAATCCATGAAGTACATGGTAGAGACTGTAATCTATCTACAACGATCGCTGGGAGGAGGATTGTCCGTGATCATACTCAATCGATATATTTTACCCCAATTGATGGGTACCCATTTTTAGAGCCTTAATGAGACGACAGACCGAAGGAGGGTCTGTAGATCCCAAAGAGTTCATCCGTGGCTGTTAACAGATTTTATTCGTTTTTTGAACAATAAGTATTTTAAATATTTTTATTTTGAAGAGAAAAGAGACGGACGGCCCGGGTTCGAATCCCAGCTAGGGCAAATCTTTTCTCTTCAAAATAAAAATATTTAAAAATTGATGATTATAAAAAAATAAATTATAAATAATAAAATTGCGTATGTCAACAAGATCCTAATTCGTTTTTCGCTTTATTAATAATAAACAAAAATAAGACAAACAACTACACGGAAACTAATTAATAAGATAAATAAAATATCGACAACATATACAACAAAACCCTCCAAGAAGATCCAAACCAGATTCTTTTATTTATTTAACCAGTTATTTTTTATTACTTTATTAGTAATAAAACTATACCTATATTACAAAAATGTTACATCAATAATTGTTCGGATATAGGATCGGTGAAGAGAATGGATTTGTCTGGCCCTGTTACGAGTCAGGGTAGCTCAATTGGTTAGAGCACCACGCTAGAGACGTGGGCGACCCGAGTTCGAGTCCCAGCCCTGGAGAACTCTTTTCCCATCAAAATAAAATATTTAAAAATTATAACAATTAATAAAAAAATAAAATATATTTAAATTAGTTTAATAAGCAATAATCTGTATGTTTTATTATTAATCCTTAAAAAAAATTAAACAATAACTATCTTTGAAAATTAATTTTATTGGATTTATTAATATATTTCTTTTATTAATATATTTCTTTAATCATATAATTTGTCTTATATGATTAAATTTTAATTTTTAGTGATATAAGATAAATAAAATATCGAGTAGGTACATATACAAGAAGACCCTCCAAGACGATCCAAAACTGTTGGACAAAGATTCTGTTGCTTATTCAACAAGTTATTTGTCATTACTTTATTATTAATAAATAAACTATATATATAAAAAAAATGTTTCATCAATAATTCAGTATCCTTAAAAAAAATGTACACCCAGGATTCGAATCCATCGTTCTTCAAAACATTAAATACATTATGTATCAGAGATATCTAAAAAATGTCGATAATTTGTTAAATTATTTAATATATTAATAGCCAAGGCTCACCCAGCCTCTTAATTGGGTGGTAAACCTGTCGGTTGAGCGTTATCTCAGACTATCACCTCCGTGCACAACAGTTTTCCCAGAAACAGTGCAAAGTCTATTATATATATTATGGCTAAATATAAATGGTTAAGTATAAAGTCTATTATGGCACACGTGAATAACTCCAGCCGATTGAAGGATTTATCTGGAGATATGGAGGTTAGGTTTCTTGGCGATTTGCTAAATCCCTTATTTTCGAATAATCTCGGATATTGCTCGCAGCAGAATTTGATGAGAGAAGACCCGCCAGACGCCAGGTGCTGGCGAAGAGACAGTTTAAATAGCTGCCTTTAAAGGCCCCTTATGGTTTAAAGGGGACTTGCACAAAAGCAGCCCAAACTGTTCCCCCAAGTTCCCAGGCCATCCCTCTCGGTCTAGTCCTCGCTAGAGCGACTGGTTTTCCATCTCCGGGGCTTTGTCAGTTATTGGCAGAGTTCTCTGGCTAAACCCAAACCTTGTTTGTACTAAAATATGTACGTAAAAAATGTTACCATATGCGAAAATGGCAGCTACCTTATAAAAACTAAATTCATATCCCACATCTTCCACCAGCAGTAGGTGGCCATATTGATAGAGACACTTGATTTTTAAAGAGTAAATTTTAAGTTTATGACACTTTTTCAATGTTTTTTAATATTGGGTGGGCCCGAAATTTATGAAGTATTTTATTTTTTCTTTATAACAATAATAATAAGGCTTAGGGAACCCAAAGGCTCGATGCCGATACCAACAATCTTTTACTTACTGTACACGCGCCAACATTACAACGTTTGTATACTTTTATACAACAAACTTCTGTACACGCGCCACTGCCCAAACCCAGACACTCCAGATCGCTATTAACGCAGTCCTCCCACCTACGCCTCGGCCTACCCCTCAGACGTTCCTTCAACAACAAAAATCATTCGTTCTCGCCTCAAATCTCATCCTCTTGTCTCGGATTGTGCTCTTGGCACTTCCATCCCTAACCATACCTTCCGTAACCCCGAATTCTCTTATTTCTTCTGATCCCTTAAACCAGTTAAGTTTTTTAATTTCTAAGGAATCCAAATATTCTTTGTTTGTTTATTTAACGTCACTTTATGCTGCTATGGCTAATCGGACGATGCTACAGTGGGGGCTCTAAATTTTGCCTGTCCAGGTTTAATTAGGATAGGATAACGAGTACCTGACATCGTAAAGGCTCGGGACCCCCGTTTAACGTCCCTTCCAAAGGACGGCGTAACTAAGGATTTTTTACTCCCTTCAAAAAATCCTAGGGCCACCTGCCGGGCTACGAACCCGCGATCTTGGGCTTAGTAGTTTGTTACGCTGACCACTAGACCACAGGTGACCTTTGATTCGAATATTCGTTTCGATAGCCTTCTTGTATTTATTCACAAGATATGTCCGAAGAAATTAATCCTTCATTTCCCCCATCTTATTAGCTATGTTTTTAGCTATGATAAAATCTATACATATTATAAAACAAAGTCCTCAGCCACGTTTGTTCGCGGTAAACTCAATAACTACTGCACGGTTTTCACCAATAGATAGAGTGATTCACCAGAAAGGTTTTAGGAATATAATTTGTCGATGTTTTCTGTAGATGGGATGGAATATCGATGGGTTTCACCGAAGATGCTTCCTAATCTCGTGCGATTATCTAACATGCAAGATAATAAATTCGTAAATAAAGAAATATTTGGTTTTATTTTTATAATTTCTATATAATAAAGTACATTAGCTGAGATGGGAAGAAAGAAAATCAAGACTCCCAAAGAAGCCTAACCAATGATATTCGCGTGGTCCTTAGTGGCCGGTATGTGATAAAAATACACAACACAGACAAATTATGCAGGCACAATAAGCCTTATTACCCGAGCAAAGCTGGGATAGGTCGCTAGTAATCTATAATTTAAGATAATTTGTACGCGCTTATTTTAATTTAATTTAAGCCAATTATTCAAAGTTAATTATAGAAGAAAGTCATGAATAGTTTGCTTTATGTGAGTTTTTCTTCTAATCTTAATAAATTAATATTTATTTACTTCCCTAATGATATTTTACAACTTCTGTGATTGTTAATAATAATAACGATTTAGTAATTAGCGGCTGAGCTAAGTTTGTACGTTTTAGTTTCTGTGTTATGGGTCCTGGATTCAAGACAAGTATGTAAATTATTTACTCTGTGGGATCTGCAGACCTTCCTGGGGCTCAACAGCCCTCTGTACAGTGGGTACCCTTAATGGGGGGAAAACCTGGCGATTGTGCGTTATCCCGGACACTTTCCTGCACACTGTAGTATATCTACTGTAGTACCTCTACTGTCGTAGTTTTAACTACAAGCGAAAAAAATTGCAAACCTTCCAAAATAAAACCCTGCGGATCGCAGTAAACGCGCCTTGGTTTGTACGAAACAGTCAATTAAGAGACGATAGAAGAATTTATTAAAAATCGTTACAACAGATTTAAGACCGGATTACCAGCAGTCAAAGGAGCTGTAGCATTCAACATAGGCGAACCTATTTCATCCCCAAGACTAAAACCAATCTGATTTGATTTAACAAATTGTAATCCGGTCATTCTTTTATATGAAAGAAACCTTATATATATTTATATCTTCTCTTTTGGATAAGCTGATAAAGTACAGTTAGGGGTGTCTCTTGCATGAGACGAAACCCACATGTTTACCTCATATTAAAATTTAAAATTCATTATTAAAAAAAACTTGTAAGGCTAGGAGTAGCCGATCTGGAAATAAAGGATATAAAAAAGTAGAGGTACTGCCGTTTATTGATATTTAAATCCTTCATAGGCTACAGTTTTTTAATTTTCATATTTGATGAAGAATATGTTATTTATTCATATCGATAAAGATTAAAGAATAATAGTTTTATAAATTTTTTTTTATAATTTATATCTTTTTTTTATTGTTAGATGTTATATTTTTTTAAATATTTATCTCGTAATTTGCGATATTAACACGGGGAGAATTTTAATTAAACATTACTTTTATTTTTGGACCTTGTTGACATACGTCATTATATATTATTATAATTTATATTTTTTTTTTATTGCTAGATGTTATAATTTTTTAAATATTTTTCATACATTAAACATCTAACAATAAAAAAAAAGATATAAATTGTAATAATACATAATGACGTATACATATCAACAGGATCCAAAATAAAAGGAATGTTTAATTAACATTCTCCCCATGATTACTTCGCAAATTGCGAGAAAACGGAGATATAGGATCAGTGAAAAGAAAGGATATGCCTGACCGAGAAGCGAACCAGGATAGCTGAGGTGGCTAAGTACCACGACGGACACGTGAGAGACCCAGGTTCGAGTCCCGGTCCTGGTAATATCTTTTCTTTTCAAATAAAATATTTTTGTATATATTATTTTATTCTTTATAATTTTCTCTATTCCAATTATTATATTTCTATATGTTCGTATCTTGTAAAGAAAAGTACCATTACCACCCAAGAAGAGGAGGATACAGTAGTACATGGTCAATTTGTCTGACAAAACACTCAACCGCCACACACCTTCCCCCATTAGGAGGTACTCAGTTTATGGAGGCCGGACCTTTCTTGGAAGGGTCTGCGGATCCCAAAGGGATCGTTTATGACTGTTTCAGATTAAATAATGTGCCTGCTATTGCCGGATTTAGACCCGTGGTATTTTATCCGGAATCGAAATTCTGACTAATTTGGTCCTATTATTTATTATTGGCAGGAACTAAATGTATAATTGTAACAATATAAATAATTTAATAAATAAAATTGTACATACATTTTTTTTTATATTTCTATTGTCCAACAAATAACCAAAATAAAGCATAGATACCTTAATTTAAGTTGTTTTATTCCATTAAAATTTTTTTTCAAATTCAGAGGGAACCACATCCTCTATAGTCATTTAATAATAAGTCAACCTTTGATCTTAGTATATTATGATCTTTCATATTATTTTTGAAACTATTTAAACAAAATAATATTTAATATTATACACAAACAACTCTCAAATTAAATAAATGAATAAATACATAATAAATAAACAAATAAATAAAAGCAAACAATCATATTGATAATTATTCTGATATTATTTTATATTTTAATTGTTTTAATAAATTAAATTACTATTGCTGGTTCAAGTGAAATTTAGAAGGCAATTACTAATTAAATATTATTTTTTTTAAATAGTTTCAAAAATACTATAATATGAAAGATCATAATATACTAAGATCGAAGGTTGACTTATTATTAAATGACTATAGAGGATATGGTTCCCTCTGAATTTGAAAAAAAATTTAAATGGAATAAAACAACTTAAATTGAGGTATCTATGCTTTATTTTTGGTTATTTGTTGGACAATAAAAATATAAAAAAAATTTATGTACAGTTTTATTTATTAAATTATTTATATTCTTACAATTATAGAATTCATGCATGTTTTTACAGATGAATGACTTATGGTCAAATTGTTAACCATATAATAAGTAAAAAAATGAAACAATTAGAATAGAAGATTGAGAATGGCCTAGGCCGAAACGTATCTCGAAAAAAAAAGACAAAATAAAAATTTTTTTTACTGGAAATAGGTTTTTTGTTCTCCTATTTAAAGAATATATTATATGATTGAGTCCAGTTGACAAATTTTAAAAAAATGAACTAAATGTAGCAAGAGAGAAATTTTTTTTCCGTATTGACCACCTCCGATCGCGTTGCCACATTATTTTCCCTATCTTTATTTAATGAATTATTTCTTTGTTCTCGACCCAGGACTATTTCATTCTCTATTAATCTGCAGCCGCGGTGAATGAATGGTTAAGTCGTATTTTGTACACAGCTAGTTAATTATCTATCATTCGTTTCATTGGAGTTATTTGTATGTTTATGTTTTCGTTTTTGGTCTAATTAAATTTCTTTATTGTTTATTTAATTTAATTTTGTGATTTTATCTTATTCATCTTGTTATTATCTATTTAAATTAAACGGAATAACGCTTTGGCAATAGCCGTCTTTAAAAGAAGAAGCTGTGAATTACTTCCAGCAGTTTGGAATAATTTTAAAGATGTAAGGAAGAAATAGTTGGGGGTACAGTCAATGAAAACACCATAATAAGTGTATACTTATTTACTGTGTGCCGACGTTTCGACCTACAATGTAGGCCATCTTCAGGGTTATGAGAGAGAAACAAACAGAACAAAATATAAAAAACGTTGCAGTAACAAGAATATAGTGACATGTAGTGTAGAAAATTAAAATAGTGACTAGATATGATAAAATTACAGATGATGAACAGAAATTAAAATAGTGACAGATATAATAATTAAAGAAAACGAATATAAATTTTAAAGATGAAGTTATTCATTTTAAAAAAGACGATTTAAACTGGACTAAAACTTCAGAATATTTCGTACTGAAGGAAAACCATTATCCAGTCATAAATTTTTTTATTGTTTATTTAATAATTAATATTATGTTTCGACACTAGTTGTCATTTTTAATTATTTCGATAAAAAAATTTTTGCATCTATTTTCATCGTATATAACTTGAAAAGTTGTGTCATAAATTTTGGAGATCAACTGTCCTCCATGGTCAACTGTTATTAAATGATTCTGGACCCATATTAATCCATATTAAATGATGGATGGAATCATTTAATAACAGTTGACCATGAAGGACAGTTGATCCCTAAAATGTATGACTTATAACTTTTTAAGTTATATGCGATGAAAATTTATGCAAAATTTTTTTTATCAAAATAATTGAAAATGACTACTAGTATCGAAATGTATTATTAATTATTAAATAGACAATCATTTTTTTTATGCCTGGATAATGGTTTTCTTTTAGTACGAAAATATGAAATGTAAAAAAGATAGAAATGGAGATATTTTCGTCGAAAGTGTAGATAAAATATTTATATAAAGAGACAAACGTGGCTAGAACGGTTTAATATGATTACATTAATATGATAAGAGGTTATCAGTGTTATCAGTATCAGAATTATCAGTGTTAAGGTTATAAACAGTGGCGGATAACAGTTCCTGGGTACTTGCTAATAAACAAGTATTTCAAGCCAATTCTTTACTAAGCCACAAATTCATTACGAAAATAAAGCGATTCCGCTTCCTTAAATATAAGAAACTAATTTTGGAAAAAAATTCGTCTTAACCAATTATTCTCCGAGGCTGCTTATCTATCAACTCAATGTGTTCGGGCGCCATACTTTTTTAAATAAAGAGTTTTTCTCAAACTAATGAATATATGTACAACTGTTATTATTAATGTTAATCGTAATGCTCCTAAAGATGGTTTATTGGAACGAAGCCGAAACGAACAGGTACATAAATTCTTGAATACCCTGTGATACGACTCCTCGATCCCCAGGATGAGAGATATCCTGCAGGATCCCTGAAGCCGAAGAGAGCGGGAGTGAGAGGTCGTCCTTGAGAGACGTACATTGCTCCCTTCTCCTCAATCAGTCGCAAGGCCATGGCCCATCGCCTTCAGTCCCTTGCTGTCCATTTAGTATCTGCATCTGTCGTTCTTGCATCGTCTTCCTTCCATATCCCGTCGTAGAAGATGTTTTATTTATATCGCAATTTAACAATGAATAAATAATAAATAAAGATGAATAAAATTTATAAAAGTTACCACTAGAACCTGTGAAAAGCCTTGGGTCCAGTAAACGGTAGAGACTGTGCATGGAGGCAATTTTGTCAGGGACAAACTCAACCACCACGTTTTCTCCCATTTAAGGGTACCCACCTTCTAGAGACCGGGCAAGCTTAAGTCTTAATGCAGTATTTTCCAGTCTAAATGTACAATGGAGGACTTCTGATTTCACAACCGTGTTGTAATAATGCCTTGATGTAAAATCTGTCGAAAATACATTTTTATTGTTTACTTTCCTTTATAATTGGGAGTAAAGGATAGATTAGTGTTTAGAATGCTGAAGATTCCGAATTCGAATCCGTCTGTGGTAGGTAAATTATTTAATCTTTTAACAGGAAACAGTACAGTCTCTATCATGTACTGTACGCAAGACCCTTCATAGATTGTAGTGGTACAAGTTTTTTTTTTTTTTTTAAAGTATTGTAGAAACAGCTTATTCATAGCCCTAATATTTATCACAATTTTCAAAAAAAAAAAAAAAAAGTTAGCTATTTAAACTCTAAACGGACGGTATCCGTAAATGACTTTTGGTTTTAGAAGTGCTTTGTTATGCCTCAATTTAATATCATAAGGAAAAAAATTGTTGTTATATCGCTATAATAAACAATTTTTAACTATAAAAATAATTAGACAATTAAAAAATTGCCATTTTTGGGTTAAGTATTCAACAGGAAATGTATGAAATAAAGTTTTTAGTTCAAGAAAGACATATCTGATATTCCTTTTTCAACATTTTTTTTTTTAAAATAAAGTATATCAGTTAAAATAAAAAAAGATTAAGTTTTTTAAACATTTTCTAATTGTTAATAAAAGAATTTCAATATCATTTCAACATGAGTCCTTTGCTTTAACTAAAACAATTTTTAAACTTTTAAATTACATGGAACTTTAAAATACTTCTATTGAAAAATTAGGTTTTTTGATGTATGTATGCACCTATATGGGTGTGTATGTGATTGTGTGCGAGACATTTAAAAGACGCGCGCTAGAGGTGGTGGGGGAAATGTGGGCGTGGTGGGGATGAGGGCGGTGGTGGGGGGTGCTAGTCCTCTAAGTCGTCAGTCCGTGCTTGACCGTACCTGGAGCCAATATGTGTCTGTGATCTCTGCGTATTATAGTGCTCTGTGTGTCTTGTTTTCACGCAATATATACATATAGTCTCTCGAAGCTATATAGCCATACCAATCCTATCTGCTGCTCTTCTGCACATCATGAAAACTGGAGACCATGACAGGAACAGGTATGGATAAGCCTCCAAAGAGGTAACTTTTTATACATTTTTTATACACTACGTCTTACAAGTTTTGTTCTTTTTTCTTTCTTTCTTCAACCTCTCTCTCACACTCCCTCTTCCACCGAACCCCACCAGTGGAACGCCATATGGCGAAGAGTATATTTAGAAGCCGCGTTCTCTCTACTTCTCGAGAGAGAGAGATAAGAATTGTGGGATTACGGCGAACAGATTGTAGAACTGGGCCCCGCCCTGGGAACATATGCTGTACCATTGGTTGGTCCACACAAAGACTTTTTTATTTCCGACTTCTATACATTTCCGGATGTACTCAACACCGGAAATCGTGGCAGAATTTCAATAATATATCCTGCGAAAAAAAAAAAAATCTAAACCACACGCGTAATTATAGACAACTAAGCGTGGTCTTATCATTCATAACTATGATTTCCTATATCCTGTATATCACACCATCACTTATCTAATACACCATACACTTAAAAGAGTATTTCATGCCTATATAATTTTACCTGTTATTACGCACAACGTGCTGGAAACAAAGAAGAATTCAATCATTAATATTATTACTACACTATACAGGCATAATTAAAAAGTGTTCATAGCATATCGTGCATAGTATGATATCCTGTAATTTTACTGTATGACATTTACAGTTAGTTATGTAATGATACATGTTAACAGGAACAACGTGTAATATGACAAAGGAAAATTCTTTTCACTATTATTAGTAATATACTATGATTTTATTTAAAACGAATGACTGTTCTGACAAAACAAAAAAAAAAAAAGTATCTGTTGCATATTTTTCAACTTTTGGTTTACTGTGTCCTCTTCTGAACCGTTTCCCCTCTCGTTATTGTCTTGGTTTTTTTTTTTTTTTTTTTTTTTTTTTTTTTTTTTTTTCGAAACTCGTTTCTTTGTTCCGTTGAGGTTTTCTTTGTTCTGCTTATCGTATTATCCTTATTATTTTTTTACGGATTTTCTGATCCTTTACGTAAATCTTATACTTAATTGGTATATGTATGCACTTATATGTGTAAGGTTTTTTTTTTTTTATTTTAAAATTACAAACGTACTATACAGCTTATTGGCCTTTTTCGACTTTCACCATTGTTTCGAGAGATAGGTTTCATAAGAGCGAACGCGAATAGTCGAAACTTCGGGAGTCGGTTTCTCTCCCCCTAGTGTGTGTGTGTGTGTGTGTGTGTGTGTGTGTGTGTGTGTTGTCTTCTTCCTTTGTTAACTAGAGACTACTACGCTTGCTACGTTCGATTAAATCGTTTTAGAAAAGTCGATTTTTTTCTCTCTCCGTCTTATCCTCTCTCTCTCCATATATATCGATACCTGCATTGACCATATGGCGCCAGTATGGAACACATGGCGAAAGTTATGTGTAACGGTTACGTGTCCAACGTGCCCTTCCTCTGTGAAACGTTTCGCCGTGAAATTATTCATAGGCGAAATCATTTTGTAACTAATGTTATGATATGACATATGCTCTAGTATACGTCTTGGCTGAAAGAACGTTCTCGTACACTGTTCATTCGACCTTTGCTCATTAACCACAACAGTTTTTTTCTATCGATTACTATTTCACTCAAATTAATCAGCGTAAAAACTAATCTATAAAGCGTTTAGAATTTAATTTAGTTCAGCTCCTATAATATTCAATTAATTAGACAAATATATTAACTACTTAATTAAAATTATTTTAATTCGATTTCCTGAAAATTCTTATTTTTTTTTTAATATTCAATCCTGATTTTAAACTCTCAGACTAAGACTTAAATCGATGATAACTTTCAGTTCGATTTTAATATAAATGGCTAACAATTAAATAAAAATCCTCTTTAGTAGTGAATAAATAATTATTTTTAGATTTTATATCCATATATTTGTGACGAAGCATTATGCATTTTTGAATAATTTGTTTGTTCTTATGAAAAGAATAAGTTGGCTATAAATTCAGCTGGTTCATGTTTATCGAAAAGTTAAAGTTTTAGGCAACATTTTTTTGTGAGTGGTGCGCTAATGAAACATTTTTTGGATTTAAAATTCTCAAATTTTTTATTATTAATGAATAAATAAAGTTAGAATATATTTCATGTTCGTCTGATAACTGAGGACATTACACAAATTATGACGTTGTTTATGTTTGTATACAGTTGGTATATTTTTTTCTTAAACTTAACCGTCCTCTACTTTCGTCTTTATTCCAAAATGTCATGTAGTAAAAATCTTTGCGATTTTTGAAAATATTATTAGTAACAGAGCAAAATAAAATTAATCAAAATTAAGATGAATAGTATCGGAAAAAAAATATTGATTAGTTTAGAAATCTCTGGGAGTAAGTTATTGAGGTGTGATTTTTTATGATAATACTTTCAAATCCGAACAAAACTGAACCATAGCAATAAAAAAACATATAAATAAATTATGTCTGCGAATATATCTTGTATTATTTGAGAAATATTTCCATATGATAAGGGATTATCTAATTATTGATTACTATGTGAATGATATCGAGGGAAAACAGTTTTTATCGTGTAATATCGCATTCTATCTTAATTAAGGACTATTGTAGTATTGTATACAAAGATAAATTGTAATATTGATGCGTGAAGAATATAAATAAATTTATATTTAATATTTCTTATTCATAGTTGAATGTTATTCGTTAATCAGGTATTGTTAAAATTAAATTATAAATCATTTTTATTTTTTACTTCACTGAGGGGCAAGACTAAGCTTTTCTTAATATAAGCATTTCCAAGTCTATTCGAACCTTTTCCAAGTTAACTGTAACCTTTTACAAATCAAATGATATCCTTTCCAAGTCACAAGCAACCCTTTCCAAAGGAAATGTAAAGTTCAGTTTAATTTTTTTAAATTTTTTTATTTACTTCTTGAGAAAAAAAAATCAACTTTTTATTTTAAATTTTTTCCTTAATTTTTCGTAAACAATAATATTATTATGTTTATTATTTTATTACCAAAACTATGAAGATACTGTTGTTTACATGTTTTTACTTTTTTTAAATATACTTTCTCAGAAACAAAAAAATCAATTTTTTTTAAAAATTATTTCCCTCATTTTTGTCCTGACAAGAGTTGTGATGATTTTATCCTTGCGAATTCTGAGGCCCTAAATTCACCAATTTCCCAGTACGGAAAATTTTCAAAACATTTTCCAGGGTGACAGTTGAAATAGAAATAATATTCTTGTTTACAATAAATTAAGGAAAAAAAAAAAAAAAAATAAAGAGTTGATTTTATTTTTCTCAATAAGTGTATAATAAAAAAAAATGAAAAAATTTAAACTGGATTGAACATTATCACATTAAAAAACAAAAGTGTTTATTCCTAAGGAGAAAGTAAAATTTAAAATTAATTTAAATTTTCAAAACATTTTCAAGTGTGACAATTGAAATTGAAATGGTTACATTTGAATTGGAAAGGGTTGCTTGTGACTTGGAAATGAAATACTCTTTTGGGTTCGAAATTTGTCCAGTAAAATATTACCGATAACAATATAAAATGAGTTATTTGTATTAGTTTTAATTTTTAATAATTATCTTTTATAAATATTTTGCGACCAATGCAGTTCCGAACACTCAATAACTTGAACTCATTTTTTTGTTAATTTCTTCTTCATTAAAATGTTATTGAAAGTTGTAAAAATAGTGCGAAGTTCTTTTCTTTTGTCGCTCAAGGTGTATCTTGACTATTCGAGTGTATAAAAACTCCGTTGTATTGTCGTCAAACACAATTGTTCCATTCAATTCAAACGATCGATAGAATTCTCATAATTGCATTGATGAAATGGAAAAAAAAAATTGGTACAATAAAATTACCAATATGAACAATGCCCTTAACTTAAGGTCAGTTGGCGTCGAATTGTTTCATTTTGTATATGCTGTACTCTTCTTTCATTCACTTGCATATGTTTTGCATTTCTTAATGAATGAAATATGCCGTATTTATCGATAGGCCACATTGTTCATTGTCTTGAAACAATGTATATATATTTGTATTGTTCCTCGAAGTTTATAATTGTGTGTACGTGCTAGCGAAACCGAATAATAATCCTAAAGAAACAGAACGAAGTAATGCAGTAATGTGTAAGGAATAAAGTTTAAGGAATGTGTCCTAAAACTGTACAGACTTAACGGAACCCAAGACCGTTCATATTTAGTGGAACATTTTTTTTTAATGAACCCTGGGGTTCGAATCCGGCAGGTAGAGTATTTAACATATAGGTCGGCCTTGAGGGATCTGCAAACTCTACCTGAGTTTAACCTCTAGAAAATGGTTACCCTTAACAAAACCGTTCGCTTTCATAAATAATCTAAACTGTTGCACCCAGGTAGTTGTAGTTTAATACTGTTTCATGGGTCGTAGAGGTTCGAAATTTATTTATCTTTACTAGGGAATCACTAAAATAAATTGTTCAGTCAGATAACTATGGAGTGATTATGACATATGAAGAATTCTTTTCTTTGTCTTTTGATTATTTTGAGTGGCTCATATATTAACATGGAATCTATTCTAGAACAAACTTAGGGTCTGTTTCGGAAAAATGTGTATACGTGCTAGAGAAACCGCATAAATACTCCTATCCTAAAATATTTTGCACATTTCTAGTTTCATAACTTTCCAAATTAGTTGTGGTTTCTCTTCAATAAGGTTAAGATTTTTTTCGTGAAGTATTTAAGTATATAGAACTGGGGTAGTATTATGCTTGCAAAATGTTTTATTTTAATATGAATTTTTTATTTATTTATTTTTATTTTTGGATAACTTATTCGCGTAAAATGGGAGTATTTCTATTATTAAAACTATATTTAAAGTTTTAATGCTAAAAATAGTTTTTATTTGGAAGGAAATATTGCTAACAGTATTTTTTAGTCTCGTCTTAGTTTAACTTAGCGTTTTGTGTAACACTTTTGTTTTTCATTTCGACCATGACTAATAACCCTAATTCAGAATCATTTTTCTCAATACTGTTTTTTTTTTCTTTTTTGTGTAAGAGTGTGGGTGTATACCCGAATTAATTTCAAAATTACACATTTTTTATGATATTGAATAATCTGAAATCCAAATACATAGTTTTAGGACTTTTTAAAACTTATTTTCTTTCTGTTATATTGATCAAGCAACAAATAATTTGGATCTATCTTTTAAATTATGATGACTGTGTAGTTAAAAAAAATCTTTTATTTGTTTGATAAAATGGTCTTGCCACAATGGTCTTATTTCGATAAAGTAGTTATTTGAAGTAACATAAATTTCCATAAATACTGTTTATCATTCAAATTTATATTTTTCAACATTAAATTCCTAAATATAAGTTAAATTCCTAAAGTTTTAAAAACGTTATTATAATTCATCGTGTTTTTTACATTTTATATTCAGATCTGGATCTAATCTGATTCTGGAAAAAAAAATTTAATTTAAACATTGTTTTAAACAAATGTTATTTACATTATTTGTAGGCTTAATGATACTTATGTCCGTGTTAGAAAGTGTTAATCCATTTTTAAAATTTTAATGTATGTAATACATTTTTTATTAAATTGAAAACGTTTCATTTTTATCGTTTTTATGTATTTATCTTTAGGTATATTTTGAATATTTATCTTACGAAAATATTTTTGGAAATAACATTTCTACCATTCACCAAATGTTTCAAAAGATTCTCAGAAGCGAGAAAGCTATGTTCCTTTATGGAAACGCTCGTGTTATGAAATCAGCCAATTTCACTTTCGTTTTTCCATTTCTCAATTTCCAGATCGTATTTCTCCTCCTCTACGCTTCGTATGTTCTCTTGGAGTCTTTTGAAAATAAAATATAAAACTGAAGGTAACGTATCTAATAAACGTTTTAAGGTGCCTATTGTCTTTCTTATATTTCGTAGCTCTTTTGTTTTTACTAACGTACTCAAATGTAGGCGCTTTATCGCTGATAATTAACCATATTGTGTTTTCATTTCGCTTCAGTTATTATTTCTTGTTCTCGAGTGGCCTTTCGGAGTTGTGAATTGCTTACAAAAGACCAAAGCGCTATAGAGGTACATATAGCGCTACGGGCGGTGTATTTATTCCTTCCGGAGTCCGTTGGGTTATTTCACGATCAAAGATAAAGGTTCATATATTTAATTAAAAATTATTTAAAATACGATATGAAAATAAGAAAGTTATTTATTGAACAAAATGTAAGTTATTGTATATATTTGTACTTTCAATGTGTGTTCAATATCGTTCCAAGTGTTCAACTTAATCCGTTATTTTGTTCCAATTTTTATAATAAATAAGTTTATTTCATGAATCATTTTCATTTTATTTATTTTTTATATGAATTTATTTATAAGTTTAAACATATGTTTATTATCATATGAATGATTTTCATTTTTTTTTCATTGTAAGTGGCCAATTCAGTTATATAGTAATAAACACATATGTATTTACAATGGTAGTTTAACTATTATGTTTTTATTTTTATCTATTATGCCTTGGTATATAGTCTTAATTTTTTTATCATTATTTTTTAATACAAAAATAATTATTTGGGTATTTTAATAAAGCGTGGTAGTGTTATTTAGACGACCTAAATATGTTAAAAGTTATTTAAAAATAAGACTGAATAATTTATTTTCCATTGATCAAAGTCCCCTTGTATATACTGCAATACTTTAGGACTGATTGCTTCACGTGCAACCGCCGATGGTGAATACTTAGATATAAATGTCAACATTATAAATAGACGTGTCCTAAGATCTGAGAAGCGACCAGGGTACTCTCCCTAGGGGGCTGCCCGAAATAGACATCCCAGACATCGAGGTCAGGTCGGGACTGAGACCAAGGTATTTCTCGGGTTTTCGGCTACTTGAAGGGTCCTTCAAGTCGAGTAGAAAATGGCTTCAAGCCGGCGAAGTGCAAAAGGGCGTGATGAGGTGTACTTCACAGGCTTCGCCTTTGATAGGACTTACCTTGAAGCTATCGATTTTCATGTCTTTGAGTTGTTTTTACACGCTGTTACTAAGCTGTGTAGAGTTCTTAGTCTATGTGTCGAAGGCCCCGGGTTTAAGTCCAGCTCCGGAAGATAATTTATTTTTTTACAGCCACAGATTACACCCTGCTGACCCTACTGGAACTTAGGAAGCCTTAATAAAGTAAAATTATAAGAGGGAGAATAAATAAATAATGTAGTAAAGTGTAATGGTTGTGGACAGAGATGTGTCCTAAAACTGGTCAGATTCTACGGAACGCAAGACCTTTCATAGATTGTAGTTGTACAGTTTTTTTTTTTTAATGAGCCCTAGAGTTCGACCCGGCAGGTAGAGTATTTAACAGCTATAGGTCGACCTTGAGGAATCTGCAAACTCTACCTGAGTTTAACCTCTTCAAAGTGGGTACCCTTGACAAACCCGTTGTTACATAAATATTGTAAACTGTAGCACCCAGGTAGTTGTAGTTCAACACCCTTTCATGGGTCTTAGAGGTTCGAAAGTTAGTTATCTTTACTAGGGAATTACTAAAATAAATTGTTTAGTCAGATAACTATGGAGTGATTATGTGAAGAATTCTTTTCTTGGTCTAGTAACCACTTTCAGTGCCTCGTGTCCTGGAATCGATTCTAGAGCAAACTTAGAATATAGTTACTGCTGGATTAATAAGGAATTTTAAATATTTTTATTTAAAGATTTTATAAATACGTTTTTTTTTAGTCTTGTTACTTTCTTGTAATAATTGTACCTTGTTCCTCTTAAACGGACCCCTCAACCTCCACACCTCTTCAGGTCGTAATGACTTCTTCCGCTTATTGAATAGGGCATCCTTCTTTTATCTTCAGAAGTAGCCATGCGTCTTCAGAGGGCGTTGTCAGTTCGTCATTGTTTCTTAATAGCTATCCCATTGGTCACCTCCATTGTGGAAGTCGACATGTTACGAAACCAAAATTGTATGTTAATAGAAAGAGAACAATGTAACAAGTATATCCTTGTTGGACCGCGATCCCAGGGGATACGGTCATTGAACATAATATCGTCTATTAATCATATTTAGAAAGTATTGCAGAATTTATTCCGTTGCATGAATTATTTTATATGATTTATGTTTTATTGTGGTTTTTAGTACATAGGTTTTGCTCCTACCGAAGTTTTACGTTTGCCGGAGTCAGAGCTCGTGTTGATACATTAGAACATCCTACATTTATAGGATATTATTTCAGATCGCTCTGACAGCATATTTGAACAATTCACTGTGGGTTTTAAGTTCTTAGACATATTCATTATCATATTTATGGGTCCTCTGAGAAATTTCGAACTACATTTTACACAGTGAGAGAATAGGATCAGTGAGAGGATGCATTGCGATGTTAGTAACCAAATAAACCAATTTAAATTCCTCAAGCGAATAATTCAATGGGCGGAAATTCAATGAACAGAGGCTGGATGGAGGTCGCGTTGTGGGTGGTCATCCGGAGCGATCGGATGCTGACGGATATGCATAAGTATGGTCTATAATTATAAGCCACGAAGAATACTTGCCTTGTTGGTCAAAACGTTGGCTTTCAAATAAATAGTTCTCTTTATTTAAGGGATTTTTTTTCTTACCTCCACCCGGACCAATTTCTTCCCCATACTAACATTATTCAATATGCTTTTTTATATTGATATCCTGTTGTATGTCTTCCAGTGAGAGTGTCTAATGTTGAATGGTCAAGTTTGAATAAGTCTGATCTAGTGATATTGAAAAGTGGTTCCATTAGATATACTCTATAAATAGCTTTAGAATATTCTTAGAACATTTAAAGAATTCAGTCAGGGCGTGCCATTTTAGGCGGCATACGTCTCACTACACAAGTGCTAGAACATCCTCTCAGCACGACCTTTGCAATGCACACCGACGATGTGTTTAAGATGGTGGAAAAGATATCTTGCTTATTTTAAAAATGCAGTTATCTAAGTAATCCTATTGGCTGAATAGCTTCAGGTAATTGCAATTCCAAGTGCATTAAGTGCACTTAGCTCCTGTCGGTTGCGTAATCTCCACTCGCGTTATGAAGGCCTGCCAGTGATCAATCTATTTATTTTATATATGAGAGGAAAATAGTTGACTGATAAAATGGAGAACGGAGATAGTTGGGGGGTGCAGTAAAAAAAACACCAAATAAGTACCAGACTTATATTTAATTAGTGCCAACGTTTCGACCTACAATGTAGGCCATCTTCAGGACAACCGGGAGAGGCGGCTGGGTGAACCGGCTAACCAACAATCCGCGAAACATTGACGGCTGAAGAAAAAAAAAGTTGCCCTGAAGATGGCCTACACTGTAGGTCGAAACGTCGGCACTAATTAAATATAAGTCTGGTACTTATTTGGTGTTTTTTTGACTGCACCCCCCAACTATCTCCGTTCTCTATTTATTTTATACATGTTAAATAATATTAGATAATCTTATGTATATATATGAGAAAGACCAGAAACAATCACCTTTAGTAAGTAGAACTGTTTATTTTTAAAACCAATGTTTCGATCGATACTGCAGATCTTCTTCAGGGCTATTTATGAGGCCTAGAGTCGACATTTGGCTTAATAGCCCTGAAGAAGATCTGCAATGTCGGTCAAAACGTTGGCTTTAAAAATAAACAGTTCTTCTTACCTCCACACGGACCATTTTCTTCCTTATTTATTTTATTGTTACCTATAAAATTTTATTATGCTATCTATACGAGCTACTGTATATTGCTGCCGCGCATGCTTATTCCTCCGTTCGCTGTTATATAACTCGGACGAAGTTGAATCCTTTGTGACTGCGACAGGGAAATTTCCTCCATTGTGGTCGCTCCCTCTCTCTTTATGAAACAATAGGCTCGTTAATCTACAGCGAGTCTCCACCAATTTTCCTCTTCTTTATTTCTCTTTTTCTTTTCTTTTCCCGCTCCCCGTTTCTTCCTGGAACCACAGGGATGATTCCCGACTTCTGAGAAAAACACTCTATATTTTCACTAAATTAAATTTTGAAATAGTTTTAAAACAAAAATACCAATAACATATTTCAATTTATTAATAACGGCTTTGGAAGAATTGCGATATCTAGAAACCCAGAATTATATATTGATTGAACTGTTATTGGACAGGGACACTAAAAATAATAGTGAAAATGATGACATTTCGATCTTCATTTTTTTATTTTTTTTTTATTGAAATATATGAAACAATATTAGAAAACCAAGCAAATATAATTAAGTAAGTCTAAAAAAAAACCGTGAACGGGCGTGTGGTTCAATTCATGGTAGAGATTGTTCTGTTTCATGGACTACGGTTCTGCAAGGACGTGACTTGTCCTAGGTCACGCTCAATTTCCCCCCTTATTTTGGGTACCCTATTTTTATAATATTTTATAGAGGCTGAGTGAGCCCCAGGAGGGTCCTATATCCTATATGATCCATCTCCCGCTGACTAAAGCGGGATTTGAACCAGGATTTCCGGCTTGGCATATCATTACCTTGGCCACCGTAAATAAGTAAACACACGGTATAATAATTCTCTAAGTAAAATATAATAATATTTAATAATTTTAGTCTACTTTTTATATATTGGGAAGAAAATGGTCCGGGAGAAGGTGAAAGAAAGAACTTATTAAAGTGAGATTAGCTATTTCTTGGAAACTCACGTTTCGACCGACTTTGTAAGTCTTCTTCTGGGCTAAAGAGTCTATCTAGCCCTCACGAAGACCTGCTGTTAGAAACTTCGTTTTTCAATTAATACTTAATCTGCATTTAAGAAATTCTTTCATCGACCTCCACTTGAACAATTTTCTTCCCCATATATAAAAGGTCAGCTAGTACTCGTATTATTAAGGATTATTATATTTTACTTAGTGAATTATTCTATCATGTGTTTACTTAATTATAGTTGATTGGTTTTATTATTTTTTCTTATATTTTTCTTTTGTTGTTTTACGTAATGTTATTTAAGGGGGCGGACTGGTAGAAACTGAGTTGCTATGCGGGAAATCCTGGTTCAATATTGCAGCGGGCAAGACTTTTATTTAGTCTGTTTACAGCCGGAGATGGATCATATAGGATTTAGGACCCTCCTGGGGCTCACCCAGCCTCTATAAAATATTATAAAAATAGGTTACCCAAAAAAGGGGGAAAATCTAAAGGTTGAGCGTGATCTAGGACAAATCACTTTCCTGCAGAATCATTCTCCATGGAAAATTACAGTCTCTACCATGTACTGAACCCCAGACCCGTTCACGGGTTATAGTGGTACAGGTTTTTTTTTGTAATGTTGTTTAAAAAAATAAATAAAAGATTTCCGCTAGTCTTTTTAATGGTTGCTGATGTTGAATGTTGCTTTTTGGGTCGAAATATCGGCATTTTTATTATTTTTCATTGCCGTATCCTTACATCAGAATACATCGTAAAATCGAACATGAATGCGCATAGTTACTATTTTACAATTATTAACATAATTATTAATTTTTAAATTGATTATAATTGTCCCATTACAGTTCAATCAACGTAAACTTTTATTTTGCTAAATTTCGAAATAAAATTATGTATAAACTTTTCTTATTATATAAAAATTATCGATATGAAAAAAATAGAAAAATTAATCGACTTATTTATCAGTATCGGTTATTATTTATACACAAGCATACAATTGTACCATTACATTTCTACAATACAATTGCCTTTTTATAGATCCCTTATTATCGATATGCAAAATAGGTGCAATAATCGATTCTAGTTCACCGGCTCCCACTTGTTGTTGGAACAGGGTTTTCGGATTGAGCAATAAGTGCTAATTGAGCGGTCCATGCCCCGCGGAGATTTCGCATTCAGTTGTCGAGATAAACTCGATTGTGGGGAGGCCACAATGGGATGTGATAATCGAACCGAAGTATCGATTGTACCCAGGGAGAGGGAGCGGGTTGCACAGCCTCGTTGCACCGTGAGAATCACCCGGGGTGGACGGGTTTCTTGTGCAACGGACAACTTGTCGACCAATACCGGTCAAGTATAACAAAAACATACAAAAAAAGGTTTAAAAAAAAAAACATATAACTCGTTCGAAAATCCCACGTGAAAAACTACGGTGACCAAATGTAAACAAATCAGAACCAGAACTAAAATCACATATAGTTACATAGCAGAGACTTTAAGTTAAGCACTCTAAATGTGATGTTAATATACCTTCATATCTGTGGCACCTGTGCATAGTGGGCTAAGTCGAATTTTCTGAATTTCAAGCTATCTACTTAGAATAATTTTTTTTCTCTTTCCTTGTGTCTAACACGCTAAGTGTTCCGTCCATTGCAATGAAGGATATTCCTTTGTGAATCGTGGGCTGATACTCCAATCTTGAGTTTAAAATAAGTTCAGACAAATTACGATTCTAAGTAGATAGCTTGAAATTCACAAAATTCGACTTAGCCCACTATGCACTATGCAGATATAATGGGATGTATGAAAATTCAAAAACTAGACAATTAAAATCTTAAATAATACTGAAAAAGTTATCAAAATTTATTTTGGAATAATTCAAAGCCTTCTGAATCTACTTACTTAATTACTTTATTACTTACTTAATCCACGAGATAGGTCTTGGGTTCAGCACGTGGTAGAGACTGTTCTGGTTCCCAGACCCATCATTTGTGCACAGTTGATGTATTTTGAAAGAGATAATGCTCAATCCCCTGGTTCCTGATCATTATAAAGGCTGGAAGAACCTCACGGAAGAAAGCAGATCCCACTCGTTCGTTCTGTTAAATGATTATTTAACTGCCAGATTCGAACCTAGAACCTAAATGTAACTAACTCAGCGCCCTACACTTTGAGCTACATAGCTATCCTCAATATTAAGGAAAGGAATAAATCAAAATAAATAGAGATATATTGTTGAACTAGATAAATGATAGGGTTACCTGTGACGTAATGGCTAGCATAACAACTTACTATGCCCAAGATCTCGAGATCTCAACCAAGCAAGGTAGCCTTATGGTTTTTTAAAGTTTAAAAATCTTTAATTATGCCGTCCTTCGGAAGGTACATAAAATGAGAGTCCCTAGCCTGTGCGGTGTGCCAGGTTAAAGATCTCTATCCTTAATAAATCTGGATTGGTAAATTTAGGACTCCCACTCAAGTATCTTCCAATTAGCCATAGCAGCATGGGGTGACTTTAAATGAATAAACTACCTTGGCATATAAATATAAATTTGTTTAAATATGTGTCAAATGACTATGTTTAATTTAGAAGATTCTAATTGTGGCTATCCAAACGAGTTATATAGATGAATCAAATGTTGGATTATTCGGCAAATTGTTGGTATTTGTTTACTCTCTACACAAATGTGCATAACCGAATCTCTCTGTTACTATTGGCCTAAGAGCCCAAAGAGATAGCATTTCTAACAATCTATGGGAACAATACTCTCTCCGGCTAGTGAAGTAATCGATTTCATTTTTCGATTCCTTTATATCTGATAATTTTCATTGTTATCGATAATTATTAAATTCGAATATTGCACCGGAAACGGATGATGGAGTATTAACTATCATGAAGGCCGTGGCCCACACGACGCCATAGATGGCAGCACTGCAACAATCGATTAATAGAAGCAATTAGTCGATGTAATAGGGAAGGAGTATTATGTAAATTGTATTCGATAGTGGGGGGGGGCGCTAGTACACTAGCATAATTACCTCCTCTGTATATAGTCGCCATTGTCTCACGCTTACATGTACATTACAATTAGCGACATCGTGTAATATGTACCTAGTATTTACTTAGCTACCAGGACAGCTGATCAAGTTTATGTACTATATTATTTATTTAGGATCATAGTTTATTCAATCGAAAAGCAAAGCAACAACGATATCGTTATTGCCACTAGAACTACGAAGATTTACCTTATACCTATTTCTACCAACCAATCAAAATGACCGATTTGTTTTGTTTAATTAAACAAAATAGTAGAATTCCGAGAAATAAAATTATAAATTCATAAGATAATTTAATTTAAATTAAAATATCTTGCGTGTTGCAACTTGCAACTATACACGACAAGCAAGAATACTAAATTGAAATTTTATATATTACATATACACAAATTTACGCATAATAAATTAACAACGTAAAATTTTTTAATTAGGGGAATTTCCCGTAATTATAGATGTATAAAAATTCCGGGAATATACAACATGCATTCATGATATTTTCGTATATTTAGGTATAAAACATATATATATATCTGAAAATTAGAAGCATAAGAACGAAATAATATTATATATTAACGAATTAAATAACGAAATAATATTATTCTATACACAAATTTAATAGAAATCATGGCATTATCGTAAAATATTAAATAATACTCAAAGAGGAAATGTTATAAATAAATGAATTTGACCGGTTCGTAGTTCTAGTGTTTATAATCACGCAAATAAATCTATAAAAATGTATATGTAATAAATGGTCTTAATCGGGGTTTAGTAAGAAACCAGACAACGTCCAATCGCCAACCCCCCCCAATTAAAATATACGCTTTATAGTAATTAATTTATATGTTTGCTTTAAATTTATATAACATTTTAATCTCTGTGTATTTGTTGAATCCATTCAACATATTTTTTCTGGATTTGACCCTGTTTTAAAATTCTTTGCCAACGTTTCGCTAGGTATTCTTCTAGCTTCTTCAGGCCATAAATAGTGAAAATAAATTTTCAGTTTCAGATTAAGCCCTGATGAAGCTAGCGAAACGTAGGCAAAGAATTTGGCGATAAGGTCGAAACCAGAAGGAATACCTGATGAATGGATTAAAAATAATGGCCATGGCAATTTAATAGTGTAGATATTAAACTAAATTCACTCATATCTTTGCTGATGAAACCAATGAATTTTAAAGGATAATTTATATCCATGATTATCAAATAGAATAAAGATCTGAAATATCTTTTGTTAATATAGTTTTTATTATTAAATAATCAAATTATCGTATTCCAGAAACCAAAACTCTCATCAGTTGAACTAAAAAACTTAAAAAAAAATGGGTTTTTCCTTTATAAAAATGAAAAATAAAATATATTTAGCCAGATAAAATAAGTATTTGTAGTTAATCATGTTTTTAAAAATACATGAGGCCAGTAAATCCTCAATTATTTTAACTTTTCTATGCTATACATAAAAAAAACATATTAAGGTGATAACAGATGTTCTAATCCCGTCCGTTGATAAGCTCCCTTATCACTGCCGCCAAAAGTGGCTTATTACATAACAGTTCCTGATTGTTGACGTCAATCCGGCGTAGTGTCGTTCCGAAGGTTGCCATCGAGTATCAATATCCTGTTTACATGTATATATAAATCGATAGAGAAGAATTGTGCATATATATATATATTTGTTGCACACGTGGCATGATCGGATTGCCTAGACCATCCTGGTACTACTACGGTGGAACACGTGGAGATAAGACCGGAAAAAAAACTGGACGCGGAACTTAAGACCTACCTGGACTTAGTGGGCGGTTTTGTCTGCCTTTTGTCGAGAGATGAGGGCCTTCTGGCCGGCTGAACCAAGGCAAAAAATCTCCCGCTATAAAAATAGATCCTGCTAGCATTCATTACCATACATGCTTTGACCGTTACCTGCATACACAAATTCGTATTTTCATTGTTTATTTATATCCATAATAGTGTATATATCGTATACGCATAGTATACAACGGAAATAGAAAGCATCCATATATAGTATCGGTTCCGCAGGTTGTCGCTTCGATTTAAGTCAGAAATTTTAACTTTTATTTTATTTAATTTTTAATATGCATAAAAATAAAAATAATCATGAATATTAGTATTGATAAAAGAGTGTGGTTTAAGGAAATGTGTATATTTTGGTGGATATTTCATCAATCAATGTACATCTCCACCATCATATATCGTGATGTATACTTCGAAATATTAATTATTAAATTAATATTAAAATATTAGTTGCACTTGAGTCTTGGAGGTGGTGGGATGCTTCTTGGTGGCATTATTCGTGTTTTGTTTGGTGTTATTCTCTTTCTACCCTGAGGATGCCTGGTATGGGAGAAATATTGGACAGATAATTTCACAGTATGTTTTAATTTGGGCTTTTCGTTGGAATTTTTCCACGGTCTTAACATATACATTTCCCCTTATTACAAAATAAAAAAATCAATATACATTAAAAAAAGCAGTCTGAAACCATTGCCTAAGATTTTATACTATTATTTCAGTCGGTTAAAATGTTTATTTTTACTTTTAAAAATACATTTAACATTCCTTTGATAAATATTTTCCTGATATTATATTTAGTCAAATAAGGATAAATAATCTCGTTTAAAAAGGAATAATAATTAATTGAATTATTCTTGTTAGCTGTTTGTTATCATGCAATGCATGAATTAATTAACTTGAATCGACGTAAACATATGGTTGGCATATGGCTTCTTGCCAAGCTCGCATTATTGGCACATATGGTGCAAGTGTTGTTTTGGTTGAATTGTTTGTATTTTGTTTATGCCATATGTTTTTTTGTTATATAATATTGACTAATAACATCTGTTCAATAAATAAATCTAATTTTACCTTTGTTGGTTATTGCGTATCGTCAACAAATACTTTATATTAATACCTTAAGAATTTATTTTATTAATTGACAAATACAGCTAGCTCTGTGGTGGAGCGCTGAGTTGCCATGCTTAAGATCCAGGATCCGATAAAGCATTAAACTTTGCTATGAAAGAAACCTTTTTTTTAATATTTCGGTCATAAAAAGTTAATTAATACATCCTTAAAATTATTATTATTTTTTATTACTTTATTATACTATAGAAACAATTATAACATGGACACGCCAATAAGAACTTAGCCGACCTTTCCAACAGGGCAGTCCGACAATAGAGCAACCTTTGCTTTTGATCAACAACGCCAGGATTGCGGTCAATGCCTGTCACAACTGACTGTAATGTCACTCTCATGTAGGCACTGAGTAACATAGTAATACATTATACTTATTTAGATATATACATACATAAACATAATATTGTTGTGCATCCTATTATAAAAGTCGTTAATGCTATCATTAAGCATTACTAGGCTTTCTCACAATTGAAGATATCCACTCTATGGGTGAGACAGGGTCTATAGATCCTACAGATATAATGTAATTGACAAGAGAATTTTGTAAATAATAGTCTCGCCTGTAAAAGTTTCAAGATATGCAAACGTATTGAAGCAACATTATTGCAGCCCGCCATGATTATGCAATATGTATGTCTTGCTTAGGCTTGCATTTAGCATGTTGTAGGTGTTAACAGCTTCAACCTTGTTTCTATGTATTGCGTCTTAATTCAATACTTACGTTCTTGTTATACGATTGATACACACATACACATATACGAACACCCTGATTGATTGAGCTAAATACTCGGGTTTGCTGTTTGGTACACGACTGGCGCACAGAATATCTTGTGCAATAGTCGGTGACTGTCCTCATGGCGGCACAAAGGGATATAAAAAGGACTAAGGCAGCCAGCCTTGTGACATTTGTGACAGGGAGTGACCTTTCGAACGACCTTTCGCTGCCTATGACGCCTACTTCTTCAGGTTCTTTTCTTGCTCCAGCTGTCCTTCGGTTACGTTCGCTGTTACTCTCTGACGGTTTCGCAGCGATTTAGATTCGCTAGGATTTGTTTTATTACTATTGAGGAACATGGTAGAGCACTGAATTATTGAGCTGTTGATGTCGGATTCGAAGTTATCTATTATAAGAATCACGGTTCGAACATTCAGGATTGCAAGAGAAGAATGCAGTTGCACCAACCGGAATTCCAAAATGCAAACCGTAGTTTAACCTACCAATATATATATATATATATGTTTTTATTTCTTGAGTTTCAATCCTTCTTTATTTAAAATTCTTGAGGCGACGTTTCGAGACTAAGCTTGTCTCATACTCATGCCATAACAGTGGTCTCGAAACGTCGCCTAAAGAATTTTAAATAAAGAAGGACTGAAACTCAAGAAATAAAAACTATATATATATATATATATATATATATATATATATATATATATATATATATATATATATTCAATGTATTGTAATAGAAATATTGATCTACATATTGAAATCAGTATTGATAACAATGGTATAGACAACAATAGCTCATTGTGTCTCGGTTTCGAATCCGGTTTTGGTAGGTAAACTATTGAATCCTAAAGGTCACCTGTGGTCTAGTGGTTAGCGTAGCAAACTACTAAACCAAAGATCGCGGGTTCGTAGCCCGGCAGGTGGCCCTAGGATTTTTTTAAGGGAGTAAAAAATCCTTAGTTACGCCGTCCTTCGGAAGGGACGTTAAACGGGTTCCGAGCCTGTACGATGTCAGGTACTCGCTAAAAATCCCTATCCCAATTAAACCTGGATAGGCAAAATTAAGAGCTCCCACTATAGCATCGTCCGATTAGCCATAGCAGCATAAAGTGACGTTAAATGAACAACTAACCAAACTTTATTGGTGGAGAAACCTGGAGTTTGAGTATTATCTTGGTTAAGTATAAAATAATCTTTGCACATCCGTTGGCTGATAAAAAATACAGTTATGTACTAAACACAGCTTTTTTGTATTGATATAGTTTTTTCTTATTAGTTGATGAATTGTATACTTAAAATTTGGAATAGAGTAGCCCTGTGTGTCTCTTGTTCAAATGGGGCTTTCTCTGATAAATTATATAATCTGCCGACAGCCAAGGATGTTGGATGATGATGGAGGTATATGTATATCCTCCTTGGGTTCACTCAGCCTCCATAAACCGGACTTTAGAGCGTTACCTTACCCCAATCGTATCCTGACACGACAGTTTTCTTATAATGAATTTTTAAACGTAATTAATTCCTAATTACTGTATAATTATGATAAGTAGTTACTGTTATCATTGTCCGGGGGGAGGGTGAAAGTGATAGAGAGTGAGAGCGGATTAACTAAGGTTACCTGTGGAGAGGTCACTGCGCCAGCTCTTTGTCCCCGACGTTACCTGTCCAGGTAGTCGGGCTCACCTGTCTCATTGTTCGTCGTTCCTCTTAACCTCCGATTTATCTCTTCCTCTTTCCTATCCAACTGCATTTTTCCCTCTTTCACTTTTTTTTTGTCCCTTTTTCATCCTTCCTAGAACTTACACCCTACCAGGAATTTTAGTTAGGAGTATTCCAGGAATTGGCATGAACTTAAGTATTACTATATCGTTGTACTGCATTGCACTTTCGTTATCTTCCCAACGATTCCTCGCCAACATCATCAGAACTAGTTTCCCCGTCCTTGTCCGTGTGGTTGCCATCTGCCGCCCCCGAAGTCGACCTTGTTCTTCGTTCCCACGACCCCCACCTTCGGATTCCATCCCCTCCTGGGAGTCCTCCCAGACTCGTCATTCTTGTCTCGCTCATCCTCCCTAAGCCTTTGTGTTACGCGGCTAGACTAACTCGGCAGGTAAGAGTGGAGAAATTCGGTCAAGGGTTCGTCGTTTATCTCGAAACCAAGGAAGCATGAGTTAGTTTTGAAATCAGAAATTCATTGTTTCTTTTCACATATTTGTAAATATTATTCAGAATTTTAATATTCGGTACTTTTCCAATCTAACGACGACCTACCCCAGCACGCTCCTCTGGCACTTACCTCAACTATTTGCAGCCTGTCAGATTATGATGCCTGAAATATATTTGAAATTGTAAACAGACAAGAGGATCGTTAGAAAATGAAATAGGAGATGATGCCTGGGCAAATCGTTTCTCTTTAAAAGAAAAATAGCTAAAATTAAAAGAAATACAAAAAAAAAAATCATATTTTAGCTGTATATCATATTTTCTCTTTAAATTTAAAATATATAAACTACTGAATAAATAAGAAGATAAAAAATAACATTTATTATAAACAAAATTCATTAAAAATAACAATATCACATCAAAACGGTGTCGTATATATAGAACAATCAAAACAATTAACCAAAAAACATCACATTGTAGTTAAATATAATTATTTATGTTTAAAATTGAAATATTTAAAATAGAAAATAAATAATAAAACATTTATTATAAACAATGTTGATTAAACACAATATGACGTTCCGCTCCTGTAGAAATACCACAGCTGACTTTTCATCAATCACCTTGCGAAAAATCTTCATCAAATTCCAACTCATATTGTATAATTAATAAACGTCCACTTGACACAAACAATAACAAAGGACTAAGGAAGGTTTCCCTAACAGTAGGAGGTAGTTAACGAAAGTGACACTTGGGGCGCTGGGGTAGGTCGTCGTTAGATTGGAAAAGTACCTAATAATCTTCTAAAAGATTTGAATTAAGAACAAGAAAACGTACACTCCTTGATATTTTACTTCAATGATGTTTAGTTGAACTGCATCAGTACAAAGAAAATAATTAACAGTGAAATTTTAGCTACATATATTTTTATTTTAATCAAAATATCATCCGGGATCCAATGAAAAATATATATATATGATAGATATATTGCTATATATATATATATATATATATATATATATATATATATATATATATATATATATATGTATATATCTAAGTGTCTATTGCTAGATACTTTTACTTCAAGGTTGATCAGTTGAACTGCGTCAATGCAAAAAGAATAATAAAGCTAGTGCAATTCTAGATCATTATATTTGATTGAGCGTCGTTCAAACACGTTTTGCATATTCTTTCACGCCTTAATCAATCTACAATATCTGTAATGACAGTATATGCTCATGTTTACGTCAGTTATTTTTCATTAATGCATACATGGTATACGATACACATAAGTCTATGCTGTTTTTTATTTTGTATGGTCTTGAATTATGTCATTTTTCATATATATTGATCATTTACACTCATTTTAACTTTTATTTATTTTAAATTAAATTATTTTTGAAAACTAAATTCGTCCATAAAGAATCTTGAGTTTAGTACGTTGTAGAGACTACATTGTTTCTTGGACAGCGATAATGCAGGGAGGTTACCTAATTAATGCCGAATAATATATTAAGTATATCGGAGCGGAGAGGCTCAGTGAGCACTGAGTCGCCATGCAGGAAATCCTGGTTCAACTTCCGCTGCAAGAAAGTCTTTTATTTAGTCTGTTTGCAGCGGGAGATGGATCAGATCTAGGACCCTCTTGGGGCTCACCCAGCCTCTATAATCCCTGATATCCCTGTGTTAAATACGTATAAACTTTGAATAAATGGAGACACATATACACAGGTTTGAATAACATAATTCAACTTCTTTTAATATGTGCATACATAATCAGATATATCATATATTTATTTTTTTTTTAATCTTCCTGCTTTCCATCTCCGTACCTCTTTTTATTTCTTGTTGGTTTTGTTTACCTCCAATTACTCAGCCGTGTACCTTACCGACTTTCTCTACCTCGTAAATCCCGCGTACTCCCAGACTGGCTGCCTCCCTCCCGAGCGACCTACTTTACCGAGCAGGTAAAGATCCTTACTAACGCCACCTTACGGAACCTTTACCCGCTGCTCATCCGTTTCTTGTAGTAACGAACCTTTCGGAGGAGCCTTGAACCACTTTCCCTCTTCCGCAAATCCTTTCACAACTGTCTTCTGGCTCCTTTCCACTTCTTGCAAACCCCCTCGGGTATATTTCTAACTGGAGCTGTTACTTTCGAAATTCGTCTAAGCGGGTCCGAGCAGTTTGACTTCGTCTTTAATGAGTAATTACATATACATAAAAAACAAAAATGTTATTGTAATTTAAAGGGAGATGTTTTTGTTTCTATTCACATTATAATATTTTTCAATTTCCCTCCAAAAACCCAAAGTTGTTTTAATAAAAATTAATAACAATAAACTAAAATGAGATTTAAATAAAATATTTTAAAGTTATAACAGCTATAAGTAGTATAATAAATATTTTTTTTTGTAGAAAGGTTTCACCAGATTGAGATATTCTACAATCAAAAATTTCCTTGAATTCATTTTTGTATATTTTTCCATCTTATATAAAGGGAGAATTCTGAATAAATATAATGAATGGATACAAAAAAAAAATTTATTTGCAATAAAAAATTAATAAATACATAAATAATTATAACAATTATAAATATATAAAAAAAGAGGGCTGGCTATATGAATATCATTAAACCTGAAGTTTTGTTAACAAAAATTATTAATAATAAACTAAAATGAGGTTTAAATAAAATATTTTAAAGTAACAACAGTAACTTTATATTTATTATTCATAAATATAATGAATGCATAAAAATAAATATATATATATATCAATATATATATCTACAATCAAGTATTAATAAATATAGAAAAAATAATAGCATATATAAATATAAAAAAGGCTATATGAATATCATTAATTATGAATTAAATTACAACAGTTAACATTTAGTATTAATGTTTAATTAATATAATTAAAATAATAAATAATATTCAACCTATTAATATTCAAACATTAATTATAAAATATTAATTTTTTATCTAGTTTATATTAAACTCCTTGTTTTTATTACTATAGTATTTGTTTAAATCTGTGCATTCAAATGTTTTATTTTCCCATCCAATGTATTTATATGCTTGGTACTTACAAAAAGTTCGAATATATAATATATATATATATATATATATATATATATATATATATATATATATATATATATATATACATACATACATACATATATAATATTTATTAATTTATTAAATATAAACGGAGATTGGTGGTATCGGCATCGAGCCTTCGGGTTCACTAAGCCTTTTATTTATTTATTTAAAAAAAAAATTAAAAACATTATCAAATATTAACTATAAATGTACAATGGGTTGCTCACTAAAAAGCTTGATACAGGCATTGACAAGCCAATCTAAATATGTTAGAAATGAGATATTTTAAACTGTAATATAAATATAAAGTATTATTTCAAAATATTTGCCCTTAAGTTTAATAAATACCATAATTAAAAACACATAAAAAGCCTAACAAACTACTAAACCCAAGATCGCGGGTTCGTAGCCCAGCAGGTGGTCCTAGGATTTAAGGGAGTAAAAAATCCTCAGTTACGCCGTACTTCGGAAGGGACGTTAAACGGGGGTCCCGAGCCTGTACGATGTCAGGTACTCGTTAAAAATCCCTATCCTAATTAAACCTGGATAGGCAAAAATTTAGAGCTCCCACTGTAGCATCGTCCGATTAGCCATAGCAGCATAAAGTGACGTTAAATAAAACAACAACATAAAAACCTTCTATGCCCAAGATTACGTGTTCGGAATCTGGCAGATGCTTTAAAGGGAGATGCCATCTTTTGGAGGGGACGTAACATGGTGAGCACGAGTCTGTACTGTTTCAGGTACTCATTAAATATCCTAATCATACCTGGATATGCAAAATTTTGAATTCCCATTATAGCATCGCCAGATTAGCAATAGCAGCTTAACGTTACCTTAATTAAATATCCAACTATTTTAATAAATGACTATATAACAGAAGTTTAATTAAAAATAAACAGTACTACCCAGCTTCTTAACTATCGATAAGAAAAAGCTAACATACAACCGATGATTACACAGAGGTATTTAAAAATAATCGATTATGGCTTAGAGGTCGAGTTTAGGTCAAGTTGATTAATCACTCGCCAGTTCCCATGCCTTGTCTCCCTAACTCATCCATTCAACGATTGTTCAAACTATTTAGCATGTCAGTTTGTTATTCACTTCTTTTGAATATTTTAGTGCCTTCTTGATTCCGTATCCGAGTGTATAAAATCGGGTTTTCTTTTCGTCAGGTACAAAAAGTACTTAAATACCGTTAACTTGGAAAGTTCTATAAGAGTTTTTTTTCCTTTTTTAGACCCGTTCTGCTCCCTTAAGATGAGTGTTTTACCTAGAAGGTTGTAAAGTTATAAACTTTGAAGGAACTTTGTTGATAAGAAAGTTTTGACGCTTCGAATTTTTTTTTATGTTTAAATAAAAACGAATCCATCAGAGATTGATTGGTAATTTATAACTTTATTTAACTTTAAGAAACTAAAATATATTGAACTAATAGAAATAATTGTGACTCTGTGGTTGAGCGCTGAGTTGCATTGCCAAGACTTAAGACTTTTATTTAATCTTTTAGCAGCCGGAAATGGATTTCCATGGGATCTCTAGGACCCTCCTGGGGCTAACCCAGCCTATATTAAGTGTGTACCCAAAATAAGGTGTGAAATCTGGCGATTGAGCGTGATCTGGGACTAATCACCTCCCTGCACAATCGTTGTCCAAGAAACAATACTGTCCTTCATGTACTGACCCGTTTACGGGTTGAAGTGGTACAGGTTTTGTATATGCATTTTTCATGACCGTACAAAAATACGAGAAATTGAAAAGCTGGAAAGAAAAATGCTCTGGAAAACTTTTAGATTAGTCTTGTATGAAGAAATTTGGATGAATAGGTCATCAAAAAAACAGAAACAATCAGAAAAATAAGAATACGTTCTTATGGCCATGAAACGTAGCGAAACGGTACAGTCTCTTCCATTTACTGAATCCCAGACCCTTCACGGGTTGTATATATATATATATATATATATATATATATATATATTCTTCATCTGAATTATATCTATGAACTATCTCTATTTGGCCAGTCTCTTTTTATCAGTGTTGGTGTCAAATAGGGTTTCTTAAGTTTTGAATAGTCTATAAATGGCTTAATTGTATTTTGTTTATTGATCTCTACTTAAATTGTAAAGCTCAATGTATGATATGTGTATTTGTATCATCCTGTACGATATGTCTATTGACACGTTATCGTAACTTATCGTACTCTTCTTTACCTACAAAGTCACTAATCGTCAAGTTAAGTTCGACATTTGAAACTTAATTGCAATTATAGTAGTGCTATTATCATCAGTTTCGAACGAAGCGATGCTCTCTTGTTTAACGTTGTATAAGCGCGCACTATTGTTATTGCTTCGTGAATATTGTAGATTAACGACAGGTGCTCGAGTTGAAATTGAAAATTCATTAGATCTCCAGGAACTGGAAATTAAACGACGCATATCCGGCGTCCAATCAGGTTGGAATATTAATCTATTAAAGTGGTTTTCGATTAGCCATTAGGCTACGTTATTGGTGCATTAGGGACTGTCCCCAGTGGCTAGTCGATATTTAATGGCGACAGTGCGAACAGAACTATGTTCGGAGGGGATCGATACAGGTCGAGGTATAATTGTGCCCTGCGCCGGGTTCTGGTACCGGTAGTACACATCATGTCGGGCTAATTACCTCCTAGCGCTACCTGTCAACCGCTACAGCAAACATCGGTTAGGTCCAGGCCTGTCTCTGTCAGCATCTGTCATGTTGTAGCGGATCAACCTCTGTATCGACCGTCTTGTGTCCTCGGTGGTACAAAGGGCCATCTCCTCTGACTCATTGGTGAAAGGTGTCTTGGGACCTCCGGGCATTCCTGTGGGTCTTTGAACTCGACGTTGGGGGTATCCTGGGATGACCCGTCGATGCATTGTTTTGTCACTGTCTATCTACATCTGTTGCGTCCGTCAGTCATGATCCTGAGGGAACAGAAGTACTTCAAAGCTCTTCGTTCTTGAATAGTTATGAAGGGTTAGACTTTGGAATAAATTAATTTCCGATATTATCTACAACAAATCTCTCCGAAACGTTTTGCAACTTATTGCATTTATTTATAGAAAAATTTATGAATGCGACCGAAGTAAATAAATCCTAAAAACAGTTTATTTATATTGCCATATAGTATTGCTGTAGGTATGATGTTATGGATTTAGGCTTTAACGATACCAATATCAACAAGTTTATATGATAACCTGGTTTGCGAGCCCAAACATGACGATTGATTTAGAACAAATCACCTGCCTCCACAACCGTTGCCCTTGAAACTCGTACAGCCTCTAGCATGTATTGAATCTACGTCTCTATATGGGTTGTAATGGTAAACGTTTTTTTTACCACTGTTACTGTTACGTTTAATATTATCTCTTAGGCTTTGGTCAAAACGTAGGTGGAAACATTCATTTAAGTATAATGTGAAAGATTAAATAATAAAAGTGTCAGCAAATTCATATAATTATTATATGAATATAAACAAACAATTGGTTTGTTTGTTTGTTCATTTAACGTCACTTTATGCTGCTATGGCTAACCGGACGATGCTACAGTGGGAGCTTTAAATTTTGCCTATCCAGTTTTAATTAGGATAGGGATTTTTAACGAGTACCTGACATCGTATAGGCTCGGGACCCCCGTTTAACGTCCCTTCCGAAGGACGGCGTAACTAAGGATTTTTTACTCCCTTAAAAAAATCCTAGGGCCACCTGCCGGGCTACGAACCCGCGATCTTGGGTTTAGTAGTTTTGTTACGCTAACCACTAGACCACAGGTGACCTTACAATTGGTTTGTATTTCGTATTTTAAAATAAAATACTTAATCATCGTTGCTTCCTCTTTGTATGTATCGATACTTCCTCTTTGCATGTATCGATACCTGCTCTATTCTCCTTGGAGTGGTAGTACGCATGCCTGCTCCTAGTGGGCATCACCTTCACTCCTCTTCCGCCCGTCCTTTCACTTCCTGTATTCATCGTGTGAACTCCCCTCGGTCTCTTGGCGCTCGCTGTTCTTCGGCTCTCCGCTACCGGATGTTAGACTCCCGTCGAGTTCTCGCCCATGACCATTCCTCGACCGGACCTCCTCACCCCCCTCCATACCCTTTCGGTAATAGTTTGAGAAAGGAGATCACAATGGCAGGGCTAATCAGTGAGTGGGGAGACAATGGACAATAGGCTTTGTTATAACTCATTTGCGGCCTCGGGTTCCGGTGGGAATCGCCGTGTGGGTATCGATTCTTTGTTCGATCGCTGGCCATTCTTCTAACACCGGAAGGGTTAGCATTCGCATGTTTATTAGCGTCACAACTGTACACTATGGCGTATACGTTCAATATTACTCCCTGTTTTGAGTGGAAGAATCTCTGTTTCTAACTTTTATATGTATTTGTAGGTATCGATTTGTAAAAAAAATCGATTATTCACCTAGTAAATATACCAGGAATAATCTCTCTCTCTTTGGGGACAAGGGGACATTTGTGGTTCCCGTAGCAATCTACTTGGGCTTTGATAAAAACTAGCACAAGACTGCCCACAAGCATTCACAATCCAATAGAAATATGTGAGGAATGGGATTTTTTTAAAGTTCAAAGCTTTTGTACTTAAGTCGGATAAATACCATACCTTAATTGGGGTCTCCCGTGGTGTAGTAGATAGCATAACAACATTCTATGCACATGATCGCCGGGTTCGCAGCCCAGAAGGTGACCCTATGATTTTTTCTTTAATAGAATAAAAAAATGCTAGTTGTAAGTGTATGTATTTGTGATGGGATGTAAAATGTTGGTCCCGAGACTGTACGGTATCTGGTACTCCTATCCCTGTTCTAATTATAAATGGATGGGCAAAATTTAGGACTCATGCTGTAGCATCATGGGATTGTCCATAGCTGTATTAAGTGACGTTAAATGAATAAACGAACAATATTCGGGGACAATCATCTTTCATTCTCTTTAGTTTCTGCTGTTTGATTATTTTTTTTATAACTTTTGATGTTTCGTTCCAATATCATTTGGTATATTTCAATCACTTTTTTTGTTGTTGTTTCAAGAAAAGCTGTATATATTAAATATTTTAAAAAATATTGCTTCTCCAAAAAAAAATATATTTTTTTAAGTTGTAATCTAATTGAGGTCATTCCGAATTTAGTTACTGACCAAATGAAATTCTTGTTTGTTTGTCTAGTTGCTTTTATATAGATTGAAAATATTTCATACTAATATATGTCTAGGGTTATTTATATATTTTTATTAATCGATTTAAATGCGCAATGTAACAGTTTCCCATGCTTGCTAATCGATATAAACCCCTTTAGTTCGGCAGGTTTCCTTTTTAGATTGACATCGAGACCGCTTTCGATGACGTTGTCGCCCCCTCTCGAGAGTGTGTCCTTTCCCTCTATCAAATTCTTCTTCGAAAATCTAGTCCTTGTAATGCCTGAGGAAAATGTCATTAACAGGATATAAAAGGACTGATTAAGATAGTAGTTTTTAATTGAAATACCTAATAACAGTAAAAGGTACTTTTGATTTAGCAGGTCGCCATGGATTGTTGTCCGCTATTGTTTTCAACCTGAACACTGACGATTCTTATATTGATAACAGTTATCGTAAACTTTAGAATGGAAAAGAGAATGTAATTATGGGTAATGATTAGATTTCGGTAATCATTTCTATAATAATGATTACCAAAATCTACACATTTCCCATAATTACATTCTCTTTTAAACACTAAAGCTCATGATAACCTTTACTTTTGCAGAATGTTAATAGGGAAAAGTTAAAACTTGTTTTGACTCATCTCTAAGCGACGACCTGCGGAATAATTACCCAAATTTTAGATTATAGCCGGGTATGGGGAAGACGTACAGGTCGGTAGTAGCCGTCATAGAGTTACGGTGGCCGGAACATCGGACGTGGGCCTGTCCGAAGCTGACAGCTGCTATCTCCTCTCAGCCTCACACGCCACGCCGCTAGATCTGATTCAATTATCGAGTTGGAATCGAGTTTAATTTCCTCCACGGAGGGGCGACAGTAGTTGTAGCCGCTATCGACAGAGGTCGCCGTGGTCTGCAGGGGTGTCACCATGGCAACGCCACCCTCTCCGCTTACATTGATCGTCGGGGGCCCTCTGCTTCAAAAATTCAACCCGGTTCTGCCGCGGCGGGTTAAAAACCGCGCGGGTTCGGAAGTAGTTACTACCGGAAGTGCTGGTGGTGGTTAGTGGACTCATCCGCCATCCGATGAAGCGTCATCGTGTAGGCTTCAGATGGGGATAATATTTCAGAAATAAACTATAAAAAAAAACCTGACATTATTTTCTCTATAAATACTATTCTATCTTCAAATCCATGACAATTCTCTATTTTTCCTACTATATGAAATCAATACTAGTTCTAATACATTCTATTTAAATACAATATTTTTATTTCCCTCCTACAGATATATTTATAGTTAAAGTTCAAAGTTCACTCTAAAATATATTTATAATATATCTGTATATATATTCGAATATATCTGCAGCCACCTCACGGATTTTGAAACTGATAAACTCTTTACTTGGTTGAAAATATAATTATGATCACAGTAGATACTAAAATATCGCTCTTAATGATGTTAGATCAATCATTTATCTTGAGGGATGCCAATTTTTGTATAATTTATAAATTACTACAACTCCTGAAACAGAGTAATAAAAAAAGTTTAATCGCAAAATTAGTACGATTAATAAAAAATCAAAATAATTCATCAAAAATTGGCGCCCGAACACAGTTGTTCAATCTGCTGCCCCTATGAATAAGTGGTTGAGCCGAATTTCGTTCAAAATGAGATAATTGTGACGAGGGGAGCGGATACCTGTAATTATTGTAGTCTTTGTCTTGGAATGTAATTATTATATAAGAAATAACTCCATTCCAAACTAACCTCAGTGCAGCTAACTCAACAACTTATTAACTGGAGCTGCAGAGCTAGCAACTCAATTTGTCTGGGCGCCAATTATTGTCTTACTTTGTCAGGAATTTATAAATTATACAAAAAGTAGTATCCCTGAAGATAAATAATTGAACTAGCATCATAAATAAGGATATTTCAGTACCTATTAAAAATCATAAAATCGTCAATCAATTATGGAGTTCACCAGTTAATCCGTAGTTGGGAACAAAAATATTGTATCTACATAAAATGTTTTAGTAATTACAATGCTATTGGAAATCTCCAAAAAGCCTTATGTTTCTAAAATGCTGGACAATTACTAACTAGTCAACGTTTCGCCAATTCAGGTATGATCAAGACATACACCAAAAACTCACAACATTGAAGATGAAATGCAGCATAGCCCACATCCACTCGACAAAGAGACTCATCCGAACGCATCCCTCGAAGGCAACACCCAGTCAACTAAGGTAAATTTTGAATATTCATGAATCAATCCATAATTTTTTTTTTTTATGTTCTATTGGCGAAATGTTTTACAAAAAACGATCGGCGTTGCCTAGCAACAGATCCAGAGACTTCTTTTTCTTTAGTATTTTGTCATGCGCAATCAGTTGAATTATAAATATTTTTTAAAATCGGCAAATCACAAAATCCCACTATTCCTGCCTTTTTTAACCCTAACACAAAACAAAAAGTATAATACAATTTTTGAAATCAAATGGAAGTAAATGTAATGAATAGATTTAATATTTAAAAAAATAAAAAACCTACTTTGGTTTACTCCCTTCCTGTAACAACTACAGCCCGTGAACGGGTCTGGGGTTCAGTACATGGTAGAGACTGTACTGTTTCGTGGACAACGGTTCTGCAAGGAGGTGACTTGTCCTAGGTCACGCTCAACCGCCATATTTTCCCACTTATTTTGGGTACCCTATTTTTATAATATTTTATAGAGGCTGGGTGAGCCCTATTAGGGTCCTAGATCCCATATGATCCATCTCCCGCTGCAAACAGACTAAATAAAAGTCTAAGCTCTATGCCACTCTGCTTTCTAATTTGGTTTACTAATTATATCAATATTTAGATTTTAGGACTTTTACTTAAATACAGGGAATATGGGAAATTAAGATTCAGAAACTTTTCTTTTGAACTATATATTTTTTAATTATAATGCAATTGGGAAAAACCACAATGCAAAGCCTTATGTTTCAAAAAATACACCTACTTACCAGTCGACGTTTCGCCTATTCAGGCATTATCAAGACACCAAAATCAAAAAGGGGTTATGTGAATCGCATCTCGAAGAAAAAGGTGCAATACATCCCAACGATCAACAGCCCAAACAGGCTCCAAACATGAGACAGCACCCCACCACCAAGACGTTCAACATACAACTGAACGAAAGTAATACGCAACCAGCTGGGAAGGTTATAGAATCAGCTGATCAACAAAACATATCAAGTAATATTAGCCTATAAAAATTTATATATATTAGCAAAGTTAGCCAAATTTTTCTTTTAAAATATTCAACGTTTCCGAATAATATTGGTTCAAATTTCTGCAATCTGTTTTATAATTTACCGAAATGTCAATCTTTTGTTGTATTTTTTGAAACATAAGGCTTTGCATTGTGGTTTTTCCCAATTGCATTATAATAAATAATAGTGTTTCTTTTTGAGTTTTTGGCTCTATTTTAGTATATATTTTTTATATATATATCTTTTATTCTTTATTTTTATAGCTTAGCTGGTAGAGTACCGCGTTAGAGAGTTGCGAAAGACCTGGGTTCGAATCCCGGCCAGGATAAATCTTTTCTCTTCAGAATAAAAATAAAGTAAAATCATTTTATTATGTTTTGTTTTTTTTATCATATATTGGGAGCGGAGTGGCTCAGTGGTAGAGCACAGAGTTGCCATGCCGGAAATCCTGGTTCGAATCCCGCAGCGGACAAGACTTTTATTTAGTCTGTTTGCAGCCGGAGATGGATCACATAGGATCTAGGACCCTTCTGGGGCTCATCCAGCCTCTATAAAATATTATAAAAATAGGGTACCCAAAACAAGGAGGGGAAATTTGGCGGTTGAGCGTGACCTAGGGCAAGTCAATGACATGGATGTATTGCTTCATCTCTGATACATATTGCCCTTGTTTTTGAAATATGAATAATAATATTTTTATAAATAGTATAAAGCCTATCGGACGTAAAAATCGATTTTTTGTAAATTTCAATGTATCGATACTGTTCCTACGACAGGTGGAAGATGTGGCTTGTGATGCAATACTAAACTGTAGGTGCCCTTATTACAGACCAGTTCTCAAGGTAGCGAATGTATTTAGCAATGTTTGTTGATGTTTGTTTGTATATTTCTTGTGCGGATCCTCTGCATTTATTTTCATCCATTATAGTCCTGAATCAAAATAATGTAAGTTTAAAAATATCTTTTCGAAAATAGCGAAGAAAGGAAAAAAATCCGCAATTTTTCATGTTAATCTGAACATGTTTATCTTTAGAACTTTCTTCTGCCAGCTGTTCTAAAGAGCCAGACGACTTAACCTAATTTCAGCATGTCTCATTTTTTTCTTTATGTATTTCGTAATTCAGGTGACACATTCAATATATCTATATCTTATATATATATATATATATATATATATATATATATATATATTTAATAAGTATTTTTAGCTCGTATATTGGTATTTCCTAGCTATATATATTTTTTATTTTTGGTAAATTTGACTATATAAATTTTTTTTAAATTTCTGAATACACTAATTTTTTGAAAAACTACACTAATTTCTTGGAATTTCATTATTTAGAAATCGCGTGCTTAGTTTTTATTTATTTATTTTTTTATATTTTTAATATTTTCTGGCTCACAAAAGAAACATAATATGTTCACTTAAATGTAATTATGAACTAAATAAGTTATTTATGTATACATATGAGTTTACTAGGTATTAATATTATTTAATATTAACAAATAATCTAATCGAATTAACGAAACAAATAAATTAATTTATATCTGAAACGTTAAAAAAAAAATTATATTTTGTATTTGTTACTTTTTTACAGACATTATTTTTATAAATAGCAAAAATTATATTATTAACGCCACCAAGAAATTGAATAGTTTTGTTATTGTAAGTATGAGAAAACTCAAATATGAGACGAAATACGGAATTCGACAATTCATGAAAAGAAGTTTTGTTTCCTTTTCTATTTTTTTTTTTTTTTTTTTTGGATCGCTATAGCTCCGGGTGTAGATCACCGAGTTAATGTGCATGAGAATTCGTGCAGTAGTTATTGAATTTACCGACAACAAACGCGCCCAGGATTTTTTTATTTTATATGAATAGATAGAAAAGAGATATTATGCAGCGTCTTCGATGAAACCTCCCAAGCGGTTATACTTTTTCCAATATTTCCGACAATTATCGTTATATTCCAACCCATTTACACAGAAGCTCGACAAACTACATACCTAAACCTTCCTGGTGAATCATTCTATCTACTGGTGAAAACCTCTTGAAAATCCGTGCAGTAGTTGTTGAGTTTACCGCGAACAAACGCGGCCGAGGCCTTTGTTTTATAATATGTATAGATTTAGTGCATTTTAAGGATAAAATACAATTTTATTATTGTATACATTTCGCAATATATTACATATCACATATCATCTTCTCTGTAAATTTATTTGATACATAACTTTCATGGTCATTTAGATGTTTCGTAGGCGTTTTTATGTAACGTGGGTTTTATGTAATCATTGGAACAATAGATAAAATTCTCCCATTTGTTTACCCACATTTCTTGGGACAGTAAGGCAGATTAACAATGGTTTGGGAAGCTTGTACTTCGTAACCATTCTGTAGAAATTATCATACTATTAGTCGTGGAAATTTTTTTTATTGAAAAGCTATATTAGTAATATATGTAGGCAGCGGAGTTGCTACGCCGTTAGCAGTTGAAGATGAATCCTATGGGATTTAGGACCTTTTTGGGGCTCACCCAGCCTTTATAGTGTGGGTACTCAAAATAAGAGGGGAAATCTGACAATTGAGCATTATCTAGGACGCTATATTTATCCATTTTAACTATTGTAATTTTATGAGATGAAAATAGTTGACTGGATGATCTAATGTAAAGGAGATAGTTGGGGGGTGCAGTCAATAAGAACACAGAATAAGTGAAGTACTTATATTATGTGCCGACGTTTCGACCTACAGTGTAGGCCATCTTCAGGGCTAACAGAGAAACAAACAGAACAAAAAATGTAAAAAAATATAAAAAAATGTACAGTAACAATAATATGGTGACAAGTAATGTAGAAAAATAAAATAGTGGCAGATATGAAGATAGAAGATAACGAATATTAAAAAAGAGCCAGATTATAATAAAATAAAGATATAGACAGAATTAAAATAAAAAAAATTAATGATAATGAAAAGGAATTAAACTAGTGGCAGATATAATAAAATTAAGATAAAGACAAATATAACAAAATTATTGAAATAGTGACAGATATAATTATTGAAATAGTGGCAGAATATAATAAAATTAAGATAAAGACAGATATAACAAAATTATTGATAATGAAAAGAAAATGAAAATAAAGGCAGATATAATAAAGTTAGACAGATTTAATAAAATTAAAGAAATGAGCAGAAATTATATTATATTGATGATAATTGTTGACCTATGATAATTTATGTTGAAGAAATTGGTCCAGGTAGAGGTCACTGAATGAAATTCTCAAGTAATTTCAGAAGATATTTATTGTTAGCCAACGTTTCGACCTACGTTGTAGGTCTTCTTCAGGGCTGTGGGGGTGGGACGGGGGGGTGGTTCCTCTCTGGCTATGAAACACTGACTCAGTCAGTGACACTTATTCTGTGTTCTTATTGACTGCACCCCCCAACTATCTCATTTACATTATTGTAATTTTAAATTAGTGTTTTTCATACAAGACTGAAAAGACAAGAAACAGCTCGACGTTTTCGACTACTTCAACATTTACTGGACAAACGCCGTAAACTCCCAATTAATTACAAATGACTCATTTACATGACAGTCATTAGACCTATTTGGACATACGGAGTTGAGCTTTGGGGTTCTTCTAAACCATCCAATTCATCTCGTATCCAATCCTTACAATCCAAAACCCTCAATGCTCCTTATTATGTCACAAACAAACTCATCCATCATGATCTTAATATCCCATATGTTGCTGATTTGGCCCAAACTAGATACCTATCCTTCCATGACAAGCTCCATACACACTTGAATCCGCTAGTCTCTCAATCAGGACAGTGAGGTGAAGAGTTAAACTCCAACTGACAACAAAATATTTCAAATGGGTTGATTTTGACAGGAAATATCTAGCAATAACATCACATTGAGTTGTATCTTTGTAAAAATCAACGGCCATATACTGATAACACTTATCAGCTTAGAGTTTTCTAATATTATTTAAGATAATTTACTGAACTGTAGAAAAAAAAATTAATCGTTATTCATGGCGCTATGAATCGATTTCCTAAGTTAATTTAAAATTTAATAAGTTTATTTATACAGAAGAGAATAAAATTTTTTTGAATCGAGTTTGCTATCGATAAGAGTGATACGAGCTATCTAAATTTCTAATCAGTGAGTGAACGTTACGTTACTGAAAGGGACTTTGTAAAGGACTCCTGTAAAAAAAAAAGAGTTGTTAAATATCGACCCTTTTCGATAAGAGAAAATCGAACATCAACTGTCTCTTCGAGATATCGTACACAATGCCGAGAGCTATCTACTCTCGGTTACACTTCTCTCTCTCTTTGTCTCTTCTCCGTGTAGTTCTATTTTCGATGTGTATTCCATTCTCGATTTTATAAGGGGGAAAAAATCGAGTTTTACACGATGTAAGAGTCATAATACTGAGAGATAGGCCCTTGGTCAAAACATCGAATATTCAAATTTATGAATCGAAATCTATGTAGTTTCATTTTCAATTTTTTTAAATTAACAAAAATAACTTTATTTTTTGGCTATATAATAATTGGCTGTTTTAAAATAACCTTCCCCAAGAAACCCAGATTTTGCCCTGTAACCTCCCTTATGACTCTGTAGTTAAATTTGGTTCCCGAGGATTGAGTTTGTGTAGTTCGTGTCATATTGGCATGGGAGTGAATTTGCAATTTAAGTTTTGAAGTATCCTCATAGCAATCTTGAAAACTCAGTGGATAAACTCCTATTTTAAAAAATAAATAATGTGAAACTCAAAACTAAGTATTAAAATGCTATTAAATAACTTTCCAAAACAAAGCCTTAAGTCTCTAAAATACTGGTTGTAGTATATAAAAAAAAATTTTTTTAGTTTAGTTTGGAAGTATTTTAGAGGATCAAGGTTTTCAGTTTTGGGCTTTTCCAATTGTAATCCAGTTGTATGAATATATTTTAAAATTTATTTCAAGTTGCGGGGTGTGCCCACAAGATTTATATTTATAGAACAGACACTTGAATGTTATTGAGGAGTATAAAAACAACAATACTCAAAAGTTACATAAAGAAAGAACTTGCTTTATTCAAAACAGATTTCACCCAGAGGCCTTGTTTTTTCCGGTTAAGGTTTTCGGAGCCAAGGTTTTATTTTGATCTTTAAAACCACAACAACTATTAAATGGCGAATTCGATTAAGAAACAGCTTTTGTATCGAATAGAATCGTCTTTCTTATTCGTAATACCGACAAACAGTGTTTGTTCCAACAAATCAAAACGTAACGGACGAATCGTTATCAACTAATGGGTAGCTTATTCAAATTTATTCCACGGCCTTTTGTATACAAGAGGTACGGTACTTACATAAGTACATAATATACAGGGGTTGGGGAATACAATAACAACGAACATATTTCCATGTGGAGTTGCACATCCGACATTCCATACACATTAACAATGGAAACAATACGAGCCTCTTTTTAATTTCAGTTCGGATCAAATTTATCACTTGAGAAGTTAACCGTTAAAGTTCCCGTATCGACACAGTTATAATATTAATATATTATACTGTAAAGGATCCGGAAAGCTATAAATACCGAAGCATAAAAAACATTTTCAGTCTCAGGTTAAGCCCTGATGAAGCTAGCAGTATAGCCTGCGAAACGTCAGGATTAAAAATATTAAAATTATAATATGGATTCAACTGGACTAATTTATATAATATTTAATTGATGAGGTAAACCATTTCATAATTTTTCTTTTTTACAAAGAGTTTTCGACTAAATAGTCATTTCCAATTTCACAAGTCATTCTTGGAATTCTCATACTAACAGTGTAGACAGTGTATCTCCAAGTAGTTTTTTAAAATTATATACATTCACATAAGGTAATCTATACTTAAATGTTTCAGTTTATTAGGACATAATGGTGTAAATGTGATTTTATTATTTTTTATGTTTTTATATTGTTAAATTACAGACATATTAGTATGAGAATTCCAAGAATGACTTGTGAAATTGAAAATGACTATTTAGTCGAAAAGTCTTAGTAAAAAAGAAAAATCGTGACTGGAAAACTGGTTTCCTCATCAATTAAATATTAAAATTTAAGAGGGTATAAAAATCTGTTATTCACTATATCGTTCCTTCAAAAGAACAATCACAAAATTCAAAAATATGGTTTTTATATTAAGACTTCAGTAGCAAATGTATTGGCTGAAGCTTTTTAATTTAGGAACGACATATCTAATATTTTATTTCAGACAAGTCATATTTATAGTTATATTAAGTATTAACGTGTAATTTTATGGAATAATGACAAAAGCTAACATACAAAAAGTTTCAAGCTATTAAAATGTTTCTTGGGAGCGGAGTGGCTCAGTGGTAGAGCACTGAGTTGCCATGCCGGAAATCCTGGTTCAAATCCCGCTGCAGGCAGTACTTTTATTCAGGATCTAGGACCCTCCTGGGGCTCACCCAGCCTCTATAAAATATAAAAATAGGGTACCCAAAATAAGGGGGAAAATCTGGTGGTTGAGCGTGACCTAGGACAAGTCACCTCCTTGCAGAACCGTTGTCCATGAAACAGTACAGTCTCTACCTTGTATTGAACCCCAGACCCTTCACGGGTTGTAGTGGTACAGGTTTTTTTTTTTTCATTTTTCTTATGGTTAATAAAATAATTTCAATACGATTCTATTGTATACTTTGCTTTACCATTACCCAATTTTATATTTTGATAACTCACATGGAAGTTTCAAATACCTCTATTGAAAAATTAGATTTTTTGAATTATGCCTTTTTTTCTTTTGAAGGAGCAATACGTAGTTGTTTGTTCATTTAACGTCACTTTATGCTGCTATGGCTAATCGGACGATGCTACAGTGGGAGCTCTGAACTTTGCCTATCCAGGTTTAATTAGGATAGGGATTTTTAACGAGTACCTAATATCGTACAGGCTCGGGACCCCCGTTTAACGTCCCTTCCGATGGACGGAAGTATTTTTAAGAATTTTTCACAAGAGTGATATGTACATCAAGTAATAAATATTACCTATTATTAAAATTTACATTCCATATTTATTGACTATATTTTTCCTTCTAGGAAAATCCTCTATTACTCACACTAGAACTATTCCGTTGGCAGATTTCCAAAGGTTTTTCCCCGGCCCAGTATCTCATGCGGGAATGTTTACCCTGAATGGACCAGAATACCCTGGTCGTCAGGAGAAATTGGGTCAGAGTATTGGATCGTCTGAGATTTTAGTCGTAACTCTTGTAAACAGTGACGTCAACAAATCTATACCTTGTTTCATAGTTAAATAAACCGGTTACTGGTATTTTTAAAACCGGTGATTTTCTGCTGTTCCGTTTTTTTTCTTCTTTTTATCTTGTATGTTACGAAATACAACAGGTGTGGAATTTCAACGGAATCTCAGAGATAAAGAAAAAACTCAACTTAACAAAAAAAATTGTTTTTTTAAAGTATAAGATTAACATCTTTAATTAAAAGATAATAAGGAGGATTCCTTTTTTTTAAAAATAATTAATCATTAATTGTGACATATTTTTTTGTCAATAAGCAATATATTATTTTATCAATTAAATGCAAATAAAAGTTTTATAGTAATATTCGATCATATTTTTATTAAATAAAAATATTTTTAGTGACATTCCTGATGGTCATATGTTTCGGCGTTGCCTAGCAATGGAGTGACTTTCTTCTTTATTCTTTTGTCACACTGGATCAGTTAAATTATAAATATTTTATAAAACTGTCAAATCACAAAGCCACTGTTCATGAATTCTTTAAGCCGTTACACAAAAAAAAAAATATTTTTGAATTAAAATTGAAAAAATAAAAAGTTTTGATTTAAAAAAATAAAACAAGCTTCAATAAAACATTTTTTCCCAATATATTGTTTTTAGGAATAATAATAATTAATAATTTAACAATTAAATAGATTAATTATTACATTAATATATTATTACAGTTTAGAGCGGTGAAATGCTGTTCGAATTTAGCTGTGAGAGATAAATTTAATCTTCTAACAGATTGAACCAACCCTGTAGATCTGCAGAATCTTCTGTGGCTCACCCTGCATCTAAATGTGGGTATCCATAATTATGTGTAAAACATGACGGTTTTTCATCATTTTTAAGTATTCAAAAACTAAAAAGAATTATAATTCATTTTATTGTTATATGATATAATTTTTTAAATATTTTATTTGGAAAGAAAAGATATGACCAGGACCGGGACTTGAACCCGGGTCTCCCACCTCTCCATTGTGGCGCCTTAACCATCTCGGCTATCCTGGCTCGTTTCTCGGTAAGTCATATCTCTTCTTTCACAAATATACATCGCAAAGAACAAGGAGATATAGGATCAGTGAAAGAAGAGATATGACTGACCGAGAAGCGTGCCAGGATAGCCGAGGTGGTTGAGGCGCCACCACGGAGAGGTGGGAGTCCCGGTCCTGGTCATATCTTTTCTTTCCAAATAAAATATTTTTAAAAAATTATATTTTCTTTTCTTTCTTTTTTTTTTTGTCCTCATCCTCCAAAAAGTTTATTTACAATATGGTACAAATTTACAGGAATTTCTGAAACTGCTTCTATATAAACCAAAGTCTTCTGTTACCTTTCGGTATTTTAAGGCGTTACAATGGGCTGAGTCCGCTGAAGGCGGTTTTTAATCGAACCGGCTCAAAGCCGCTGACTTTATGTAATACAAAACAGTGAGGGACCGTTTAGCGGGATCAAGAAGAAAAAAAATATATAAATCTTTTTTTCAATGCAATTGTAGTTCAGACATTTCTTAAAGTGAGATTTAGCTGTGTAAAATAAAACATATGAAATAGTTAATTCCTCTTTGAGCTGTGTTGCACAGCAGATTTCGAAGAGATGATACCCTCCGACCCCGATGACGATATTGAAGAGTATGACAACAGAGGCAGGTGTGTATTGTCACCTGTGTATTAATGGACCAACAGTAGAAAGCGGCCACGTTTCACTTCCCGTATCTTTGTCTATCATCGCAGGTTTTTACATACATATGAATTTGCTTAGTATATTTTTATGTATATATGCGAAGTGTATACTTTTTTAATCTTCTGTTAATATTATAAAAAATCAAATATTTCTATAGGCATTTACTGTTAAGACATGAATACAATGGACCTCAATGTATAGAGGGATCATGTCATAGGATTCTAGGATCAAATCCAGCTTTGGCAGATCAATTTATTGAAACAGCCACTGTAGAATCTACAGACCCTCCTGGGGCTCATCAAAGTGGGTACCTTTGATTGGGGTAAAAACCTAGAAGTTGAGCATGATCTCTGACAAATCAGCTCCCTGCAGAACCGTTGTCCAACAAACAGTGCAGTATTTATCAAGTACTAAACCTCAAGTGGTACAGGTTATAACTTTCACCAATTTATTCACTATCAGAATGGGAATAATAAAAATAAAGAATAAATTAATGAAGCACATCCTTCTCTCACAGTCCAACCAAACGCAAACCAGAAAACTGCATCCATTAGAATCAAATGCAACTACAGAATCATAAGGAAGGTTACAGTGCAATACCTGATGAAGGTTATATAAAAACAGCTGAATATTATGAAAAATAATATACTGAACTTAAACAAATTACAAAGATATTAAATTAATTAAATCTTTTTAAAAATTAAATCTTTCCTCTTCAAGATAAAAATATTAAAAATTATAAATGATAAAATGACGTAAGTCAACAAGATCCTAATTAAATTAATGTTCAATGAGTATTCTTCCCCTTGTATATATATATCGCAAATTGCGAGAACACGGAAATATGGGATCAGTAAAGAGACAGAGGTACGAACCAGGATAGCTCAGTTGGTAGAGCACCACGACGGAAACGTGGGAGACCCTGGTTCGTATCCCGGCCCTGGCCATATCTTTTCTCTTCAAAAATAAAAACAAAAATTTATTAGTATTTTTTTTTCCTTGTGATTCCTGGATTTGCAAAATGTCGGCAGATATTTTTGTTTCCTTTTATTTTAGAGATTCAAGGTTTTTCTATTGGATTTTTTCCATTCATATCTTTATATTTATTTTGTTTCTTTTGAACTTTTCTATATTTACTATCAAGTTTTAGCATTCTGTTCCTTTTTATGAATGTTTTATTAGTTACTTAAAAGGAATATATATTTTCATGTACAAAGAGTTTTATTGCTAGTCATAATCCGTAAAAAGTATCATATTCTGTCTTTGTAAGGCTAGAATAGTCTAATTACTATTTTGAAAATGGGGCGGAAGGATATTGTAAAATGGTGAAAGAGTGTGATCGTAAAAAAAACACCTTAGAGTCATATTGTTCATATTTAAAGATTGTTTCTTTTTATATTTTTTATAGCCTGTTATTGAGGTCATTTTTTGTAATTCAATGATGTTTGTACTGTTCTGTCGTAGCTTTCTCTCATATCTTCTAAAGCCCTTGTACGCCAGCGTCATCTATGTCTGTGTTATACGGTTTTATAAACATACAAAGCATTTTTAGTTTTATGAATTTTCAGGCTATATACTTAAATTAGAAAAAATAATGTCTTAAGGCTTTACAGTAGCCCAAAATTAACAGCCAATTTCCCTGTTTGGATCTTATTCTTCCAGTATCTTTTGAGCCACTCTATTGAGTTTTTCGAACCCTTGTAGCTTTTCACCATTCTTCGAAATTCACCTGTGTCCTTGATTTTGGTCTCGGGAATACCTATTTCTCGTTTTAGGGCGATCCTGGACTTCAGAAATCTGATTTTATTTTTACAAATTTTATTATTATTATTTTTTTGTTTACAAATCCTCAGCAAGCTCTTAAAAGCTCGCTATTAATAAATAATTTCCTATAAATTATTTATTAATATTAATAAATAAAATTCCTCTTACTACCCTCTCCTCTCTCCCTATCTCCCACCTAATGATCGCCAATATCGTTAAGTATGATATTTTACTGCCAAAATTATGTCATGCCCAAAATTAGTTCAATCGTAAAATCAAAAATGTCAGCGGTACAATTGTATGTGTGAGTTGTAACATTACACCCGCTGAAATGGTGCAGCTAGCTGGTTCCGCTTTAGTGAGTCATCTAATTAAGAGGAGGCATTCATTGCGCACAATGAGAGAGCAATAATGTCCGATCTGAGCGTGGCGCATTGCGCAGATGCAGCGCAATATAACGTACGAAGAGTCAACGCCGGTGAATTAACCGTTCGCTAACGACAGGGAGGAAGGATTAATGAAAGGATTAATCTTTTATATTCAAAGCAGGGCCGATGGAGGAGATAATGCGGCAGATGGGAGCCAGCTGGGGTCGACGTTTCGATCTGGATCCGGACGACTTCTTCAGCTGGAAGCCTTCCGGCGAAAAAGAGGTCATCCGCGTTCAATCGAAGATTAATTACTGCGTTTAATCAGAGACATGATAAGAATAAAGTCAGATGGACATCGATGGAATCCAGCCAACAAACTAATTTACTAAACTGTTCCCGCTATCCAATAATTGTAGGGCTTACATTTCTTTAAACATTAATGAAGTGTTACAACATATTTTTAAACATATAAAACTCGTCATTATTATTTAATACATACGATACCCTAAGCTGTATATTCAATCGTGGGGTTAAAAGTGATATGGACTAACTAAATTAAAAATATATTGATAATAATTGTTGACCTATGATAATTTATGTTGAAGAAATTGGTCCGGGTAGAGGTCACTGAATGAAATTCTCAAGTAATTTCAGATGATATTTATTGTTAGCCAACGTTTCGACCTACGTTGTAGGTCTTCTTCAGGGCTATAAGCAAAATACAGACAATTTAAGAAAGCGGTATGAATATAATAAAACATTTTAAATATAGATAAACTAAAAGAAGGTGAATACAGGCAAAAATTGATAATTATGTGTAATAATGATGATAAAAATTGATAAAGGTGTACAGTAAAGTAATTATGAAGGTTAAAATGTAGAAAATAATAATAAAACATGAAGAAAATAATAATAAAACAGAAAGTGTTGACAGTTAAAAAATTAAGGTATTACAGATAAATAAAAACTGAATATACAATAGGAATGTGAAATGATATGGGTAAATTAGAAAGTGATAAGAATTACGCACTAAAATTATAGGTAATAAAAAAGAAGAAATAAAAATTGTAAAATTATAAAAATCTAGAAACGAATTATATAAAATAGAATAAAATTGAAAATAAAAATTATTTTAGAAAATACAGTATTAATATTAATAGGTAGAAAATACTTTATACTAGTGTAAAGAATATTAATTACATAAGAGAATGTAAGAAGACAGTTTATAAAAATGTAAAATATCAATTGTATAAAAGTAGGTATGTTTTAAGTAAGGTACGTGATAATATAATCAGGCTATATTGGACTAATTAACAGGCTAATAACAGGCTATATTGGAATTATGATATATATTGATGAATATTTAGGGTGGTATATAGATAACTAAAACAAATAAACGCCTTACAGTAATAGTGAGATTGGAAGTAGTGATAATAACGGTAAATTGGGTATAGTACTGTTTTAGGTTATGAGGGAAAGAAATTAAAATGAAATGGAGGAGGGAGGGTGAGTAAATAGTGCAAAACATAAGTTACCTGTGGGGGTGGGACGGGGGGTGGGTCCTCTCTGGCTATGAAACACTGACTGATATAATTGAGAAGGAAGGATGGTCCCCTACCCTTACTAAGTGTAAAAAAATTTCTCAGAATATAAAAGCCGTTACAATGGCTATAAGTAACGTATAAAGGGAAAGAAGCAAATAGTGTAGAAGCCTCATATAAAGACTTGAAAATCCATACACACACACTCACATACACATATTCGTATGTATATGTATATATATATACACATATACACATATATACATATATATATATATATATATATATATATATATATATATACACATATATACACACACATAAATATATATATACACACACACACACACACACAGACTAACATACATACTTATATATAATATTGGCACGTCTGAGAGGGGGGGGGGAGGAGAAAGTCATTAGGAAGCGGGGGTGGTTAGTTATTTTGTATTAGGTCTAGTATGTGTCTGTAAACTATTGATAGGTTATTTTTGTCAGTCTTTGTGTTTAACGGATTTTTTTCTAGGTTAATGTATAATGATTCTGTAATTAGTCTTTTGGTATAATTAGGAACAGTGGCGAGAACAGAGGATTGGTCAAAGTTAAAGGTGTGGTTAAGGGTTAAGGCATGTTCTGATAGTTTGGAAGCAGATATGTTCCGGGTAGATATAGAGGTCTTATGTTGTGATAGTCGTCTGTAAAAGTGGTTTTTTGTTTCCCCAATGTAGGAGGAGGTACAGTTTGGGGCAGAGCAGGAGATGCGGTAAACAATGTTGGAGAGATTTTTAATGGGGATCGGGTCTTTTAAATATGTGAATAGTTGGGATAATTTGTGATATGGCTTAAAACCAAGGCGAAGGTTGGGAAAGGTAAGATTTAAGACTTTTTGGATATTTTCAGACAGACCAGGAATATAAGGAAAAGATCGGTATATGAAGGAACTGGGGTTCGGTACTGTTGGGTACGGGGAGGGGTAAATTACATTACTAGGTTGTTTAAGGGGGTCTAGTAGTTTATTGGTAATGTGGGCTGGGAAGTTGTTAGAGAGTAGTATGTTTTGGATTCGTAGGATGTTGGTTGGTCGAAATTGGGTGTCTGATAGGGATAAACACCGGTGAATAAGGTTTTTTGCTGTATTGATCTTCTGGTGGTAAGGATGCTGTGAGAAAAAATTGAGGAGTCTGCCGGAATATGTGGGTTTGGTGTACCAATTAAAGGACAAGGAGCTATCATTATTTCTTATAATGAGGAGGTCAAGAAAGGGGAGGGTGTGATTGGTTTCAGTTTCTATGGTAAATTTGAGACGGGGATGGTAGGAGTTAAAGGCTACTAGTATTTCAGGGATTTTTTCAGGATTGAGAACTAAAAGGAGATCATCGACATATTTCTTGATGAGGAAGATGTCATGGGGGAATAGAGGGATGATGGAGTCAAGAAGGTCATTAAGAACAATGTTAGAAATGTCTGGAGCAAGGCAATTACCCATGGCCAGACCTGAGATTTGATTGTAAAATTTACCATGGAAACTAAGATATCCGGATTTACAACACAGTGTAAGGGATTCAAGGTAGGAAGTGAGGCAAAGAGTTGTGTGTGGTTGGATGATATTCCAGTTTTTTTCTATAATGCTGAGGGCTTTGTCAATGGGGATATTGGTGAATAGACTAGTGGCATCAAGGGAAGCTAAAATGAATTGGTCAGGAATGTGAACGGAAAGTAGTTCTTGTTTTAGATGAAAGGAATTAGTAATGTCATAGGTGTTGTTATGGCTGAGGGTTTGCAGAGAAGGGAGAAGAAATTTACTAAGTTTGCTAGATGGGGAGTTTATGTTAGAAATAATGGGGCGGAGTGGATATCCTGGTTTGTGGATTTTGGGTAATCCATATAGACGAGGAGATATGGAGTTATAAGAGATAAGATTGTAATATGTATGTTTATTGATTTGTCGGGTTCTATGAAGGTCCTTTAGGTGATGGTTGAATTTAGTCATGAGAGAGAGGGTGGGATCACGGGGGATGGGTGTATATGTTGTCGTGTCAGATAGGAGGGAACTAATTTTTTCAGTATAGTCATCGGTGTCCATTATTACAGTCACGTTGGCTTTGTCTGCTTTGGTAACTGTAAGTTGTGGGTTTGCTCTGAGGAATGTGCGAGTGGTGGCAATGTCTTTAAAAAATGAGGGGGAAAGAGGAGGGGGCTGTTTTTGGGAGCGTTGTAAGTGATTGGTGATTAAATTAGTGATGCGGACACGGGATACTTCTTTCTCATTGTCCGGGACTGTAAAACTGTCATCTCTGTATATGTGTTCTAGGTCTGTGATGAGGTTGGGGATGAGTTTGGTGGAGTTGGAAGAAGGAGTGGAAAAGTTTGGGCCTAAGCTTAGGATCTTTGATACTTGTGGAGGGATGGCAGTAGATGATATATTGTGGACCCATTTTTCGCTACCTGTGGGGTAAATTTTTTTGGCTGTTGATGTTATATAGAGGTCTTTAAATTTAGATATGAGGGACTGTTTTTTGTGTTTTTTTATAGATGTACAGAAATTGTTGATGAAAGAAATGAGGGTGTTGATGTAACTGTCACCGATAAGGGTAGAAAGGGTCGTCTTGAGAGAAGAAATTTGAGTATGGATGGAATCTATCTGTTGAAAAATTTCCTTAATTTTAAGATTAAGTAAAGTTTTTTTGAATAGAAAAGAGGACCGGTAAAATCTATTTTGAAAGGGTTGGCATATGTGGATGTTTTTGAGGGAATTCTCAATTGATTTCGGAAAAAGGGAATTAGTTCGGCATTTTAGGAGGAAGGTTCGTTGTTCTATTTTAATAGTAAGGCGTTTATGTAAGTAACAAAATAGATTAAGATTCTTATTACAATGGGGAAATTTAGATTTTAGAGAAGAGAAAAAATTAACATTATGGTCAGAAAGAGTTTGTTCATCTGTGGTGTTTGAAGATGTGGTATATTGGTGGAATGAGAGGAGATCCATAGAAGAAGTAGAGGAAGTCTGAGAGAGGTGAGCTAGTGGTGGACTGGTAGAAGAAGACGGCTGGGGTATTACTCCAGGTCTGCGTAGTTGGAGTCTGGCACTGCGACGAAGAAGTGGTTGAAGATTGTCTGTATCTTGTTTTTTGCCCCGTCTTGCTGAATTCATATTGATAATAATTGTTGACCTATGATAATTTATGTTGAAGAAATTGGTCCGGGTAGAGGTCACTGAATGAAATTCTCAAGTAATTTCAGATGATATTTATTGTTAGCCAACGTTTCGACCTACGTTGTAGGTCTTCTTCAGGGCTATAAGCAAAATACAGACAATTTAAGAAAGCGGTATGAATATAATAAAACATTTTAAATATAGATAAACTAAAAGAAGGTGAATACAGGCAAAAATTGATAATTATGTGTAATAATGATGATAAAAATTGATAAAGGTGTACAGTAAAGTAATTATGAAGGTTAAAATGTAGAAAATAATAATAAAACATGAAGAAAATAATAATAAAACAGAAAGTGTTGACAGTTAAAAAATTAAGGTATTACAGATAAATAAAAACTGAATATACAATAGGAATGTGAAATGATATGGGTAAATTAGAAAGTGATAAGAATTACGCACTAAAATTATAGGTAATAAAAAAGAAGAAATAAAAATTGTAAAATTATAAAAATCTAGAAACGAATTATATAAAATAGAATAAAATTGAAAATAAAAATTATTTTAGAAAATACAGTATTAATATTAATAGGTAGAAAATACTTTATACTAGTGTAAAGAATATTAATTACATAAGAGAATGTAAGAAGACAGTTTATAAAAATGTAAAATATCAATTGTATAAAAGTAGGTATGTTTTAAGTAAGGTACGTGATAATATAATCAGGCTATATTGGACTAATTAACAGGCTAATAACAGGCTATATTGGAATTATGATATATATTGATGAATATTTAGGGTGGTATATAGATAACTAAAACAAATAAACGCCTTACAGTAATAGTGAGATTGGAAGTAGTGATAATAACGGTAAATTGGGTATAGTACTGTTTTAGGTTATGAGGGAAAGAAATTAAAATGAAATGGAGGAGGGAGGGTGAGTAAATAGTGCAAAACATAAGTTACCTGTGGGGGTGGGACGGGGGGTGGGTCCTCTCTGGCTATGAAACACTGACTGATATAATTGAGAAGGAAGGATGGTCCCCTACCCTTACTAAGTGTAAAAAAATTTCTCAGAATATAAAAGCCGTTACAATGGCTATAAGTAACGTATAACATACGTACAAACCCTCAGCCATAACAACACCTATGACATTACTAATTCCTTTCATCTAAAACAAGAACTACTTTCCGTTCACATTCCTGACCAATTCATTTTAGCTTCCCTTGATGCCACTAGTCTATTCACCAATATCCCCATTGACAAAGCCCTCAGCATTATAGAAAAAAACTGGAATATCATCCAACCACACACAACTCTTTGCCTCACTTCCTACCTTGAATCCCTTACACTGTGTTGTAAATCCGGATATCTTAGTTTCCATGGTAAATTTTACAATCAAATCTCAGGTCTGGCCATGGGTAATTGCCTTGCTCCAGACATTTCTAACATTGTTCTTAATGACCTTCTTGACTCCATCATCCCTCTATTCCCCCATGACATCTTCCTCATCAAGAAATATGTCGATGACCTCCTTTTAGTTCTCAATCCTGAAAAAATCCCTGAAATACTAGTAGCCTTTAACTCCTACCATCCCCGTCTCAAATTTACCATAGAAACTGAAACCAATCACACCCTCCCCTTTCTTGACCTCCTCATTATAAGAAATAATGATAGCTCCTTGTCCTTTAATTGGTACACCAAACCCACATATTCCGGCAGACTCCTCAATTTTTTCTCACAGCATCCTTACCACCAGAAGATCAATACAGCAAAAAACCTTATTCACCGGTGTTTATCCCTATCAGACACCCAATTTCGACCAACCAACATCCTACGAATCCAAAACATACTACTCTCTAACAACTTCCCAGCCCACATTACCAATAAACTACTAGACCCCCTTAAACAACCTAGTAATGTAATTTACCCCTCCCCGTACCCAACAGTACCGAACCCCAGTTCCTTCATATACCGATCTTTTCCTTATATTCCTGGTCTGTCTGAAAATATCCAAAAAGTCTTAAATCTTACCTTTCCCAACCTTCGCCTTGGTTTTAAGCCATATCACAAATTATCCCAACTATTCACATATTTAAAAGACCCGATCCCCATTAAAAATCTCTCCAACATTGTTTACCGCATCTCCTGCTCTGCCCCAAACTGTACCTCCTCCTACATTGGGGAAACAAAAAACCACTTTTACAGACGACTATCACAACATAAGACCTCTATATCTACCCGGAACATATCTGCTTCCAAACTATCAGAACATGCCTTAACCCTTAACCACACCTTTAACTTTGACCAATCCTCTGTTCTCGCCACTGTTCCTAATTATACCAAAAGACTAATTACAGAATCATTATACATTAACCTAGAAAAAAATCCGTTAAACACAAAGACTGACAAAAATAACCTATCAATAGTTTACAGACACATACTAGACCTAATACAAAATAACTAACCACCCCCGCTTCCTAATGACTTTCTCCTCCCCCCCCCCTCTCAGACGTGCCAATATTATATATAAGTATGTATGTTAGTCTGTGTGTGTGTGTGTGTGTGTGTATATATATATTTATGTGTGTGTATATATGTGTATATATATATATATATATATATATATATATATATATATATATGTATATATGTGTATATGTGTATATATATATACATATACATACGAATATGTGTATGTGAGTGTGTGTGTATGGATTTTCAAGTCTTTATATGAGGCTTCTACACTATTTGCTTCTTTCCCTTTATACGTTACTTATAGCCATTGTAACGGCTTTTATATTCTGAGAAATTTTTTTACACTTAGTAAGGGTAGGGGACCATCCTTCCTTCTCAATTATATCAGTCAGTGTTTCATAGCCAGAGAGGACCCACCCCCCGTCCCACCCCCACAGGTAACTTATGTTTTGCACTATTTACTCACCCTCCCTCCTCCATTTCATTTTAATTTCTTTCCCTCATAACCTAAAACAGTACTATACCCAATTTACCGTTATTATCACTACTTCCAATCTCACTATTACTGTAAGGCGTTTATTTGTTTTAGTTATCTATATACCACCCTAAATATTCATCAATATATATCATAATTCCAATATAGCCTGTTATTAGCCTGTTAATTAGTCCAATATAGCCTGATTATATTATCACGTACCTTACTTAAAACATACCTACTTTTATACAATTGATATTTTACATTTTTATAAACTGTCTTCTTACATTCTCTTATGTAATTAATATTCTTTACACTAGTATAAAGTATTTTCTACCTATTAATATTAATACTGTATTTTCTAAAATAATTTTTATTTTCAATTTTATTCTATTTTATATAATTCGTTTCTAGATTTTTATAATTTTACAATTTTTATTTCTTCTTTTTTATTACCTATAATTTTAGTGCGTAATTCTTATCACTTTCTAATTTACCCATATCATTTCACATTCCTATTGTATATTCAGTTTTTATTTATCTGTAATACCTTAATTTTTTAACTGTCAACACTTTCTGTTTTATTATTATTTTCTTCATGTTTTATTATTATTTTCTACATTTTAACCTTCATAATTACTTTACTGTACACCTTTATCAATTTTTATCATCATTATTACACATAATTATCAATTTTTGCCTGTATTCACCTTCTTTTAGTTTATCTATATTTAAAATGTTTTATTATATTCATACCGCTTTCTTAAATTGTCTGTATTTTGCTTATAGCCCTGAAGAAGACCTACAACGTAGGTCGAAACGTTGGCTAACAATAAATATCATCTGAAATTACTTGAGAATTTCATTCAGTGACCTCTACCCGGACCAATTTCTTCAACATAAATTAAAAATATGTTTAGCGAAAACGCTGTTGTAAAGCCTACAGTATTCAGTGTGAGATGTTTAATCTGATGAAATTCACTAATTCATTTGTTTATTTATTTATTTCAATGTTTCCTAATCACACTATAAGTTTTCTAACTTTTTAATCTCACCATTTTCTGAAAATCATGCTTTTGAATAAGTGAATTTCAGCCGTAACTCCAACAGTTTTGCTTCAAAAAAAAGGAAATTGTTTCTGCAAAAAGTTAAAAAATTGGAAGAATAAAATTTTGGTATCTAAATTTTTATATATATGTCTGATCATGCTAATATATTCGCCTAATTCTGATCATAGCTTAATGATATTCTTTAATTAAAGAAATGATAATTGACTCATATGATTAATTGTTCCAACAATAACTGTGGATATTTTCATATTAATAATAGAATTAAATGATCAGGTTTTCGTTAAAGACCCCTATACTAATTAGGCAGTTACATATATGTTTCGTCAATTCAAGGATTATTAGGATTAAAATTCAATAATAAAAAATATAGCAATTAACAAAAAAATGCTTTACCACTACATTCTCAAAGGTAGAGCGTATTTCTGTGAAGTTAAGGATGTAATAAATGGTTATGCAAGATCACTCTCAACCTTCAGGTTTTTCCTCCGATTAAGGAGCCCGCAACCGATAGGATGAGCTTCATATCTTGCTAATATCCTTTGTATCTTAACAAAAACTACGTTGAGGCGTTCATGATCAAAAACCGAATAGGGGTGACCTGTGGTCTAGGGTTTAGCATAACAAACTACTAAGTCCAAGATCGCGGGTTCGTTCCTGGCTGGTGGTCCTAAGATTTTTTAAGGGAATAAAAAATCCTTAGTTACGCCGTCCTTCAGAAGAGACATTAAACGGGGTCCCGAGCCTGTACGATGTCAGGTACTCGTTAAAAATCCCTATCCTAATTAAACCTGGGTAGGCAAAATTTAGGGCTCCCACTGAAGCATCGTCCGATTAGCCATAGCAGCATAAAGTGACGTTAAATGAACAAGCAAAAACCGAATACTCCAAACATATAAAAAATTGAGTTATTCTAATTTTTCAATATTTTTATTTTGAAGAGGAAAGATTTTCCCTGGCCGGGATTCTAACCCGGGTCATCTGCGTCTCTAGTGCAGTGCTCTAAATCACTGAGCTACCAGGGGTCGTAACCAAGTCAGACAAATCCGTTCTCTTCACCGATCCTATATCCCCGTGTTCTGGAAATTTTTGCGAAGTATACACGGGGAACAATGTTTATTAAACAATTACTTTAATTAGGATCTTGTTGACTTACGTCATTTTACTATTTATATTAAATGATAATTGTTGACCTTGATAATATGTGTGGAAGGAAGTGGTAGAGGTCACAATGAATTTCTCGTAGAATTGGAGAAAAACTTTATTGATTAGCCAACGTTTCGACCTACTTTGTAGGTCTTCTTCAGGGCTGTAGTGGGGGAGGGGAACTGTGTCAAAACAGTATGTGTTTTAAGCTAATGTAGGACCCAACACCCCCCAGCTCCTCCCCATTGCCCTGAAGAAGACCTACAAAGTAGGTCGAAACGTTGCCTAATCAATAAAGTTTTTCTCCAATTCTACGAGAAATTCATTGTGACCTCTACCTATATACTATTTATAATTTATTTTATTTTATTTTTTTATTAATTGTTATAATTTTTAAATATTTTTGTTTTGAAGAGAAAACATTTTCTTTGGCCGGGATTCGAACCTATTCTAATTTTTCGTTAGTTTAATCAAGCAATGCCTTTTGCTCCCGAAACTCCAGGTTCAATCCCCGACTAAGTCAATCTCAAGACGTCAATTATTGAAACTTTGGAGTAATCCCATTGTGATCCTAAACGCTCTATTTCATGTAACTATGATCACTTTAAACGTCTATTATATTATGATATAGTAAAAAGAAATTACCTAATATAATTCCTTATAAGTTTTATTAGAATTCACGGTTTAACGTTTAACATTCATTATAAATAAAAGTAAAATGATAATTTAAATAATTATTTGAGGATGGTATATTATTTCCTGAGTTATTTCCCTGTGATACGTATGTTTTTTTATCTTCGTTTAGTTATCCTTGCGATTGGGTCACTTCCTTTAGATAACCCGTTATTTTTGTGACGGAAGTATCCTGGTTTCATTTTTTTTTTAAAGTAACACGCCATCTTAATTGACCTTTAGTTGATGATTCCTACCACTATCTCTCTTCCTCTCTCTCTCTTACTTCCCACCTTTCTCCCTCTCCCTCTCCGTATCTCTCCACCTGCAGAGGATGAGCAGCCATGCCCACGTAATGATCGCTAATACTGTTAAGTATGATCGTAGCCTCACCGCTAATATACTTACAATGGTACAGAGATGTGAGCTATCGGAGAAGGCTGACAATGTACAATGGGGCGGGACCTACGGCCATTGTTCCCAACCTCTTGGACCCTTTCATTGTCTTCTTATCGTACTTCGTCAAGGAACCGCTTTAAGTATTTCTTTGCTCAGGCTCCAGCTTAATTTCCTTAATAAAGCAGGGCTTAATAAGTCACACATACTGCTAGTCCATAAAGACGAGTTTCTAGTCTAAAAGTCCTCTCTAAACTTGCATAACTTGACTATTATACGCATGTATGAGAGGAAAATAGTTGACTGGATGATACAATGGAGAATGGAGATAGTTGGGGGGTGCAGTAAAAAAAAAACAACACCAAATAAGTAAAAGACTTATATTTAATGTGTGCCGACGTTTCGACCTACCTTGTAGGCCATCTTCAGGGCTATGAGAGAGAAACAAACAGAAAAAAAAATATATAAAAAGCGTTACAGTAACAAGAACATTGCATATCACTATATTCTGGTTACTGTAACGTTTTTTAAATATTTTTTGTTCTGTTTGTTTCTCTCTCATAGCCCTGAAGATGGCCTACTAGGTACTTCGAAACGTCGGCACACATTAAATATGTCTTTTACTTATTTGGTGTTGTTTTTTTTTCTGCACCCAACTATCTCCATTCTCCATCTATTATGCACATGCTACAACAGACTTGACCGATTTGGACTTACGGAGCAGAACTTAACAAACCATCTGCACTAAATACAATTCAATCGTATTTTTGAAATATTATTTATTGCTCCTATTTTTAGCTTATTATTTATTATTATTACCACGTGTTTACTCAGAAAAATATTATATTTACAAAAAATAAACCACTAGTACTAATTTTTTTGAATGAGGAAAATTGTTTTTAATAATTTATTTTATATAAATATTTTTTTTAAATTGTACGAATACCTATTTCATGAGACAATTACTTAAAATTACCCGATAAATGGAAATATATTTTCTTGTTGAAAAGTATTAGTTGACTTTAATATTCACCTTCTGCCACTTAAGTAGCCATGTAGAAGACCTGCAATGTAGGTCGAAACGTAGGCGTGCTAATAAATAATTCTCCCTGTATAACATTTTCTCTCTCAGAAATATATTTTCGTAATATTTACATGCAATCTATTAAATAGGTGTTATTTTAAGAAGATAAAAAAACTCGTCTGAGTGTTAGAGTTATTTTCAATTGATTCATTATACGGAGTAATCTCTATGTAATGTTCTAAGCCATATCAAATATCCTCAGTATTTTATTCGATAGCACGCTCGGCCATTCACGGATAATCATTCGACCTCAATTCTTATCAGATAAGACGAGATATCTATTATCTCTCCTATGGCGGCGTACCTGAATCAAACATCCGCTTTTAGAACTCATGATATTCTTAGAAATTTTTCACGTTAAAATAATAATAATAATAACAATGATATAAATATATATAACAAAGTACATAATGAATAATTTATATATTTTGACAAGGCGGAGCATAACAAGTGCTGAAATCCATTGTGGATACGCCCACCAGCTGGAACAACAGGACACAGCGTTCCTTTGTACTTAGTCCTTTGGTAAAGTGTCCTGTCTCTCGCTTTTCTCTTATTGTTTTAAATAATAATGGCGGGAAAACATATCCTTGTCTTATACTAATACAATTCAGTCTCGACTTGTTTAGTACGGTTGAACTGAATGGTATATCAGTCCTCAAGACAAGTATCGAATTCTTTTTAATAAAATCACTTGGCTGTTTTTTATTTATTTATTACATTTTAAATATTTAAATATAATTCGTAAGAAAGCTGAGTTGCTTGAACGTTCCAGATTCAAATCCAGCTGTTTTACATATACAGTTGGACACTGTAGAGCCACACCCAGCCTCTACAAAGAGGGTACCTTTTATTGGAGGAAAACCTGCCGATTGGGCGATATATTGGAGATATATCATCTCCATGCACACCGTTGTTCCAGAAACAATTCAGTCTCTACCTGTACTGACCCTAAGAACCTTCAAGGATTGTAGTTGTGCGTTTTTTTTTAAACAGTATTTTAGGTATTAGTTCCACAGGTTGTCACTTCGAGGTTAAGTGACAACTTTTCATTCTTCCCCCTTTTAATATTCTCGAAAATAAAAATCACCGCAAGTTTTAGTATGAAAAAAAAAGAGTGAAATTACGGGAAATATGTATATTTGGGTATTCACTTCATCAAGAAATAAACGTTTCAACGAACATTTCGTAGTACAAATGCTGTATGTTTCATGAAACATAAATTTCTTGATGAAATGATTACCTAAATATACACATTTCCCAAAATTACACTCTGTTTTCCATTCTAAACCCCACAATTAATTTTATTTTCGAGAATATTAAAAAGGAAACGGAATGAGTTAAAACTTGTAGTGGCAACTCAAATCGATAACCTGTGGAACAAATACAGTCCCTGACCATATTAATGTGACCACTGGATAGATTCGTTCTTGTAACATGTTTGCATTATCTTTTTTATGCGTAATGATGTAAATCGAGTTTAAATATTAGTTTTATGGGTAAGTTAGTTATCTGATAATAATATGAACTTGAAAAAAATAAATGTTTATTTGTTTTAATATTTTGTGGTGTCACCCTATTTACACCCTATTTTAAATATTGATGAAAAAAAACTATCAACATTGTTAAAATATATGATACAAATAATATATGAATAATAAACTTATCCGAATCCGACTTGTATTTAATGAAAAAGAAACAATAAATCCACAAAAATTTCAAACACGAATTATGCCCGCCGTCACTCGTAAAACAAAATGGCTGTACTAAAACCAGTGCTGCCATTACTAAAAAAAAAAAAAATACTTTAAAAAACTTGTAACAGTCTTGCCATTAAAACAGCAATTTATTAAGACACGCGAAAGTATATAAAATAAATTAGGAAAAATAAAAATAAAATAATCTGGCTTGGTGGTCACATTAATTTGGCCAGAGACTGTACTTTCAAACACACAAATACAACTGTTAAACGAACAATTAAATTATGTATCTTAATAACTTAGTGATATAAGCGTTTATTTTCGGTGAGTTGTAAACTTTTTTATCTTTTTTTTTTGTAACAATTACGATATGCATAACTATTTTTTTTTTAAATTTACTATAATTTAAAGTTTAAATCCTAAAATACTGACTGCCATTGAAATAACATCTTCGCCATTACTCGTGGTTCTCAAGATCTCCCGCCTTACGTCACCTGGGAGAACGTGCTCTTTACAAGCCTTCCATCTTCTTTCTCGAGTCAACTCGTGAGCCCTCTGGTGATGGTTTTCCGAAGTTCAAGGCCCAGTTAGTCGAATGTTACTGATAACATCTTTCGAGAAAATGACGTAGTCCATGACGTTGCGTGGAATAGGGTATGACGTCATAGGAAAGTTTTGCTGCGTGCCAGAAAAAAGTGACGTCATCTTATGATAAATGTACTCATCCATTGTATATTTGTTTTGATTTCTTATACATTATAATAGTGGTTTTAAATTTTAATAAACTCCTTAAATTGAAAATAAACTTTAAAATAAAAATATTAAAAAATAAAAAGTACGTTGTTCAGTTTTACCCAGCTAAAATTATATTCAACCAACATATTCAAGGCCTTAATAAGTTTTCACTTTCAATTTTATTTAAAATATCAACTTTTTACAAAACAATTTAAGCTTTAAATGTTTTTTTTTGTCACATTGTGTTGCCATAGCAATGGCACTTGCGCACTTCACAGCTGTTTTTTTAAATACATTTTTCGTACATTTATTAATACTGTGCCATTACTACTGAGTATAGTCTGATATTATAAATCCTAAAACATTTTTCGATAAATCATAATAAAAATCTATTAATCTAATTAAAAATAAAAATTAATCAAATCGAATTATTATTTCTCGAGATATATTCTTCCATACATACAAAAACTAGTAAAGACGATCATATTATGTATAAAGTGTATCTAACAATTAAATTTTACACGGAGTGGAATACATGTTTATTACATTTTACTTAATTATTAATGACTTAAAACAGACTTTTGTGTCTCAAAAACCAAGCATTAAAAATTTTTTTTTTCTGTTATTCTTTGTTATTTAATTTAATTTTTTTTTAAATCAGTAATTAACTTTATAATTTATTTTATTTTTAAACTTATCTATTTTACATTGTATTTATTTATATTTTTCTTTTGTTACAGGTGAGTTATGGTGACACTATAGAAAATGAAGGCAGCTTTTCAACCAGAAACTCTACAAAAGTAGTTATGACAATATATTTATTTTTTAAAATATTTTTAAAATTTCCTTCAAAAGACAAAATTATGCATGACATAAAAAAATGGTGCGAATTTTTTTTTTTGAGATTCAGTATACTATTTCTTACCGGATTTATTTTTTTATATCTTGAAGTATAGTGTAACAAGGTGAGAGAGGATGCAGTCAATGAATTAAAAAAAAATAAGAATGGCTTATTTTATTGTAGCTACGTTTCGACCAAGTATTTAGGCCATCTTCAGGTCTGAGAATAAATGAGTCAGAAAAAAATATGTAAAAGAATACAGAACTAAAGAAGAATAACAATTTATATAAACAGAAATGCTAAGAATAAAAAAGTTTAATTATGAAATAAATGTAAATAATGAGAATGAAAAGAAATCTAAAAGACAATTGTGTTATTTTATTACGCTTTATTATCTGTATTATTGTTTTATTATCTTCTAGGTTTATTTCTGTTCTTACGTTTCGTCCCACATTGTTCCCAGTTAAAGTTACAATTAATAAAATGGTCAATATAGATCTCATGCCTAATTATATTATGTATATAAACATGTATACACATAGATAGGAGCCTATATACATCTATATATGCTCCTGTGTGGAAGCAATTGTTAACTCAATAGAGTGCTAGCTTGCTAGGTGTGGTGGTTAGGTTACCATGGTTTGTTGAGTGGGGTGCCCATGGTATTGACGGTTATGGAATACCAAATGAGCCTTTTGGTTGACCAACTCCGTGTAATTTGTGGCTCCTCATCATCAGCTATTGTATAATTTAGTGAGGAAACGATTCGCCTATTGCCAAAACGTCTTGCTGAAGATGTGCAAATATCGATACTCAAGTAAGCAATTGTCTTTGCATCTTGTTCCTATGAATATTTATTCTTATCAATATTTTTTTAAACTTAACGGCGGACCAACCACCATTCTATAATTATTCAAATCACTCATATTCTGATTGTTGTATAATTGTCATATCGTATGTTCTTCCGTCTATTGTAGGTATAAATAATAATTAAAACCAGATAATTTTTAGTTTATTTCCGCCTATTAATAAAAATAGTAATAATAATTATTTATTCTGGTACAAGTATCTTTAGAATAATAATACAAGAGATGAATTATGGAACATATGGTGTTAAAATAAAATAAAATTATAATGTATATATTTAATTAAATACAAATAAATTATGAATTAATTTTACAGTCCCTGGCCATATTAATGTGACCCCTGGATAGATTCGTTCTTGTTACATGTTTGCATTATCTTTTTTATGCGTAATGATGTAAATCGAGTTTAAATATTAGTTTTATGGGTAAGTTAGTTATCTGATAATAATATGAAATTGAAAAAAATAGTTTCGAATATAAATCTTCATTTTTTTTTTTAATATTTTGTGGTGTCACACTATTTACACCCTATTTTACATATTGATGAAAAAATACTATCCAAATAGTTAAAATATATGATACAAATAATAAATCAATAATAAACTTACCGAGTCCGACTTGTATTTAATGAAAAAGAAACAAAAATTTCAAAAACAAATTATGCACGCCCTCACTCGTAAAACAAAACGGCTGTACTGAAACCAATGCTGCCATTTCTTAAAAAAGAAAATACTTTAAGAAACTTATAACAGTGTTGCCATTACTTAAGACAGCAATTTATTAAAGCACGCGAAAATATATAAAAAAAATTAGGAAAAAACAAAAAGAAAATAATCTTTCTTGGTGGTCACATTAATAAGGCCAGGACTGTACAGAGATTTTTATACTTATAAATTGATTACTGTTTTTTTTTTTTGTATTATTGTAAAATTTATTCCTAGAGCACGATAATGTAAATAATAAATTATATAAAAGTCAAATTTCAACAAATTAAATTAAATTTTGTATATTTTTTATGAAAAAAAAAGTTTTCATATCCCCATATATTATGACAAACATTCTAAATTGTTTATGTTTTAAATGCCAATAATTATATAAATACACCTAATTTAATTTTTTTTATTTATTATTTTTCAGGGGTTTTATTTGTGCTTTATCCTCACTATATATACTAAAAATGGTAGAATCCATTTTTTTTTAAATGACATTCACCATTAAAAGTTCTGTACACATTTTTTTTATGACGTCCTATAAAGAAATTATTGCAAATAAATGGTCTTTAGCAATAATTTCTTTAGAAATATACTTATTGGGGTGTAGCTGCGGTGGCGTTAATACACAAGTACCGTTCAAACTGTGTTAATTTTAATTGAGGATCGCATACATAAAAATCTGTTTTGTTTTTTTTTAAAGTAATTTTTGACATACAGCAAGACAAGGTTGAAGAATGGCGTTTCGACAAATAAGGTCTATAAAGTAGTCTACCGATTTCGTATTATTGGTCTTTCTTAATTCTTAAAAGACCAGTTTAGGTTTAATTGGTCTTCCCTGGAGACTGATGGGAGAAAACTAGGTGTCAAAATCTAGTCCAGGGATACCCTCCCAGTTGTTATGTATAATTATAAAATACCATATATATATGTATATATATATATATATACAAACAATAGTTATATAAAAAAAATTATATACTGATTTACAGTTTTATATATTTATATAATATTTTGTGTGCTCAATAGTTTCCTGTATGCTACGTATGGTTGTTTTTTCGTGAATCCATTCTGTGGGAATGGAAAACGAACCTTAAATATTTCATCCGTTTGGTTGTAGGGTTGGTTGTTGGTTATTGTCCTGGTTGCCCAACCCTTCTGTACCCAATGCAGCCATTTTATTTCAATTGGTTCCTTTGAACCTTTGAACCCCGAAGATAGGTCGGTCTCTTTTGTTGTACTTATTCAATAAAGGGTCTTCTACACCTGAGGGGTTTGAGAATACGTTATTACCGGCGGATGTTAATGTGTGTTATGTGCATGTTAATGTGTGTTATGCATATCCATATCAGGATATCTCACGGGTTACCTCATCTTCGTGTCAATGTATGGATACAGTAGTTTGTTTAGATTGTATAGATATGGATATTAATTTATTAATATTTACAACTATAATGATATTACAATAAGTAAATCTGCTAATATGTACAATATGACATGAAAAACACTTGTCGAGAAACTACCCATCGGTAGCACTCCAATGAAGTTCTATAGTAGAAGGTCTCGAGGCCATCTTCTTTTCAGACGCCTCGGAGGGTAAATCAGGAATAGTATGGGAAGCAAGTTGAGGGACTAGCGGATTCAAATGTGTATGGAGCTTGTCATGGAAGGATAGGTATCTAGTTTGGGCCAAATCAGCAACATATGGGATATTAAGATCACGATGGATGAGTTCGTTTGTGACATAATAAGGAGCATTCAGGATTTTACGAAGGATTTTGGATTGTTTAGGATACGAGATGAATTGGATGGTTTAGTAGAGCCCCAAAGCTCAACTCCGTATGTCCAAATAGGTCTGATAACTGTCATATAAATGGGTCTTTTGTAATTAATTGGGAGCTTAGAGCGTTTTTTCAGTAAATGTTGAAGTACGCGAAAACGCCGAGCAGTTTCTTGTCTTTTCAGTCTTGTATGAGGATTCCAAGCGAGACGTTTTTCCAGATAGAGTCCTAGGTAACGTATCTGTTCGACAGGGATCAGTGGAATGTTATTAAAGGATACAGTAGGGCAGGAATTTGTAGGTTTACGACGAAGGGTGAAGGTAATTTGATGGGATTTGTTAGGATTTATTTTAATTCTCCAATTTTGACACCATTCAAGAAGGATTGAGAGGGATTGAAGAGATTGGGATGGAACTATTGGATCCTTATTTACTGATAACACACATGTGTCATCAGCGTACTTAGTGAGGGCTTGGATGGGTTGGGATTTATGTAATCTTAAAAATATTTTAGACACGGCTGTATTCAATAGACAGGATACTTGGTACATGGTTACACACAATTTTTTGAAGTATATAGGATAGAATTTTAATAAATTTAAAGTACATAATAGAATAATATACTTTTTTTCTTTCCTTTTTAAACCCTATACTCTCTGTTGTACAAGCCCTCCCGCCATTTCTTTTTATCTTAGCAGTATTCCTCTCTTAAGTCCTCTTGATATGAGGCTATTGCCTCCAGGATCCCTTTAAATTATTTAATATTTATATTTAAGATTAATATTTACAGTTATTTTACATGTGTGTAGGCAATGTAGAAGGCGACAACAGTTGATTAATAATCTATGTGTATGATAGCCTTTAAAAAAAACAAATGACTATTCTTAGAACACTTCATGTTTTCTTTTAATCTTTTAAATTAACTTAGATTAGTTGAAAAATGTTGTTTACTGTTTACTATAAAAGAATAAAACGCTTGTTTTGACGAACTTGTGCAATGACGGCGTAGAATGTATTTACTAACCATTAGCAGATGGTGATCGAGGATCATTGTTATGATTAATTGGATAGCGCTGCCTGTCGTCCTTCGCCCGAACTATTAATATGATAACGATATACGGATGGCACTATTTTCAGGTTATTAAATTCCTGTTTTAACATCGGATTGTATGACGTGGCATAACTTTCGACCTCTCTCTTCCGATCACGATGTAATGTGCACTATGATTGGTTATTAACCAATTGGCCATGATGCTAACTATTTATTCGGGTGAAGATGATCACGATGTCATTACGCAGACCTTGAAGGTGAGGGGACGATTGTTTACAATTCGCCGACGATCGAAAATTGTCGACACCTGTTTAAAAGGGAAGCCTTGACATCTTACCTGTTCACGACAGGTGTTGTCGAAATTGGGGGTGTGTCTGGGTTATGAATAACTTTACATCTTCATGATAACGATACTTGTTCTCCGAGGTTATCCTATTTTTAATCTATGGCTTACCCAGCCTGCCAAGGATAAAGGTTAGTAGTGAAAATACCCAGTGGTAGTACTAAAAAAATTCAAATTTTAAGGTCACGAGGCCATATTTTCAGGCGTCTTGTAGGATTATCGGGAATCGTAGAGGAAGCTAGGTTTGAAACTAGTGGATTTGATATGAGATAAAGTTTGTCATAAATAGATATAGCGATCGAGCCTAATCAGTAACTAATGGGACGTTAATGTCATTATGGATTATTTTATTCGTGACAAAGTAAGGAGCATTATGGATTTTGGATTGTAAGGATTGAATATGTGAGGAATTCGATGGTAATTCCAACTATGTCTTGTAATATTCATGCATAGGTCTTTTGTATCTAATTGGGAGCTTAGAGCTTTTGGCTTGTAAGTGTTGAAGTAAATTTACGAGCAATTTCTTGTTTTTTCTGTATACTGTTTTTACGTTTGTAAAAATGTAATTCTTGGTATCGGATTTGTTCTAGAGGAATCAGTGTGATTATAATGGATACCGGAGGACAGTATTGGTTACAGGCGAAGGATAAAAGTGATTTGATGGGATTTTTTAATAATCGTAAACAAGAATGCCTGTTAGGAATATTTGCAAACACATGTTTATTAGCCATAAGGAAGTTTCTTAGGTCACGTGACCTCCAGGTAACTAGGCAACCATTCCAAGATCGCTTTCAGCCTAATCATTCTCGTCTTGTTGAGAACATTAAAGAAAATTATATATTTTTTTTCGAGGATGTGGCCTCCTAGTCTGAGACAGCAAGGCGCTAGAAAACCAATTTTTCTATTTGAAAGTCGAAGGTCGAATTTCCTTTTCTTTTTTTTTCTGAACACTTCACCTCCCCACTCCTTGAAGGCCATGAATCACATCATCTCTAGCTCGTCCTGGCAGTCACATCCTTTGTTCGTGTAAGGATTATATAAACATAAATATATATATATATATATATATATATATATATATATATATATATATATATATAATGAACCAAGGGATTAAAGATAAATAAAGCTAATTTATGACAGGACCTTGGCTCGCTAACCGAGAAAAGAATTAGAAATGCAAAAGCGAAACCAGTCTTTACTAATCGGCCGATGGTGAAAAAGGTTTCGAAATTTCGGCTCCTTGACTTCTCATGACGTGTCGAAGCGCTCTCTAAAAAGTCCCATTGTATATGCTATCTTATCATCTCTGCTTCAATATTGTAATACTTAACATTTGAAAGCCCTATTAAGTTTAACAATAAATGTTTATGTTAATTTATTTTATTGTTATATGATATAATTTTTTTTATATTTTATTTGAAAAGAAAAGACCTAACTCGAACCCGGGTCTCCCACCTCCGGGTTCGAGTCCCGGTCTTTTCTTTTCAAATAAAATATAAAAAAAATTATATCATATAATAATAAAATAAATTATAATAATATTAATGACTTAAAGTCAATTAGATCCAAAAATAAAGTAATGTTCACTTAACATTCTCCCCGTGTATACATCGCAAATTGCGGGAACACGGAGATATAGGATCAGTAGAAAGAAGGGATATAACTGACCGAGAGGCGAGCCAGGGTGGCCGAGATGGTTAAGGCGCCACCACGGAGAGGTGGAAGACCCGGGTTCAAGTCCCGGTCCTGGTCATATCTTTTTTTTTTCAAATAAAATATTTAATAAATTATATCATATAACAATAAAATAAATTATAATTAAACTATATCTGTTGAAATAAAAACTAAAATGAGTTGCTCAAAGTTTAAAAAAGAGAAACGACATTAAAGTGAATATTTCACACACTCTTTACCAAATTATTCTCATTAAACTGTTCAACAAAAATGTAACTGAGTTTAACCTTTTCAGTTTCTATAACTCAGCTGTTACCATAGTAACCATATCAGTAACACTCAAAAGACGTTATTCATAGACAGTTCAGTTAATTTGATATTTTGTTAAATATTTCAATAGTTTTAATAAAGAAAAAAAAGTGTAATTATTAGAAATATGCATGTTTGGTAATCATTTCATCAAGAAATATATATATCATCTATATTTAGAAATATTTTTATTTTTTAAAGAGAAAAGATAGGCCCTCGACAGGGATTTGAACCCGGAACCTTTGTCTCACCGTGACATCGCTCTGCCAATTAAGCTATCCAAGGCCCCTCCCGGTCGAGAACAAACCTTCTCTCTTTTAGATCCTATAGCCCCAGCGTGCTCCCGCCATTTTTGCGATTAATACATTAGAACGAAGTTCTTTGAACATTAATTTTAATTTAGGATCTTATTGACTTACGTCATATTATTATTTATAATTTTTTATAATTATTGGTCATTTTTTATGAGTTATAAATATTTTTATTTTTTAAAGAGAAAAGATTGTTCTCGACCGGGAGGGGCCTTGGATAGCTCAATTGGCAGAGCGATGTCACGGTGAGACAAAGGTTCCGGGTTCAAATCCCGGTTGAGGGCCTATCTTTTCTCTTTAAAAAATAAAAATATTCATAACTCATAAAAAATGACCAATAATTATAAAAAAATATATTTAGAAATGTTAGTTGTAACTTATTTCTGGATGAAAAGATTACCGAAATTTTCTCACTATCCCTAATTACAATCTCTTTTCCATACTAAATGTTATAACGATAAACTATAGTTTTGGAAAATATTAAAAATTAAACGAATAAACAGTTAAAACTTGTAGCTCAACTCGAAGCGACATTTTTGCCAAAAATTATAATAAAAACCAACTTTAGTGTACATATATCTAATTTTTTTTACCAGTAAACATCTTTTCGAAATACCCCAATTTACTTACAGATACCTAATTTTTTTCTGGCATTCCGGAACCACACCAATCCAACAATTTAATTTCCTTCCATATAATTTAGAAAATTATTCCTTTTTTTGTGAACTTTTAAAGTTATAATTTTATTAGAATTTTTATTTTAAACGCGAGAACTCGATAACTTTAGGTAAACCTTATGGTAAGGTTTCTCTTATAAAGCACTTTTTTGGTATTGCTATGGCAATTTTGATACGCTGAATGTGTATGTGTATAACTATGTGTATGTGTGTTAGCACACCCTTTTGCAAAGACTAGTGTTAGTAGAAATGTGACTTGCGCAGTGACCATGAAAATGTTACGTAGTTTCCAGATTGTTAATGTAATTCCAGTCACAGCCTCAAGTAGAATCCCAGGAAGTGGCGCTAAAGAATGTCGTCTTTGTAGAACTGCTTGTTTCTTTTGTCATTGCTTGGTAGTCTCTTTATTATGTTATATTCAAGGTTTGTATATATATATATATATATATATATATACTTGCCTTAGTTATTTTTTGTATTTATTTTTGTGATATTAAACGAGGTCATCTTATAAACGCAAAACGGAAAAAAAAAAAGTTTGATAAACACTATCTCAAGAGAGAGTTATTATATGTTATTTGTTTTTTTTTTTAAGTTTTATCATTCTTGGGATGAAATTAAAAAGAAATGATAATCATAAGTGCCTTTTTTAGACTCTCGATTTTTTTTCACTTTTTTTTCTTTAATATTGTTCAAATATTTTTAATTCATCGATTATAGTCTCTAATACTAATTAAGGTCAAGTATAATTAAGTAGAAATCAATTGATAATGCACTTAAGTTCCATTATAACTAACTTAAATTAAAGATAAAAATATTAGAGAAGAGTTGGTCGACTGTATCTTCTAATTCAAGGAAGAAATAGTTGGGGGTGCAGTCAATGAAAACATCAAAATAAGGAAAACTTATTTATTATGTGCCGACGTTTCGGCCTACAATGTAGGCCATCTTCAGGGCGAATACAACAACTTGCAGGTTGGGCCGCTCAGAGACCGGTCTCTGAGCGGCCCAACCTGCAAGTTGTTGTATTCGCCCTGAAGATGGCCTACATTGTAGGCCGAAACGTCGGCACATAATAAATAAGTTTTCCTTATTTTGATGTTTTCATTGACTGCACCCCCAACTATTTCTTCCTTGAAAGATAAAAATAAATTCATTCCTTTTATAATACTAGACTGAAACGACAAGAAACAGCTCGCCGTTTCAGGCTACTTCAGTATTTACTAGACAAACGCTCTAAGTTCCCAATTAATTACAAAAGACTTAAATACAAGACAATCATTAGACCCATCTGGACTTACGGAATAGAGCTTTGAGGCTCCACTAAGCCATCGAATTCCTCTCGTATCCAATCCTTACAATCCTAAATACTTCGTAAACTCGGCAATGCTCCTTACTTTTACGATTTATTATGGATTACGAACAAAGTAATCCATAATGACCTTAATGTCATTTAATGTTTATTACTGAATGGCCCGAATCCGATATGAATCTTTTCACGACAAACTTCATTTCCACTCAAATTCACGAGTTTCAAACCTTGCAACCTCTTCAATTTCCGATAATCCTCCGAGGCCTCTGAAAAGAAGATGGCCTCGTGACTTTCTAAGTTGAACTTTTTATTTGAGTACTACCACTGGGTAGTTTCTCTACTTGCCTTTGTCTCTGGACATGATTTATCTTTTATTATATTTACTTGATGTATTCTTTATACATTTTTAAATTACAATAAATACATTTAGAAAAATTATCCTTGTATACAACTTGTTGATATATATACTCATCAAAAATGTGAAGTGTTAATAAATATTGCATAAATATCAAATATCGACCTTGTAGTTCGGTATCACTCGACTTATGAATTGCAAACATTTAAGTTGTCTGATTTCATTATTGATGAGTTTATTTATTCTATAATTTCAAGGATTTTATTTTTAATCTCATTAAGAATTACAATCGCTATTTAATTATTAATTTATTTTAAGAGATTTAACGGTAGATGGTGCTGAATCCGATAATCCATAAGGCCTTGACTAGATTGTGGCGCTATCTCTAAGCTAGGTCAGGGTCCAAATTAGTCTTCCTCTTTCTCTCTTTGGACGTCTCTTATTGTGAAATTGTATTCATTAAATCTATCGAAAATAATAAAAATTAATATAATTTCATAGAAATTTAAATTGTAGAATTTAATGTCATTTTTAAAAATCAAAATCCCGCTCGCAGGCAGACTTTTATTTAAACTGTTAGCGTTCGGAGATGGACCCTATGGGATCTAGGACCCTCCTGGGGCTCACCCAGCCTCTATAAAGTAGATACCCGAAATAAGGGGGGATCTGGCATTCAGTTTGTTCAGTTTGTGCATTCAGTTGATCTAGTACAAATCATCTCCCTGCACAACCTTTGTGCCAGAAACAGTATAGTCTCTACCATGTACTGAACCCCAGACCCAATGGGGGTGGGTACAGGTTAAGTGTTTTTATAAATAAAATGGTAATTAAGGATATCAATTTTAAAAACAGAAGATTATTCTGTTCCTGTAAGTAAACTGACCGAGAATTGAACCAGGATGGCCGAGGTGGTTAAAGCACTACCATGGAGAGGCGGGAGACCCGGGTTCGAGTCCCGGTCCTGGTCATATCTTTTCTTTTCAAATAAAATATTAAAAAAATTATATCATATAACAATTAAAAAATTATAATAAAAATATATTTGTTTTTCTACTTAATTAACCATTATGATAACTGCTGTCATATTAACAATATATACCTTGACTTTAGCTGTCACAACTTATGTATTATTTTTCTAAGATTATTATATTTATATAATATAATATTATATATCAATGTATTACTAATACAGTATCTGGAAGAATAAATTGCAGTTCAGAAGTAGACTTATTATGAACAAAGGAAAATTTTAATATCTATACTTTATGGTTCAATTTCTAATCTTATCTGTGTATGTAACAGCTTTATTTACTGTTGCAATAGAATTTATGCGATCTCTATTTGCTATTTCTGAGTGGGCGAGTTTAACTTTCACTATTGTATTCCAACACACATGTTCCGGCACACACATGTCATATATTTATTACACAATTTATAAAGTACGACATTCTTTTTTTTTTCTCCTTATCATTTTATGCTCATTTGAAATTTAAATATAAAAATATATCAATAAATAATAAATAAGTAAGCAGTATATTTACAATTTAATGTTTTTTTAATAACCTGGATAAAAAAGAGAACAGCTGTTTCAATGTCTATTGTTATAGGACATTTGTTGCTAAGCAACGTTGCTTGTAACTGTTATTAAGGACCAAAAATAACGGTTATCTAATGCTTCTTGAAGCTGTTATTTATTAATTAAGCAAATGGAAATCGAAAGTATATCATTGTAACTGTCGGAACTATTAACTGTAACTGGTTATATAATTAACTGCTAAATAAGTAATATATCTTACATTCATTTGTTTCTAATCTATCATGATAGGCTACTTCCAATGAACTATTAACCTTTTTAGAAAACTTTTTTTTCCTCATTCAATTAATACGATTTGAAATCAATTCATTTAATCATTTCAATTTATATCTAGTTTTAAATTGTCTTTATTAAATTAAAGTTTTCAAAACAAATATTGCCTTTAACAGTTATTTAGGTTAAAAAAGTATGGTTATAAAATAAAATAAAAACATACTTCTTGAAGTTCAAAAATCGACTGTTTTAGTTCGTGGAGCGTCTCGGAGCAAGTTAGCCGTTTCATTTGTCTTTCTGGACTGTTGGTCTGAGTTGTGCTGCACATTGTTTTTTTTGCTATGATTTTGAGTTGTGTTTTTTTTCCTTTTTGCGAAATTGGTGAAAAGTTGACTGGTTTTGTCCCACTGTTTATAGAATTGAGACTATTTTTGGGATCCTATTTCTCTATTAAGATGATTATTGTCAAAAATCGTATAAACCCTTATAGATGTTTAAATATTGAGTTTTATTGATTACGATCCGCTTAAATTTATACATACATTTTAAATTTTAGTGATATTATATTAATTTATTATATGGTATTTGATAAATATGCTTCGTAAATCGGCATTATATTTGCTGTAGTATAGTATAGACTGTATTTCTATCTATAGACACTTCTGAATGCTGTCATTATAAATAAATAAAACATAGATTATTACGTTATATGAATATGTAATACAGTATTTATGTATTCACTACATTTATGGGCGGGGGTGAGGCAATAGTAGAAAACTATTTTGTAGTTGTGTGACTCCACTCGAAGGACGAACGGTGGGCGTTGACAGAAGGTTGTATTGCATACAGTTGGGAGTAGATATGGTAGTCTTTCCCATCTGTCTTCCCATCTTAGTACTTGTGTAAAATGTCAGCTTAGTATTTATTAAAGTATGCTTTTACAACATGTTGTAAAATACGACAGAAAATACATACCATCTGGTTTGATTTCTTACTATTTTATCCTCTTAATGTTTGTGTGCATTCGTTTGTGTTCATATAAAAACTAACGTAAGCTCTCTGTAATGAGATCCCATACAGTCCATCAATGGCTGTTAACAACAATATATGATTGCAACTATATACATATATATATATATATATATATATATATATATATATATATATGTATAGGTATTTGATCAAACAAGTACTACAAAGTAATATTTAAATTAGTAATTTTAATTAAGTCTTTCAAGAAACTGCTCGCCGTTTCAGGCTGCTTCAACATTTACTAGACAAATGCTCTAAGCTCCCAATTAATCACAAAAACTCCTCTACATGACCATCATACGAACTATTTGGACTTACGGAGTAGAACTTTTTGGGGCTCTACTAAGCCATCGAATTCCTCTCGTATTCAATCCTTACACAATCCAAAATCCTTCGTAAATTCCTCAATACTCCTTACTTTGTTACGAATGAAGTCATCCACCTGATGACCTAAATGTTCCATCTGTTGCTGATTTGGCCCGTACCCGATATTTTCATGAAAAACTTCATTCCCACTCGTTACAAACCTATCTCTTCAATTCCTGATAATCCTCAGAGGCGTCTGAGAAAAGAAGATGACCTCGTGAACTTCAAAGTTTCTCTACTTGCCCATGTATCATTCCTGCCATTAACTTGTGTTAATATAATACAATAAATTAAAAAAAAAATAATTTACTCTTTATGAATGGTCTTTATGAGAAAGTAACAGTAATTAACATAATAGGAAAAACCTTGGAACCTTTTTTATGCTTGCATATTTATCTTACTCAAATGTATTCCATTGTAAGCATTTGTAATATTTGTTTACATAACAAGGAAAAAGGATTAGGGGAGGGAAGCATATAAATTATCTATTTTTTTTTAATGTTTCACGAATTACAATAATTCAAGGAAAGTAAATTAAAAGTATGTAATCATATTGAAATAAAAGAGAAAAAAATCTATATCATTAGAACCCATGATGAGTTCATTACATGGTAGAGACTGTACTATTATAATGTGACAGTTTCCCGAACAAAAGTCTTCAGATATCTTTGTTTACTCAAAGGTCTGGTTCTGAACATGAAGTTACGGAAGCATAAAGCATTTCTTTGCTGCTGTGCTAATAATGTGAAAAACTAAATTTTTGAGTTATCCGCTTTTGATCCTTTTTATGTTCAATACCAAAGAAAAAGTTTTAAGTTGATTATACTCTCACATGAATCGAATTAGCTCAATCGAGCTTATAAAACGATATCTGAGACCCCGATAGTATTTTTTCCTTGTTTTTATGCATTTTTTCCCATCCGTCACCTGTTTTTTGACAGCCTGGCAAACTGAGGGAGGGTTCCCAGGGATCCAATAATATCCCGTCAGCGATATCGTATTCCTCTCTCCTGGGAGTCTATCTGACGTAGGATACCGCATCGACATCAGCTCTCTCTGGGAGGTCACACCATCTTCCGGGTGGTAATGGAACTATGGAACATTTCGGTTAGTAGTAAACCAAGAAAATTTTTTAAAGCCATACTAGATTAGGAAAGTATTTTGGAGGGTCACCTGTGGTGGAGTGGTTAGCATAAGAGCCGTTATGGCCTTAGATTAAGCAGGTGGTTTAAGGTTTTGAGTGAGTAAAAAGTCATTAGTTTTATCATCCTTCGGTTGGAACGTAAAATGGAGAACTCTAGCCTGTGTGATGTCAGATGTCAGGACACTTTACAAATCCCTACCCTAAGTATACCCAGGATAATGAGAGTTACGTTGTCCTTCGGAAGGGACGTTTAACAGGGGTCCCGAGCCTGTACGATGGCAGGTGCTCGATAAAAATCACTATTATAATTAAATCTGGACAGGCAAAATTTAGAGTTCCCAATGTAGCATTGTCCGATTGCCACAACAGCAAAAAGTGACGTTAAATGAACAAACATACAAACTTTTTTTTAAAAATTATACATTTTTCACATATACAAAAACTAATCTAGGAGATTTGTTAATAATCTATCAAAAAGTTAAAAAATGAACAAATCGTCTCAAGAAGTTACTTATAAAGTTATGTTCGTTACCCGGCAGATGGCCTTAGGATATTTTAATGGGAGGATATTTTAACCATCGGTTATAATAACTATTGGTTATGTTCGTAAGAAGTAAGATACTCGTTGGAGTTCCCTACCTCAATTATAACTGGATATGCGAAGTTTAGGACCCCCACTGTAGCATCGTCCGATTAACCATTGCAGCATAAAGTTGTTGTTAGTTCATTTAACGTCACTTTATGCTGCTATGGCTAATCGGACGATACTACAGTGGGAGCTCTAAATTTTGCCTATCCAGGTTTAATTAGGATAGGGATTTTTAACGAGTACCTGACATCGTACAGGCTCGGTACCCCCTTTTAACGTCCCTTCCGAAGGACGGCGTAACTAAGGATTTTTTACAACATAAAGTGGCGTTAAAGGAGCATAAAGTGACTTTAAATGAATAAACAAACTTTCGATCTATACAATTAATGCTGGGTTATAAAAATTTGTAAACTGTAAACTTTTGATTTATGCAAGTCTTCTTTCAAGCCAGTGAAATATATAAAATGTCTATATCTAAACAAGTATATATAGCACTTTATCCAAAGTAATTTATATGTCATTACTGCCTTTGATTATATCGATTTTATCGTAAAACTTCAACTAAATCGCTTCTTATCTAATATTTAGATAATATATTATAGTTGATAACAATAAATTATATTGAAATAACTTTGCATGAAGAAGGGTGTGTATGTTTTTTGCCGGGAGGGTTTTAGCGCGGGAGTGAGTTAAGTGATTATCCGAGAGGGGAGCCACCGTCGATCGATACCCTTCAAGACTTCTCAATCTCAACTCATGTCAAAGTCTTCTTTAGCTAAATCAGAACCGCAGGGTACCCTTTTATATAAATTTTATTTTATATTTTCATTAAATTAATTAATTTTAGATAAATTGATGCGGTTGAGATACCATTAAATTAAATACCACATTGATATGAGCTATTCAAAATATTTTATATTCAGAGAAATACATGAAAATATTTTAATTCTTTTTTTTTTAATTTACTTGATACAAATTAATTTGTATGAAGTTTAATATTGACAATATCCATTCCACCATCTGTAGATATTTTTTTATTTATTTTTTATTGACAATTAGGATCACTATACATCTTTAATGAAAGGGAGAAATAGTTGCGGGTTCAGTCAATAAAAACACCTTAATAAGTGAATACTTATTTATTGTGTGCCGACGTTTCGGCCTACAATGTAGGCCATCTTAAGGGCTATGAGAGAGAAACAAACAGAAAAAAATATACAAAACGTTGCAGTAACAAAGATGAATAAAGACGTTGAAGATGGTCTACATTGTAGGCCGAAACGTCGGCACACAATAAATAAGTATACGCTTATTAAGGTGTTTTTATTGACTGCACCCCCAACTATTTCTTCCTTACATTAGAAGTTACAGTCAACCAATTCTTCTCTATACATCTTTAATTTCTTCCCTTTCCTCAGCTTAAGTTTTCTCTGCCACCAATATTTCTTCATGCGTTCATTGGCACGATTACTTAGACCCTATAACTCTTCTGCTCTTTCGCAACGCTGAAGTTGAGGTTTTGTTTACACGGATTTATTTTTATTTTTAAAGATCTCTTTAAATATTTTTATCTTTTTTGCGATCTGTACATCCAAGGCGATCACGTTTGCAAAATTTGAATTTTTTCTTTTCCCAGATTATTTCATTCAAACTCGTTGTTTCTCGCTCCTTTTTTCCGTCCATTTCCTATCTGGGTTGAATTATTTTTCTTTTTTTTTTTTTTGAAACCCTATATTGTAAATTATCTTTTTAAATTTACCTCTCTCCTACCTCCAAATTACCAAAAAGTTAGCTGATTAAATAGATTTTACATTATTTCGTTTATATATACAGAGGGTATCCCATTTCTAGTGAATCAAATGTTTTATTACTTTTAAACGAAACAAAATTCATAAAAACGATTCAGGTAAAAGTTGTAGTTATTCAGGCCTAGTTTGAAGAAATAAAAACATTTTTTGGTTTTTCACTTTAAATGGTCAATATCGACCTTCAAAAAAATTTAGTTTCCTCTTGACCCTCATTTATTTTTATTTTTCTGAAATGGACAATCCAAAACATGGAAAAAATGTATGTAACATTTTTTCTATCTTTCATAGTTTAAGTAGAAAAAACATTCAAAGTTGACTTCTGTTTTGTTTACTATAAAAGAATCTGACTGATGATCAGAAATAATATTTTGTTTCAACAAATAATGAAACTCACCTTTTTTAATGTTTTTTTGTTTCATGATACTTTTTTTATGTATGTATGAATTGTAATTATAAAAATATTGTAATGACATTCTAATAGTTTAATTAAAACCCTAAAAAAATAAATTCACCTAATCGTTCTTGAACGACCTTCAGACGAACTATATTGTGAACCGACCTTTGGTTATGATTGGACCAATTGAACTCATTTAACTCTTTGCTTCCTCCTGACGTACTCGTTCGCGAACGACTTCTACATTGTATTCATTCTGTTCTGTTTTGTTTTGTTTTTTCTAAATTAGATAAAATTGATTTATATGATTACTTTGATCTGTAATATAGTAACCTTATTAAAAAAATAAAAGTGATATATTGTAATTGGTTGCTAGGTTTTTAATGTAAATCTAACATGACATTGATAAATGTTTCTTGTATGAGCTACTGTTATAAGTATATGTGCCATTTGAAATGACCTTTAATAAATCATTTTAGATTTTTTTTTGTAAGTACTTTTTTATTTAATGTTTTTAAGTGACAGAAATTTTATTTAAAATATGTCGTTCCATTTAAAAAAAGAAATGTGATGCGGATAAATTAATCATTTCTAGGTTGCAACCGTTCTATACGCATTAGTTCAAGGATTGCTAATCACCATTACTTCAGAAAAATATTTTCTTATCATGGTTTATAATGGAAACTCTCGGAATTTTCCACTTTTTCTCGTTACGCAACTATCATGTTCGTAATATTTTTATAAAATCTCATAGGAGCTTGTAAATATTGTCCCCTTGTAATGATTCGCTTAAGTTAAAATGTTTAACAAGGTACTGAGCATTTTACAACAATGTAATAAATAGATTACGACCCATAACTTTTACTCTTCAGTTAAAACAATGTAGATGATGAAGTCATTGTATTGGTTTGTTGGTTTGACTTATAACCCGCAATGTAACCTTTCTTATCAGTCCTATGTTTTTTTTTATCAATATGTTTATTATATTAACTGTTAATACTATTTGTATCTAGGATAACAAGTCGCTCTTCCAAAAGAAGAATACCATAACTCGAAAAATCTATTTTTTCAATACCATCAAGTTCCATGTGAGGTAAAAAAAAAAATTAGGTGTTGATGTAGCAAAGTATTTTTATTGTAATGTTGGTGTTGAAATTACTTTATTCACCTTTAAAATTTTTTTTACACCTTGAAACTTTTTTTATTTTAATCATTTCATTGTTACCTAGGACTCCACCTGGACAAACGTCTCATTTGGAATCCTCATACAAGACTGAAAAGACAAGAAACTGCTCGACGTTTTAGCCTACTTCAACATTTACTGGACAAACGCTCTAAGCTCCCAATTAATTACAAAAGACTCATTTACATGACAGTTATCAGACCTATTTGGACATATGGAGTTGAGCTTTGCGGCTCTACTTAACCATCCAATTCATCTCGTATTCAATCCTTACAATCCAAAATCCTTCGTAAAATCCTCACCGCTCCTTATTATGTCACAAACAAACTCATCCATTATGATCTTAATATCCCATATGTTACTGATTTGGCCCAAACTAGATACCTATCCTTCCATGACAAGCTCCATTACACACTTGAATCCGCTAGTCATTCAACTTGCTTCCCATACCATCCCTGATAACCTGAGGCGTCTGGAAAGAAGATGGCCTCGAGACCTTCTACTATAGAACTTTATTGGAGTGCTACCGATGGGTAGTTTCTCCACTAGTGTTCTTTTTTTCATGTAATTTGTTCATAATAGCAGATTTACTTGTTGTAATATTATTACACTTGTAAATATCAATAAATTAATATAAAAAAAATGATTTTATTATTCCCATAAAACTTGCTATTTGTTATTAAAATTTTATCATTATTTAAGAAATTTTTTCTTTGACTTCGACCCGGACCATTTTCGGTAAAAGCTCCGCAGGTTGTCGCTTCGAGTCGTTACAAGTTGTTGTGAGCTAAAGTGTGGAATAGAGAATGTAATTATGAGTAATGGGTAGAATTCGGTAATAATTTAATCAATTAATGAAAGTTTCAACGGACAAATGAAGGGTGTAGATGCTAAACTCACGTTATAAATATATGAGGTAAATGAGTCAGAATTTTTAAGAGAATAGTTTGTTGTTGCTCTTTATCTCATATATTTATAACATAATTGGTTTTTAATTGTTTTACCGAAAGTTATGAAAAGTGGAGAATGTGAATTTTGCATTAACACCCTTCTACACTACGAAATGCTAGTTGAAACTTTTGTTTCTGTTTGAAATGATTACCGAAATCTGCTCTTTATCCATAATTACATTCTCTTTTCCATACTAAAGCTCACGATAACGTGTATTTTTGGAAAATATTAAAAATGAAACCAACAGATAACATGATACTTGTTACTCAACTCGTAGCGACAGCCTGCTACGGAAGGCTTGACTATCAAATTAGCATTTTTGAGTCATGGCGTTGTTCTTTGGAAGGAGCGATATACGATTTTATTTTTTATGTCACGAACATATATTATACATCTAAATACATTAATGTATTTACTGATATAAATTGTACGATTTACGCACCTAATTTTTATATATGTTTTAGTTATTTTTTCAATTTACTATCGCCACTTTCCATATCCTTGCTTCATCTGAAGTCTTTGCCCTCCCGGGTTTCCCTTCGGTACACAGATGGTTCCCAAAAGCGGGCATAGGAATGCTCCAAGTCCCCGTAGCTTTTTTCTCTTTTTTATTCGAGAGGGCTCTTAAAGCGGAGATAATAAAAAATACAAAAAACGAGGACCATACGGCCACATCTGCCCTACACATCAAACGACTCCCTCTGGAAACGATTTGTACAACTTGGGAGGGAGTGTACTTCTGTGTGTGTGCGTCTTCGAGTGTATGAGTGTGTTGCTACAGGGTGCCTACCCTTCTGTATTAGTGCCCTGGTGAGTCACCCTGGTCGATACTACGCCAAGAATCGATTTCAAACCCCATGCACGATAACTCTCTCAGAGCAGTCAGGCTATGCAATCGCTAACTTGGAATATTTAAATCTGCTCTGAATAAATATATTATTTCTGTTGTATAAATCTGCTCTGTATAAATATATTATTTCGGTTTTATAATATATTATGTTTAATTTATTAATGATAGATACAATTGGAAAAAATAATATGTTGAAATGTCTCCTAGAGTGTTAACAAAAGCTTCCATTGCACTAACAAACAATTCTTTCAAGTGCCAGTAGATAGGTTCGATAAGTAAAAACGAGTTTTTTTATTATTGATGTTTTGCTAATTTTCATCATATTTACTTTTAATTTCGCAATATTTTTTCTCGTTTTAAACCGTAATCAATAGGGTATGAATGTGTACATTCTATTTTATTTTATTATTAGTATTATTTATTTTACTTTATTATTTATTTTACTTTATTATTTATTTTACTTTATTATTATTATTACCGCATTAATTTATTTCTGTTACCGCATGTATATATTTATTTATTTTAATTTGTTTATATTATTGTTTTGTTATGGAATGACTGTAAGCTACATAGCACTATTACTTATTGCCCATAAGTGGCAGATTGTAATATTTCAATAAAGTGTTAATATAAAAAAAAAAAAAAAAAAACCGTAATATGACATCATGTTGAATTCGCATGACAACATATAATCTTTTAATGCTATGATAAGCAATTCTTTCAATATTTTAATCATTCAATCCTTTAATTATAACTTATTATGATTAAAATAAAACCATATTTTTTGGATTATTATATCATAGAGTAGTTATGTATATTATTATTATTTAATTTTCATTTGCACCTGCGCAATTGCGCATCCAGCAAATTTGATCCAGATGTTTTTCTCTTTGCTATTGTACAGGAACATCGAGTTTTGGAATGAAATATCAATTTTTCAGTAGGTCTCTTGGCCAATGTCTTTTTAATATTTTTTTATTAAGTCCAGGTAACAGGGAGTAGGAAAGCGGAAGAACGAGTGGGTTTGGGTGATATTGTGTCGATAAGTGGAATGTTATGTATTTGTTATGAATATATGATTTTATAGTAGGAATGTTCATGTCACTGTGTATAGTGTGATTCGAAACACACCACGGTGCATTAAGAATTTTTCTGAGAATTATGTATGTTTATTATTATTATGTTTATGAGAATTATGAGAGTTATGTATATTTAAATATGTTTTATGACATATCTTGCATCGAGCCATTGTCGATTAAAATATGACTTCACATGTACCCAACTAAAATTTTAAATGTTTCTTGGACAGTATCAAGTTAGCTGTTTAATATTTATTAGTATATGTAAGTTTATTATCGTGTGACAGTTTGGTAAACAACCTGCGCAGAAGTCGCCTCGGGATTGCTACGCAAAGCGAAGCCACATCCCTCCCCCCTCCACCTAGCTCGCTTCACTCGACCATTGTACTATAACTTCTCTCATCGTGGCTATAAGTTACAATCCTATAATTATGCCTGAATTAATTCAGCGATGGCTAAGAGGGCATTGACATTCCGCTTCTTGGTATAGAAATATAACCTGGATAACCGATGATAATATAACCCCCCCCCACCAAACCTTAACAGTCCCGCCTTCAATTTCGCCAAAGTTCGTTTTCTAAATAGTCAGAAACTATAAATTTTACTGGATTTGTGCTTAAACAAATAAACAAGTAAAATTGATTAATAGCTTCGGAAATAACATAGCAGATGTCAGCATATAGATTTATTATGCCTGAGGAGATTAGCGAAGCACCGTTGCGAAGGCTAAATATACTTCCGGTCGCCCTGAGTGTTGTACGAATTTAGATTCGCAGAGGCGGCACTGTTTAACATTTCGTGGAGTTGCTGCTTTTTCCTTTAAGTGGGCGATGTTTTCTCAACATCTGACGTGTGTTGGTCATTAAGGAGTGCGAACGTCAGCTCTCAGATTTAGAAGGCTTTAGCTTAATGTTAGAGCGCTCTAGGTTAGAGAGTCTTGTTTCTATTTTTTTCTTTCTTACGTTTGAAATATCTTTTTTGTGATGTCATACATTTTTTTTAAACTGATGATTGAAATTGTGGTTTTTTACACGAAATGTACAAAATGTAGATGATATTTTATTGATATAAGGAGGTTAATAATTAAATACATTAACAGCTGTAAGGTGACCTGTTGGCACCCTCCTGTGGTTCACCCAGCCTCTGTAAAATGAATATTCTTAATTTGCGTAAATCCTGGGATATTGAGCTTAATCTCGGACTAATCATCTGTGTGCACAGCTGTTTTCTAGAAACATTACAGTTCTTACCATTTCGGAAACCCATTATCCATTTTTGTTTCCAGTTATGAAGGTTTTTTCATTTAACGATGGAGAGGTTTGAAAGAACCTGGTTCAGTTTTTTAATATCTTCCCATTTTGTTTCAATTTATTTTAAAAATCTTTTGGTTATAAATAAAAAAATATAAAGAGAGACCGATTTTTTAGCCGAAAGTATATATTTTCCCATTAAAATCTCTTATTTTTTCACTCTTTACATTCAAGCCAAAGAATCGATATACATTGAATGAGAATTTTGTAAGATTGCCAAATTCGTTTCTATTTTTTGTCAATTTGTCCTTTATCTTTGTTTGTTTATTTATTCATTTAACTCCACTCTATGTAGCTATGCCTAATCGGCCGTTGCCAAATTGATAGTCCTGAATTTTGCCTCTATCTACTTCTAATTAGGAAAGGGATCTTTAATGAACTGTACAGGCTTGGGACTCCAATTGTACGTCTCTTCCAAAGGACGGCATAACCAAGAATTTTTACTTCCTATAAAAAAATCCTAGAATCACGTGCTGGGCTGCGATCCCGCGATCTTGGGCATACTAGGCTGATCTACCTCTTTTTTTTTCTCTCTTTCTCATGTATTCATTTAGGGAGCGGAGTGGCTCAGTGGTAGAGCACTGAGTTGCCAGGCCGGAAATCCTGGTTCAAATCCCGCTGCAGGCAAGACTTTTATTTACTCTGTTTGCAGCCAGAGATGGATCATATAGTATCTAGGACCCTCCTGGGGCTCATCCAGCCTCTATAAAATATTATAAAAATAGGGTACCCAAATTAAGGGGGGAAAATCTGGCAGTTGATCGAGACCTAGGATAAGTCACCTCCTTGCACAACCTTTGTCCAACGGCACAGTCTCTACCATGTACTGAACCCCAGACCCGTTCACGGGTTGTAGTGGTACCCGTTTTTTTTTTTAATGTATTCATTTACCTTGTCGTAATTATCGTAAGCTTACAATTTTAACGTTCAGCTTTCATTTTGTTGGAACAATTTTCTATTGTATGTAGTAGGAATTTCGCAAAACAACTCCTAAACTGAGATCTTGTATATTAACTAAAGTAAACTACTCGCCAACCTATGTATAAAGTGTAACTTACCTCTTGTCGTGTGATACATATCTTTTTGTGTTTCCAGAACACCAAGTTATGAAAGGCCTTTTAAAAATTCCCGTCACATTGGTCTACTAAAAGTCTCGAGAGGTAGGGGAAGGTAGACGTATTGTTATAAGCGATTGTTTTGAAAGAGCCATTTTGATTGGAGCTTTCACTATCGAGTGTAACCCAAGCGTTGCTGCAAAATCGAGTCCCATTCACGACAAAGCCTTCCAGATTCACAACTGGGTCATGGGTGTCCCAAAACGATATTAAGTTGGCACATGTCCAAAATACAGATTTTTTTTCTTGTTTCTGTTATTATTATTAATTGTATTTACATTTGTTGAAATTTTATATTTAAAAATTAATTATTATACTCATTCCTAAACGTGGTAGCTGAGTGTTTAAAGTGTTGTAGATCCCGGGTTCGATTCTAGCTGTTACAGACAAATTATCTAATCTTTTAACAGCATCACTCTGCGTAATCTGTAGACCTACACTCAATATACAGCGGTTAAGCGTGAACTCGGACAAATTACCTCTCTACACGTTAGAGGCTGTGCAACCTCTTCCTATGCCTACAACCATTCATGGGTTGCAGTGGTACAAGCTTTTTTTTGTTTATATCTCAATAATGGGAAATTAAAGGCAAATATTTTTTAAATTTACTCATTATTTAAATATATCGTTCGATATACTCTGCAAATATCGCTCCTCTAAAAGATCAACATAAGCCAGAATTCGGCATATTTGATTTAGTATCAATTGCATTGGTTGAAACTTTTTGATTTAGGAACAAAATATCAAATATTCAATTTCCATTTTTTAAATTTTTTTTTATAGTCATATTTTGAGTTGATCCTGTTTGAACTTGAAGTTTTATGGAAATAATGACATTAGTTGAAATTAAAAAAATTTTAAGCTTTTAAAAATTGTCTAATGGTTAAGAAAATAATTCTAGTAACATCATTACAAAAGAAATGCTTTACCAATACCCAAATTTTTATTAACTCCCATTGAATTTTTAAATATTTCTATTGAAAAATTGCTTTTTGTGTTCTGAAGTAGTTCTTTTGACATGTTATTCTATATACAAACAGTATTAATAGTTGAATATTATAAACAAACAAAAAATAACAATTGTTGAAATTGATAAACAAAAACTAGAACTGATAAGGAAGGTTACAGTGTAGGTTATGCTTCGCAAAATCCCAACTTATTATTTTTTTAACTCACTTGGAACTTTCAAATACCTCTATTAAAATATTAGTTTTTGGGGGGGAGAAATATGTAATAATTTCAATAAACGTTAAAACAATTCGAATATAACTTTCGATATGGATTATAAATCCATGCTAACTTAATTTGTTTTGGATACCCATGAACTAGTTCGGGATTTTGAAGGCATTGTAATGAATGAGAAAAAATATATGCAGCATATCTTCATCCTACGACATCTATACACAAACTGAAATAAATATTTGAAACTCTTTACTACCTCTATGTTCTGTGCGATCCTCTTTTCACCGCAGACTTTCGCCTGTAACAAGAGACCCCTGTGGACTTCCACAACCGGAAACTGGTATCTATAGACGCAGCTGATATATTTAGGCGTGCCGTTTTAGAACCCTCTTTGGCCTCCGCGAATTCCGCCTCTGTCATTCAATTCTTGTAGCAACATTTCATTGAGACGTTCTTTTGTAGTATAAATTCGAAAAATGTTAAATTAAATATAAAATAATTATGTGAAAAGTGGTTCAGTGGTAGAGCGCTGTGTTGCCGTGTCATAGGTCCTAGGTTCAAATCCCGCCGGGTCCCAAAATAAAGTGAAATTCTTGCGGCGAGCGTGATCACCTCCTGGCACAACTGTTCTCCAAGAAACATTACAGTCTCTACCCTGTACTGAACCCATGGCTGTTGTGTTGCAGGTGTTTAATATATGCGTATATCCTTCACTCGCTTCTTTACTGGCCAGTTGCCTCCTCTGGACCCATGTCTGCCCTTTCCTTCTACCGATTGACTCTAGGTATTCCCTATGAGTAGTCTTCCGACAGGTCTTCGTTCCTCCGGTTGAAATTATACGCTTGGTTTTTTCGGAGTTGATCGCTTCTTTCATTCATCCATTTATTCATTGCCGAGCTCTACTATACTTGAAGCACTATGGCCTCTGCTAACTTCTTTCATCCACCGCAAACGCCACCAGCGGCTGATACCCATAGCTCTCAGGTCACTCTCTATAGGTCCTCCCTCTCGATTCTTGTTGGGTCCATCCTCTCCACATGCACCAACCATTGCAGTTCCTTAAGCTGGATGACTCTCGCCATATCAGGTTCCTGGTGTAGGTAGAGTTAAGACTCTTTGTTGGACCTGATTCACCACTTGTCCTCCAGTTTGATAGGTCGAAACGTTTTAGAACATATATACATGAGACAATATGCCTTTATGTACTAACTGTGCTACTTGCTCGAGTACTGACGACACCCTTTGCATTTCCCTCAGGTTCAAGGGGAGTGGTGGAGTGACGCGCAGCAGCAGGATCACAGCTTCGGGCGTGGAGTTGCGGGAGCTGAGGCGTCACAACTACAAGTCGTCGGTGCTGCCGAACAAGGCGGCCTCCTACCTCGAGCACCGGCGAGCGCGCACCGGCAGGGTTATGAACATGGGCCAGAAAATATCAAGTTAGTATCTTAAACTAATAACTATTATGTATAAGTTAATGCATGAGTCGATCCAATTGTAAAAACTAAGTTCAGATTTGATTAACAAGTCTTAACCATCTATGCTCAACTTAGACTATCGAGCATAATATGGAAGCTTTGGTTTGCATATCCTGAGCATCAAGGGTTTTAGGTTCGATCTAACGACGCCTGTCATCAATGCTATAGTTGTATGAACCCAAATATTCGTGGACCGAATTGGTTTAATCAATCTTAACCATGAATGTTCAAATTATACCATCAATAATAAGGTTGTGTTAAACTATCCTTTGAATGATAGTTTCGCAAACATGATTCGCTCTTAACCATCGAGATTTGGTTAGATCAAGCTATACTCTACAAGGCTCGGGTTGCTTAAATCCATTTTAAATATTATACTTTGGATAGTTTAAAGCAGTTTTGGGCCACGAAATCGGTGTCGGAGTATTGACTTCTTAACCATCGATTTTTGGCTTTGATCAACCAATAGTTACCATCGAGTTTTCCTTAGTACTGGATACAAAATTAGTATGGTGTATTGGTTAACATAATAACCTGCAATGTCCAAGATGGAGGTTTCGTTGCCCAGCAGGTGGCCCTAGGGTTTTTTAAAAGGGAGTAAAAATCCTCAGTTATGTCGTCCTTCGGAAGGGACGTAAAACAGGGGTACGATGTCAAGTACTCGTTAAAAATCCCTATCCTAATTAAATCTGGGTAGGAAAAAATTAGGGCTCCCGCTGTAGCATTGTCAGACTAACCATAGCAGTATAAAGTAACGCTAAATGTACAAAAAAAAAAATGGTTTTCCGTGTAAGATCTGTCTTTTCTACTTGCATTGAATTGAATCATGTGTCGTATATGGATATGTCATGGAGGTTGTGTAATATTAAATGGATTATCTTTCAGTTGTTATGTTAGTCTAGGTTGGGATCCCTCCATTGCGTGAAACGTTCTAACATTGACCTTGAGCATACCTCTGCCAGGTAAAGGTAAGAGGGTCGTACCTAGAAACCCCGAATAACGTGAGTCTGGAGCTGGTATAAAAAAATAGAATAGTCTAGGCTGGAACTATCTCCCCTCCCCCTCTACTTTTCGCCCCCCCCCACCTTAATAAATTGAGGGTAACCCCACTACGTCTGAAGCGGGTAACCAATCAACATAAATCCTATGGCTGCCCTCTCTACCTGGTCGTGGAGCTGCTTACCTGGACGGCGAAGGAGCCAGGTGTTGCCAGCTAGGGTGAGCCCAAGGGAGAAGAGGAGAGGAGGGTCTCGCACAATGCGGTATAAGTTATAGTCGGAGAGAGGCGGTTCTTCGGTCGTATCTCTTGTTCCCGGGGAGTCTCTTTAGAGCGGCGTACAATACAACGGACGAAAAGGAGTCGGTAGAGGGAGCCAATATTTGCGTCGGAATCAGGCAAGTAGGTTTATTTAATCGATTGGAAATACGACATCTGATCCATTTTTCAGCTGTTTTTATGGATTATCATGTAAAAGTATCGTAGATCCAAAGTGTTGAAATGGTTAGTTGTAGATGTATGTGATGTAATGAAACAAAAACGTAATAAAAGTTTACAACTTATTTTATATTTTTCTTGAATAATATTAATTTTATAGATATGGGGAAGAAATGGGGTAATTATTCCGCAGGTTGTCGCCCCCTTTTAATAATTTCCAAAAATACAAGTTATTATGAGCTTTAGTATGAAAAATATAATGCAAATATGTATCTTTAGGTAATGATTTAATCTAGAAATGAACCTTTATACATACACATGTCATCTATACTTCGACATGTTAGTTGCAATTTTTATTTTTTGATGAAACGATTACTTAAATCTACTCATTACCCATTATTAAATTCTCTCTTCCATACTTATAACTTGTATTTTAAGCAACAACCTACGGAACAAGAACAAAAAATGGTCCGGGTGGAGGGCAAAGCAAAAATTTCTTAAATAGTTTAAACTACAATATTTATTACAAATCGACGTTTCGACACGCATTGCAGGTCTTCTTCAGGTCACGTGTAGAATGAAAATGTTTGCCACTTACTTATGACCTACATCACAAGCCCTGAAGAAGACTTGTAACGTGGTTCGAAACGTCGGCTTATAGTAAAAAGCTTATCTCTATTTGTGGAGTTCTTTCTTTTCTCTGTATCATTCCCTTCCCCGATTTATTTTGTATGCCAACTTTTCGGAGTATGTTTTCTGGCTGAGGAAAATAAATAATATATAGATAATGTAATATATTTAAAATAATTGATAAAAAAGCTTAAAAAAATACAAAAGATGTTGGATATTGTAAAATAATTGGTTAGTACATTAATTGATTAAAGAATTAGTTGAAATAGTCGGATGTGTTTGTTATTGGAAGCTTGTTTAATTGATTTATTTATAGGAGTATTTAATTTTTTTATTATATGGTTTAATAATCATTGTTATTTTAATTAATTTAGCCTCAATGTTTGTCTGTAAATAAACACTTTTAATGTAGCTTATCGCTCTGAACTAGCTGGCATATGTATACATGCCTAAACGTATGACGCATGCGTAAACAACTTGAGGAAGTTTGCTTACGCATGCGTCTTAACAATATAGGTTGCTGAGACATCATATAACTTAAGAGCTAAGCATTCAATGTTTATCACAAAAAAAGTTTGTTCATTTAACGTGATTTTTATGCTGCTATGATTATTCGGACGATGCTCTAAATTTTGTCTATCCAGTTTTAATTAGGATAGGGATTTTTAACGAGTAACTGACATCGTACAAGGAACTCCAGTTAGCGTCGCTTCTGAAGGACGGCATAACCAAGGATTTTTTACTCCCTTAAAAAAAATCCTAGGGCCATCTGCCGGGCTACGAACCTGCGATCTGAAAATTGAAATGTTTAAAAATATTTTTATTTTAATTTTTTTTGTTATGGTTTCCTCAAAATGAGGTTTCTTCCCACCAAAGATTTCCTTTAATTATTTTTTTCTATGTTCCATCTTCCTCCATTCAGCAACCATTGGAAATTAATTTCAATTAAATCTTCCATCATTCTTCTGAGATGACCATTCCAATCTTTTTGTCTCTGTATTTTGAAGGACGTTTTGTTGAGTTTGCATCCGTTCTCTAATTTCGGTATTAGTCCTTCTTTATAGCCTGTATACCCTGGCAGATCTCCTCTAATATTCCATCTCAGTAGCAAACAGCTTGTTTCCTAGAGCAGCGCTGTTCGTCCATATCTCTGCTCCTTATAGCAATATTTTTTTTTTTAATTTAATTTATTGATATTTACAACTATAATCGTATTACAATAAGTAAATCTGCTATATGTACAATACGACTTGAAAAACACTTGTGGAGAAACTACCCATCGGTAGCACTCCAAAAAAGTTCTAAAGTAGATGGTCTCGAGGCCATCTTCTTTTCAGACGCCTCGGAGGGTTATCAGGAATAGTATGGGAAGTAAGTTGAGAGACTAGCGGATTCAAGTGTGTACGGAGCTTGTCATGGAAGGATAGGTATCTAGTTTGGGCCAAATCAGTGACATATGGGATATTAAGATCATGATGGATGAGTTTGTTTGTGACATAATAAGGAGCATTGAGGATTTTACGAAGGATTTTAGATTGCAAGGATTGGATACGAGATGAATTGGATGGTTTAGTAGAGTCCCAATTATAGCAATATGCTTTCAATTATTGGATATGTCGTCATATTAAAAATATTGAGAATGTTTTTCACTCTGCTAACTAGGTTTTACTTAAATCGTTTGCCTCTGCATAGCTCGTGGTTGTCTAGTTTTCAGAGTGGAACAGGACTGTTTATATATATATATATACAGGGTTGGCATTTTTAACGGTCGCCTTATTCACGGGCGTTAATGGAAGGGGAAAGGAAAAAAACTAAGAACAGTTAACGGATAACATCCACGCTTTGTTACATTAAAACGAAACCCATATTAAGATGGGGTCGTTATTCACGCTTATGATCCTCGCGCATCGCAGCAGGATCCTCTTCGCGGTATAAATATACTTATTCATTTATATAGCGAAAGAAGTAGATCCGCGTCGTTCACGGCTGGGGGATGTTATGGTCGCGGTTGGCAGCCCTCTTTCCCGCAGCGGACAAAGACAGGAAGTCCAATTAGGCAGAGCCGTCCTGAGGAGGATCGAGAACCATGGAGGGGCTTTAATATTCAACAGCGAGGATCGACCTTGCACACTTCTCGGTCAGGAGGAGAACAATAGCTATCAAAATAATAATGATACGTTTATACTTATACGTAAGTTTCAAGAATGAGAGTCATAACCCGCTTTGTATGGATCGTACGACTCCCGGTTGAAGAGGTGCTCTTTGTTACTTGTATTCAAATTAACTTAAGTAAGTAGAAGAAGGCGTCAACTCTTAAAATAGATCCCCACCTGGAGGATATTACAGTATCACAAAACGTGGCATTGTATATCAATATGCAGTAACAAATCATTCGACGCTTTGCCACATTCAGGCATTGACAGAAAGGCGAAATGGCACAAATCTTGATGAAATATTAATAAGGCTTAGCGAACCTTAGGGCTCATTGCCGATAAAATCAACCTATGCTTTGAAACTTCTCACGGACCTCTACCCAAACCGAAATCCGCCGTTCTTAACGCTATCTTACTATCTACGCTTCGGCCTATCTCCCAGACGCTTTCCAGGCATAACGCTTATCAACTTTTTAGTAACCCAGCAACTTTACGCTATCACTTGAATAATATTAACCGGTGTTTAGCGGAATTATAATATAAAATATTTCTGGAGCCCCAGTGAATAAGCTGTTAAGTCGAATATCGTCCAGAGAGAGTTCGTTTCATTCTCGTAGTTTTTGGCTCGTAATGGAGTTGTAATATAAACAATAACTCCTTTCCAGGCCAATGCCTTACTTAACCACTTATTCAACGGATCTGTAGATATAAATCTTTAGTGAATTATTAAATGAAATACAATTAATATGTAATAGCCTCGAATGCCAAATAGACTTCTGGTATTTTTTTGCCTTAATGACATATTCGCTTTATTTTACTAATAATATCTATTACTTTTATACAACTTTAATTAGCGTCTTCCACATAGTTTTATAATAACTTTTTAAGAAGTTCTGTAGTGGATGGACGGGCTGTAGGTCTTCTGTGGTTGAGTGTTGGGGAATTCTCAGGCGTTTCCTGCCTCAGAAGGCCTCCCAAGAAACTCGGAATTCTTTGATGAATCATTCTTCCACTGTTTTTTTAACCATAACCAGGAATAGCGAACGGAATTAGCGATAATAACTCTATTTATTTAGTTTTTACGATTATAAAAAAAAAAAAAATCGTTAATGCACCTAATGCACATTCACACACTATCGTTCAATTACACATAATAAAAGGTATGTATGTAATGAAATATTTAGGGGAATAATGCTGAGACAATGTGCCCCGGTGTGGTGGGGGTATCTTGAGGGCCGTCAGCTGAAGCCTTTTATGAAACACCTGCTTCCTTTAGCCGTGAAACAAAGCATCCTCAATCCAAGTGTAATCGTTTGAATAATCCCTGCTAGTATAATAAAAAAAAAAAAAAGGCTCATTTTTTATATATAAATAGTAGTTATATATAAAGCATTTAAACGAAAAGCAAATATCAGGTAATAAAAATAGTTACTAACCTATATTAAATAAAGTTGTAGTAAACATGAACATGGCGACGTCAATACAGAAGGCTGTGTACAGCAGTGGCCTGTTTAATCAAACAAAGTAGGAAGTGACGTCACTCGGCTCCAACGAACAAACTGCACCAGTTTGTCAAGTTCACAGCCCTCTCGATTGAACAGGCCTTCTAACCCGTTCTACCACTCCTAGATTCTTTTATTTTTTGTTCGCTTTTTTTTTCCTTATTTATTTTTTTATCCTCGTTATTTAGTTTTGATTACATCCTTTTCGGGTTGTCAGGTGGTGGAATGGATTTGATTAATATGTTGTGTATACATATATAGGCAGGCAGCGATGGGAAGTCTCGGAACCTTCCAAACAGGTTATATTGTTAATATTTATTGAAAATAGTTTATAATGTAATTACTGGTATCGGTTACACAGATTGTCGCTTCTAGTTGAGTCAGAACAAGTTTTAACTTTTAATTCGTTCCTTTAATATTCTCTAAAATATAAATAAACGTGAGTTTTAGTAATAAAAAAAGAGTGTAATTATGTTTTAGGTAATAGTTTCATTAAGAAACGAACGTTTCAACAAACATTTCGAAGTATAGATTATGACATAACCTAAACAATATGTGTAATTTGGTTTCTAATCTATATGCAGTAAGTAATAAAATTATTATTATCTTAAAGAATATTAAAAAAGAAACGAATGAAAAGTTAAAACTTGTCACTGTATGTGACAGCCAGCGGAACTGATACTGATTTTTTTTTTTTATTAATTTATTGATATTTACAACTGTAATAATATTACAACAAGTAAATTTGCTAATATGAACAAATGACCATGAAAAAAAAACGCTTGTAGAGAAACTACCCATCGATAGTACTCCAATAAAGTTCTATAATGGAAGGTCGCGAGGCCATCTTCTTTTTAGACGCCTCCGAGGGTTATCAGGAATAGTATGGGAAGCAAGTTGAGAGACTAGCGGATTCAAGTGTGTATGGAGCTTGTCATGGAAGGATAGGTATCTAGTTTGGGCCAAATCAGCAACATATGGGATATTAAGATCATGATGGATGAGTTTGTTTGTGACATAATAAGGAGCATTGAGGATTTTACGAAGGATTTTGGATTGTAAGGATTGGACACGAGATGAATTCGGTGGTTTAGTAGAGCCCTAAAGCTCAACTCCGTATGTCCAAATAGGTCTGATAACTGTCATGTAAATGAGTCTTTTGTAATTAATTGGGAGCTTAGAGCGTTTGTCCAGTAAATGTTGAAGTAGGCGAAAACGTCCAGCAGTTTCTTGTCTTTTCAGTCTTGTATGATCTTTTAACATTGTAAAATATAAAATTGCGAATATTTTCCATTAGCGTATCTATAAAGGATGTAACTATTATAAAAATGCACATAACTAAACAATCCATTGAGAATGTTGATTACATCTAAAGGTGCATCCATTTGTTTGAACATCCACAATTTTCGGTATTTTTGTTTCAAAAATTTTTAAAATAGACTTTGTGCGTTTTGTTTGGTTTTGTATTTCTAATAGCTTGACTAAGTTATTAAAACAACTAGAGGCCAGGTTTTTTGCAAGGTACGTTTGTATTGTGAGTTCAGATTATCTAAAATACACAACTGTTGTGTTTATTATTTTTTCGCTATTTTCATGATTCAACTTCGTGATCCCGAACTGTGGATATGACTCACCGTTTTATAGATAATCGCTGTATATGATTCATTGGAACAGCTGTTCTAAAAAAAAAATTTAATGAACAGTATGTCTGATTAGGAGAGATGTATATCGATGTAGGTATGTCCTGTATTTGTTTAATAAGGCAAAATAAAATTATGTCTTGAGGAATGTTATATGTATATATATATATATATATATATATATATATATATAGACTATTAGAAACAAAGAACCTAAGCTTGGTCAATTTCAGTCTTAATTTCTCATTGATTTTAAGCATTATTTGGTCAATAAATATTTTTAAATTTAGTCCACGAAATTAAATTTTACAGGATGGCTAAAAAACTAATATTAATATATGGAGGAGATTAATAAGACAACATTAGGTTCTTATAGATAAGTGGTTCAATACTATTGTTACATGAGTAATTAATTTTTAATTTGCTTTTATATTCTAGAAGTTATTTATGAAACAAAAATGAACTAGTCTAGTTTTGTTCGAAAAAGATGGCATTTTCCGGTTGTGACCGTAATCATGTCACGAATCCGATTTTGTTTTTAAAAAGACTTTCAAAAATTAGACAAAAAGTATAGATTTGAAAGATATATTGTGTTTTTAAGAAAATTATATAACAATTTCCGTAATATCCACATCCAGACACTCGCAATCCTCAATATTATCACATTCACCTATTCCACCAATCTCATTTTCTTCAATGATGCCTGTAGATCCTGATGTGTTCTGTATTACCTCTTTGTAGCATTATACTTCAGATACCCGACCCATTTATCACCAAACTGCGTTACTAAAGTCTTTTTTTTTTTTTTAAGTTTTATCTCATTTACTGAAGGCAATCTTCGAAGCAATGATGGATTAGTCCCTGATTAAGGAGACTCGTGTAAGGCACAGTATTTTCGTCATTATTGTTGTTATTTAAAGATTTAAGACCGCAAATAAAGTAATAAAGCAAAAAAAAATAATATTTTTTACCTGATATTTAATTTTTGCTGGATTAATTATTCTTATATTATTATTTCAATGGAATTCTAACCTTTAAACTAAAGTTGAATAATCGTATAACTCATAAACACCGCTACGCAACGTCTGTTTCGCGCAATGTCACGAGCATGTCGATGACGCGAGCATACCAAAATTCGATAAATTTGGCTAAAGAGTTTTCACTTAAAAAAACTAATCAATCAGAGGTATTAAGTTATTCCAAAAGTTATTTTTAAGTATATCTATTTGTGATAGTTGCATTGTCCTGCCTGTTATAAAGGATATAAGCTTTTCCTCCTAAGAGAGACAAAGACAAAGAAGTTGTTCTTGAGGAGCTTGCGCAGGGCAAAGACCCTCCCAAGGACTGCTTCTTCTGAAGAGCACAAGGTTGTGTGTTCGAGGCACGCCAGCTGCCAGCGCCATATGCCTCCCTTCTTCCATTACATAACCTCGCTCTTGAAGAATATTCTTCTTCACCTCGAGCTTAAATCGATTGTAGAATCGACTTTTGATCGAATAATTTCGATATTCATTAGATAAAAGATCCGAACAACTGTCCTTGAGTTTCTGGTTGACACTGCTTACTTGATCAACTTCAGAGTGTATAATAAATCCTAAAGAATGTTTTAACAACTTTCTTTTTGGCAGCTCAGCTGTTAACATGTTACTATTGAAGATGTTCAGCTTGGTCTATAATTTAACCATGAATCGACTTAAAAACGAACAGCGCTTCCAGATTTTTGAATTTTATCATCAAAAGCTGAGAAGCGAGTTCGGTGAACAGTTTATTTCACGTTTTGGGCCGGTCAATTGGCCGCCTAGATCTTGCGATTTAACGCCTTTAGACTATTTTTTGTAGGTCTATGTTAAGGCTCATGTCTATAGGGACAAGCCCGCAACGGTTGACGCACTGGAAGCCAATATTGAAGAATTTATTCCTGAGATACCGGCCGATATATTGGAGAAAGTATGCCAAAATTGGACCCAGCGTACGAACCATTTGAGGCGTAGCCGCGGTCCAACATTTGCATGATATCATCTTTAAACATTGAATAAAGATTTCATACATTTATCTAAATTTTATGTGTTTTTTTTTTTTATTCAAATCCGAAAGTTCTTAAAAAAATCACCCATTATATCATAATTGGCTGTTGACTCGTCCCAATCCATGCAAAGCCACAAAACACTATTTAAGCCACTGTTTCCTGAAATTAACTTTAAATTGACGTGAATCCATCGGTAGAATATGTCTAAATTGCATAGAATGTGTTACAACCTACTTTTGTAGTTACTTGGTTTTTGGTGAGCTCCTGTCATCTATACTTGTCTCCTTAAATTATTATTTTCTTAGAGTTGCTATGAAATGTGCTATTAGTGACGAATTTGGGCCTAGTGGTTTCAGGATTTTTTAAGGTACATGTGAAATTATAGAATGATATGAAATTGTTGAAATAGCAGTGTTATTTCCTGTTCGAACTTATATAGCGTGCTATTTTGCTATAATACTCAAATCAAGGTTATGTGCAATCCTATGTGCTTTATACAGCGACGCTATCTGTGCTAAGATGGATTAACTAACCTTGTTTTCATTTTGATATTACAAAACTTAAAATCGATACTATACTATCGATATTCAATTAACTCGACATTAGAATAGAAAAAGTAACTTTATTCTGGGTATAAGTCCCTTTAGAATAACAAATATGAACAGAAAAAGAAACATAATATTTATCTTAATAAATATCTAAGATAACATCATTAGCATCCGAATCGGAATGAGTCACTCAACTTCTTCGAGACGTATCTTCCACAGCCGTTCCTGGAACCGAAGAACCTGCTCCCACGGGAACCATCGTCAGGAAATGGTCGGGTCTTTAAGGAAATCACCTCCGAAGCTGGGATCAGGTGTACAGTCTTGGGTATCTATTTAAATGAATAGAATACTTACTCTATATCTGGGTTCCAATCCTTTTCCATTCCTGGAAATATTTATATTAAATCGATTACTGTATTAGGAATCGCCGTCCATTTAATAGTATGGAATAGAATTTTCAACTGTGTCGATTTAATGATACGAGTGAAACGTGAAAGGAAATAAGACGCCATTGCATCGTTAACTGTTCGACGTGTTTGATTTGCGCAAAAAGACCTGACTAGCACTCGTTCCCTGAGTGCCAAGTTGAAGCGCAATTGGCAATCATGAATGAGTCAGTCGAAGTAGGCGTGTAATGAGCCTGTGAATCCAAAGAGGTTTCTTCGAACTGTCCCAAGTGAATGGAAACAGGTATTTTACTAAAAAAAAAAATTGAACTAACAAACAAGCTTTCGAAGAATTTCGTTGGAATAAAACCAAGTTGATCAAAGCAATACTGCGTAATAATTATAATTCGCAGTAAATTAGGTGAATATGTGTTCATAATTATTTTATTTTTAGAAAGATCTTTTATCTCAACAAAATTTTCTTTAAAAAATATATTTTTGGGATTTAAGTTATATTTGTTTCATGGTGGGAGAAACATTTGTTACCGATTGATTTGTTATATCTCTCTTATAATTACAATATTTTAAATTAATCAGATATATAAAAATTTTTTTTCATAACACATCACTGTTTTTTTTTTAATATCATTTGCATTTTATAATTATTTATTAAAGTGAAACTTTTTTTTCTATCGCCCCAAAATTTTTCGTTCATCTGTCGCATATCGCATTACATTACCTTCTCGCATTATTTATTTCATATGAATATTTGACGAAGTATTTTAATTTTTATCCGGTTCATTCAATATATTTAATTTTATTCAGGCCTTCAGTCATCTTCACAAGCTGAGCTACACTCTGAAAAAAATTAGTTGACCGCCGACAGATGTCAAGCCGAGTACTAGTAGGGACCCAGCGTCGAGTGTTAGATTTATTACTTTTATCGTTCAAAGTGGCGAACCTATATTCGAAAATATTGTTACAGAAAAAAATCTGCATCGAAAGCGACTAAATGCGGAAAGATGCCGCAGATATTGTCAGAAATGCAAGCGGCTATATCCCAGATTTTTTTTTTTTTATTATTGATATTTACAACTGTAATAACATTAGATCAAGTAAATTGGCTGTATGAACAAAGGACATGAACAAAAAAATCACTTGTGGAGAAACTATCCATTGATAGCACTCCAATGAAGTTTTATAGTAGAAGGACACGAGGCCATCTTCTTTTCAGACGCCTCGGAGGGTTATCAGGAATATTATAGGAAGCAAGTCAAGAGACTAGCGGATTCAAGTGTGTATGGAGCTTTTCATGGAAGGATAGGTATCTAGTTTGGGCCAAATCAGCAACATATGGGATATTAAGATCATGATGGATGAGTTTGTTTGTGACATAATAAGGAGCATTGAGGATTTTACGAAGGATTTTGGATTGTAAGGATTGGATGCGAGATGAATTGGATGGTTTAGTAGAGCCCCAAAGCTCAACTCCGTATGTCCAAATAGGTCTGATGTAAATGAGTCTTTTGTAATTAATTGGGAGCTTTGAACGTTTGTCCAGTAAATGTTGAAGTAGGCGAAATCGTCGAGCAGTTTCTTGTCTTTTCAGTCTTGTATGAGGATTCCAAGTGAGACGTTTGTCCAGATGGAGTCCTAGGTAACGTATCTGTTCGATAGGGATCAGTGGAATGTTAATAAGGGATACAGTAGGGCAGGAATTCGATATCCCAGATTTAAATAAATATTGCTCTTACTTTTTATTATGTGTTTAACATCTAAATGATTGTATTAATTATGTATTCCGTACTCTAATACGCAAATTGAAATTAAATCTTATAATTGAATATTTTGTCTACTATTGATTTCCCATTATCATTCCCATTTTTCAAGATTAAAAATTTAAGAATAGAAACGCAATTTTAATAACCTAAATCGAACAATTTTCCAAAAAATTTAAGTAACAAAAAGCCTACAAACTGCCTACAAAAAAAAAAAAGCACACAACTTTTTTCTTCTTTGTAATCACAATTAATGTTATGTGGTTGTGGAACAGCCTCTATCTCATTTTTCGTTATTTTTATTTTCAATGTTCCTTTATTTTATCGCGTAAAATGCCTTTTTCGTTGGTTTGACATTTTATTTCGATTAATGAGTTATTTTAATATTTTTTATTTTTCTAGATTTAATTGTAGCAATAATCCAGCTAAATATAATTACAATATGGTCGCCGTATTGGGTTGAAGAGAAAAGCGATGCTGAAGGCCGTGGAAGGAGGCGAGAGAGGTTAGAACAAAGAACAAAGCTCCCCCTGTCCACTTCTTTTTCTTTATTTTTATCTTCTTTTCTTTTCTTACCTCTTTGGCCGACTTTTTTTTCTCTCCCCTTCTCTCTCTCTCTCTCTCACTTCTTATCCTTCCCGTGTAGCTCTATGGCGAAGTGGTTTTTCACGCGTGATTCATTGCGGGTTTTCTCTCGACTACGTTGGAAAGGGAATGACTCATTCGACGCTAAATGTATAATTTAATCGATACTTTCGTGCGGTGAAATGACCCCGGGAATCCATATTTCCATGTTTACACGTTTGTTGCCTAGATTATTTCTTTTGGTTTAATTATCTCATTGTTCAAGGGGTTTAGATCTTGTATTCTTCAATAATAACTTTAATTATTCTCAAGTGAGATGTTTATGATTAAGAAAAATGCTTTTGAACATGTTGCAATCACAAAACTCTGCACACTTCTCTTATCGCAGTGATTTTTTTTAACCTTGCATTTTTCAAATTAAATGATTAATTAAACAACAATGGATTGTTTAAGTAGAGTCTTTAGGTTAAAACAGTGGTATTTATTTTTATTTTAATCTACTTTTATCGTACTGTACAAGTAAATCCTAGTTATAAAGACCAAAGACCTGAATTTCGTAATATTAGTCTCAATCGTCTGATTTTACCCAACTAAAGGTATCCAGTTTTAACTGTATCAGCTGTGTAAGCCCACAAGGGTCGAAACACGATGCTAATTACCTGTAGTAAATGGCGTATTCAGGCTGGACATATAACTACCGGAAATTTATGAACAAAGTGTGATTTACGTATACAATAATAAAAATTTTATCTCTTAAGTAATTCGTATGCAATTAAAAAACAATCTAATCGAAGTAACATGGTATGAATTCATTAATTTATATTATAGCGTGTGTTCTTCTTATTAATTATTTCCCACTAACTTATGCCCGCGGCTTCGCTCACGTGGAATTTGGTCTGCCACATAAAGTTTCGTGAAAGATCATTTTAAGTAAATAATTTAATTATTTTTTAAAAATATAAGTTACTCGTATATCCAAAATTTCAGATGTCTCACTTCAAAACTGACGGATCCCATACAATTTTTGAACCCCTATGATATTAAGGGTGAAGCCCTTGGGGGTGGCATTATCCAAATTTCTCTCTTAAATTATACAAAGAACCTATCTACAAATGCACCCCCTCTAAATACGCGCTTGCTATAGCCTATGTGTTATTCTGATAACCTATATTACTGTAAAGTTTCATCCAAATCCGTCGAGTAATTTTTGCTTGAAAGAGAGACAAACATACAACCATTCACATTTATAATATTAGTAACATTAGTAGGATATCAAAACAAATAGTTTCACTCATGTTCTTTATGTTATTTTAACAACTATTATCAAGTGATTTGTGTTTAATTATGTAATATAATGGATTCTCCACAGTACCTAAAAAACTGTCGGGGGGGCACTTGTTCCTGTGCACCCTCCCCCTAAATCTGCGCTTGCTATAGCCTATGTGTTATTCTGATATATAACCTATATTACTGTAAAGTTTCATCCAAATCCGTTCAGTAGTTTTTGCGTGAATGAGAGACAAACAAACAAACTTTCACATTTATAATATTAGTAATATCTTCCCCCTCCCTTAAAAATAATGTTTTATATACTCTAGTATCTTGGTCGTACAGTGACTTACTTAGCTGCCCCGCTGTAAGATTTTAAAGAATTTCCGCATCATTACAATAATGGGGCCATTAACTGTACAGATAAGATCTCATGACCGGTGACTATTTGTACGAAGTTAAATAGCAAAATGGAACAAATTATACCGGCATATCACGATCCTAGAGGCATTGGTTCAAGTTCGTATTTTTAACTAACCTTTTCCACTTTTGAAACAGTTCTTTATCATGATTCAGAGGTTATTATTAATATACGCTCTGATATGATGTGTTAATATCGAGAGAGATGGCTATCGATTGTGTTTTGTCGGTTGTTTCGAAAGTTATCCCCGTCCCTTTCGTCACTTTCACTCTCGCTCTTGGTCGTTCGGTTACGAGCATTCACCGTCGAAGGGAAGAGGTCCCTTTCCTCCCTCCCCACTCCCTCCCTCCAAGGGAAGGTTCGGGATCAGAGCTCACAAAAAATATCAGAGCAGTCGTGCTTTCCAACTTTCGCTTCGTACTCCTTAGCCTCACTAATTCGGAGGATCTGTTCAGAAATATACCTGGATGTTCAGAAGAAACGATCATCCGTTTCGGAGAGTGTGGTAGTGCCTTTCACTCGGGAGAACAATCCCTTGGGTCGCAAGAAGAAGAAAAACAGAAGCCGCTCTCGGAATAAGCCATGAGGTAGAATTAGATAAGACTTCGGTATGCCATGGTAAAATACGTTGAAAATCGAAATTACCTGCATAACTAATAACATACTGTACATTTTAAATTTTGAGTTGGACATCTCAGTATGTAAAGTGCTGGGTTGCTTAGTCCAAGGCCCCGGGTTCTTATCTATTTGTGGCAGATAAATCTTTTAATCTGTTAGGAGCAATATATAAGCTCTATGGGATCTCCAGACCCTCCTGGGGGACTTGCCCATCCTCTATAAAGTTGGGGGAAATACCTGACACCTCAACAGTTGGCTTAGAAACAGTGCAGTATTATGTACCATAACCAAAATCCATCATGAATTAATTTTCTCTCTAATATGTAATTTTCTGCAATATTTCGAAATATAGACACAAGCTAATTTTTAAACAATTAAGCTTCTAAGGTCTTGGTTTCAGTAAATGGTAAAGGCCGTTTCTAACGGTTCTTCAGAGAGGTCACAGCCAACCTAGGATCAAATAAAAAGTTAGAAAGTCTTACATTTATTCTTGAATAAAAATGTAAAACGATTCATGATAGTTGAGATACCAGTAGCGTAGGGTTGCCTGCCCAAACCTCGCTTCAGGCTATACCTATAATACAACATAACATAATATATACAGGACCTCTGCCCCTAGAAGTGTAACATATCTTACAATGGTATATATATGTATATATATATATATATATATTGTGTGAGAGACCGCCCCAGATCCGATGACCTTTGGCCCAAGTCCCACACAGCCTGATAAATATCCGTCGGACAGTTTGTCACTATTATTCAAATATCTGGCTCCCGTCCAAAACTTCCCCGACGGCCATTAACCGGATTTCGAATAGTATCGTGGAAATTATTCGTCCAATTTGGCCATTTGTCCCGGTCAGATGTCTCGAGCAGACTCTTACATAATTCAGTTTCTGCTTCTCTGCCAAAACCTCCCAGTACCCAAATTTATAAATTAACAAGCTCGATTATATTGAAACAATTTATTGAAATTTTAAATTTAAGAATATCCCTTATGTATTTTTAGCCCCGGAAAAATTCCAAGACGGTTTGAATCGAATAATTCAGTGGGCAATGGATAATTAGTTAAAGTATTTTCATTTCATGCAAGTATTGGAAGGTATTTGACAGATTAATGATTTAGTGTTCATTCTTCATCAGTTTGGCATGAGTATCTGACCAACATAGCCCTGAAACGTCGCCAAAAGAACTTCAAGAACTGACTGAAACTCGAGAATCTCGAGTATATATTATTTGTTACAGTCAAGAAATCTAAAAACCGATAGATTGGAATCGATTAAGTCAGTGGGCAATGGATAATAAGTTAAAGTATAAAAAATAATAATAAAAGTATAATATATATATATATATATATATATATATATATATATATATATATATATATATATATATATATATATACTTGTAATGTGGCTGTTCACTCAACTAGTTAGATATTTTTTTTTATTTTTATATTTTGGGGGAAAAAAAAAACATTATCCAGTCGTTTCTACAACTATGTATATGTGATTATCAATCATTTAAAACAATTTTTATGCATCGTTACAATAATTATACATAACTTTAAAAGAAGTTATATGTTTATACATCTGTAAATATAACAATTATATTAAGAAAAATACATAATTTCAATAAAATTGTCCCAATAATTATTAAAAATCAAGCATAGATACCTCACAAATGCATATTTAATAAATATTTTCTTGGGGATTATCCATCCTCCATGTTCAAATTATTAATATTAATAATTATTAATTATTATTATTATTAATTATTATTAATATATTCTGCTCATTTTCTTTAATTTTATTAAATCTGTCTTACTGTATTATATCTTTCATTATTTTCATTTTCTTTTCATTATCATTAATTTTGTTATATCTGTCTTTATCTTAATTTTATTATATTTGTCACTATTTTAATTTCTTTTCATTATCATTAACTTTTTTAAATCTGTCTATATCTTAATTTTATTATATTCTGTCACTTTTTTAATATTCGTTATCTTCCATCTTCATATCTGCCACTATTTTAATTTTCTACATTACTTGTCACCATATTATTGTTACTGTAGATTTTTATATTTTTTATTCTGTTTGTTTCTCTCTCATAGCCCTGAAGATGACCTACACTGTAGGTCGAAACGTCGGCACATAATTATAAGTTTATTACTTATTCAGTGTTCTTTTTGACTGCACCCCCCAACTATCTCCTTTACATATTAATATTAAACTATAAACTTTGATCTTTAAAGTACTAGATTAGTTGTATGTAATTATGAACTATTTATTTTACTGTATTTAATTTTTTTTTATGTTTTAAAATATTTTACACTATATGAAAAAACAACACACAAAAACAGTATCTTTATATCTTTTTAAATTTTTTATTTAATCAAATTATGATCTTTTATAAAAAGACTTATATGCAAAAATTAATATCAGAAGAAACTATTTGTAGGTTATAGGCTCAGGTTACATTACTCTATCAGTTATGTTTTCAAAGCTAAATCTTATCTACTATTGTTTTTTAAATTTTAAAATAATAGAAGAATATAGCTTACTTATTTCTCCTGCTTCTTTTCTGTCATTAAATACATTATTTATTTCATCATTTATTTATAGTGCTTCTAGGAATTTTCTTTTTATTGTGTTACTTTAAAGTTATGTATAATTATTGTAACGATGCAGACAAATTGTTTTAAATGATTGATAATGACATATAGTTGTCAAAACGTTTTAAAGAATTAAACAATTTAAGGAGATTAAATGACTGGATGATGGTTATTTTTCAACAAAATATAAAAATCAATATATTTATAGTCCAGGTTACATTAATTTAAAAATTTAAATAGATATTTTTTTTAAATTAAGCTTATGGTATTGTTTGTATTTTTCTTCATTATGTTTTGTTGTTTGATACATACATATGTTACATATGATACATATCAATTGTTTCTCTCTCTATAATTGTTGTTATCTTATTTTTGTTTCAATATTTTTTAATTCTTTCTCACTTATTAAATTATTTGTAATAATTAATTAAATGTAATTACATTATACTCTAAGGCTAGATTAATACCTGTATTGTTATTCTAATGGGACTTGTTCCGGAATAAATACAGATTTTATTATTATTATTATTATTATTATTATGTGGTATGGTATTAATACTCTTTAACATAAGTTGACTTGTAGTTTAAGAGCCATAATAAGGTTTTAGTAATGCATTATCATCCATACCTGTTTGAAGTGCCTGATTATGTTATCCTCTTTATTCGATTTGCAGATGGTGTGAAGAGCGTAAACAGAGAGAGTTCGGCACCCTATAAGCCCGTCATCCCAAGAGAACTGGCCCAGGATTTCCAGCGACCAGCACGCCTGGACATACTCCTCGATATGCCCCCCGCGTCCAGGGAAGCTCAGATAAAACATGGATGGAATCCGGATGATAGGTCACTTAACATATTTGTCAAAGTAAGTTTTAACATTATATTTATCTGTATATACCAAAACTTAATTGTAATAAGTAAATGTACTAAAGTTATTGCGAAAGAAGTACTAGTAATAGTTAATAGTTAATATTTTTTTAAGTATAATAAATTCTTTCTTGTCCATCATTCTATTGTATCCATTAAATAATAGATTCTCTTTTTATTACCGTGTCTTGCGCATTTTTCCACCCACGTTTTACTTTTTACGCCAATCAATTAACTCGGATAATAAAAAAAAATTGTTTCCATTACATAATAATCAAATTGAAATTACCTTAAACAGCAGACAAATTCAATCGAAGCTTTAAGTACTTAAACTCACCAATAATATTACAAATGAATTTAAATCTTTACATTGCTACATAAAATATTGTAGATATACTTTACAGGTTGTAATTCACACTTACAGAACGTATTGTCGACTGATTGAAACGCGGGCACAAAAAATTCGATGAATCGATTCTCTTTTATTGATCAGCTGTTTATAACCTTTCTCAAAGTTTTCTGTCTAACTTCAATTTTATCAGGACACAAGTTATGTTTGGTATATTGAACATTTTCAGTAATATTTCTGACATTTCATAATAGCTTGCAATGCATTCAACGACTATTGATAAGTTTTTAAATTAAAAAATAAAATAAATTTTACTAGTGTGCTTCCTTGATCGTTTCCGGACATTATGATTCATAGATGTTGATAAAGAAACATTAAAAGCGCCTCTCGCTTTAATTAAAAACTTTACTACTACAATCCTTGATGAGTATTTGGCTCAGTACATGGTAGAGACTTGGCTGTTTCTATAGCGACTTTTGTGAAAGGGGGGGGGATGGGTACTTGTGGCTTAACGCAGCCCTGGTTATTTTTGCCTACGCGAGCAGTTACATTTTGTAACAGTTACATTTCTAACAGGTGATTTGTTCTAGCTTACTGAGTTTACGTTATTGCTGATTTATTGTTTGTTATTTGTTGTTTATTGGTTTTTTGCTAGTTTGTTATAGATTTTTCGTTGTTATTATTTTAGTTATTTTTTTAATTAGTGTAAAATGAAGCGTATTTTGGGATTTGCCGACAACAGAAGAACAAGCTATTATTTTTTTGCAGGAGCGAAATATTTTACCGAAACAAAGAAAATGTAGCAATTCTCATGAAATTAAATTAGAATCCTATTTATGCGAGTTCGTAAGGCGACAGCATCAGTCAAAACAAAATACAGACTGTTTTGAATCGATATTGAAGTCTATTCCGACGCATTTTCCACCTAAATTTTTTTGTCAATAAACTATTGTGACGTTCATAACTTGTTTGTTTTAATTATAGTGTTTTTCATTACTTTTATTTCTTAATTTTTCATTGTTGTTTAATTAATTATTCATTATTATTATCATATTCCATTTTTCAATAAATTCTTTTGATTCCTAATTGTTGATAATTTTTTAACCCCAATAAATAGAAGATAACTGTTAGAAATGTAGCTGTTACAAAATGTAACTGCTCGCGCATGCGAACAAGTAAGCAAAAGTAACCAGGGCTGCGTTAAGACACTTGACTGGGAGATGTTTTAGATCATGCACAACTGCCAGATGTTCTCTCAATTAATAATGTTATCAATCATATTACAATTTCTTAAGGTTTTCAGTTATTTTTTAATCAATAATATAATGTTTAAACATGATTTATGCCCGTGAAATTCGAAGAAAGTCGCTAATAAGTTACAAAAGTTAGCACACGGTGTGCAATTGTGGACTGAGAGGAAAACCTTGAGAAAAGTGTTGGGGAGTGAAGGTTATGATGAGTGAACCCGCTCCTGGCCTTCCAGCCTTTTCTCTTTTTGCTTTATTTCCTCTTAGCTCTTTGGCCAATTATTATCTCTTGGTGGGTCTCTTTTGTCGGCGATCCTGATACATGTCAGGATTTTCAAGCTATTTTTGTTAGCAGCTGTTTTCTCTTAAATTTTCCTCATTTTATTTGTTATTTTCAAATAACACATATGGCCTGCTAAGTTTCCCAAGTCTTACCAATTATAGTTCAAATAACTTTGTGAAACACTTAAAAGTTATTACATTATTATAGATGTTTATATGGCACTATTTATTTATGAATATTTTAACAAGTCGTGTAATTAACTATCAATCTAAAACAAAACTAAAACTTAATTATGCATCAAATAGCTAAAATATTTGAGTCACTGGATCATAAAACATTTTATCTAAAATTTATTTAAATTGAATTGCCTTATTTCAGAGGTTATCAAATTACTGCTCTTCTAAAATGTTGCCTTTTTTCTAATCATAAAAAAAAAAATACCCTCTACCAGTACAATCCATGAAAGAGTCTAGGATTGTAGTGGAGTCAGGCTTAGTACATGACAGAGACTTACTGTTTATAAGCCAACTGCTAAACCATCATGTTTTAACACCATCCTTTTTATAGAGGCTGGGTGAACATTAGGAGAGTTTGCAGATCTCACAGGGTATCAATGGCTGTTGCTTTTTCATATTCTGTAAAACCAATGCTATGGGTGAGCATTTTGCTATAACTGTTGTATTAAAATGATGATTTATATTAACAACAATTAAATAAAAATATTGTGTAAGATGTTGAGATACAAATGTGTAATGGACATTTGAAAAGGACGCCTTTTAAAAGACTATCATAAAATGCGTTTTTGTGCGAAATAGGAATCTTCGATGAGGCATATTCAATAATAGGGTGGGTAGTGCTTTAGGTTTGAATAGTGTGAAAGGAGTCCATATATGATCTACATTTAATGGAAGATCTTAAAAATAAAATAAAATAAATAATACGGGAGTTAGATCTTCCATTCAACTATTTTCCTCTCTATAAAAAGCATTGTTATTACTACATTAATGCGAGATAGAATGAACACAATGGGATTTGAATGATGGTTTAGATAATTATGATATGAATAATGAAGTAGATGATTTATCTAAAGATGTTTTATATCTTGAATAAATTAAATGTTAAGAAAAGTAACGAGTGATTCTCATATCATATTGCTATGTATTTTTTATTATATCGTATAAATAAAATTCTTATTGTTAAATTTTAGGATGATGATAAGTTGACTTTCCACCGCCACCCCGTAGCACAGAGCACCGACTGCATCAGAGGAAAGGTCGGTCTAAGTAAAGGACTCCACGTCTGGGAGGTACATTGGTCGACGAGGCAGAGGGGAACCCATGCAGTCGTCGGAGTTGCCACCCAGGACGCTCCTCTTCACAGTGTTGGATACCAGGTAATTGTCATTATATAACCTTTTCGATATGAAAGTAAAAATATAATCTATATTAATTCATATATAGATTTTATTTTTAAAAACCTGACTATGCAAAAGCTCAAAAGAGGCGTAGTATCAATACATGAATGGAATTATTCCAAGCAAAATACCAAAAACAGTAAAATAAAAATACCTGTCGATATTTCACCTATTCAGACATCTTCAGGACAAGAGAGAATAATGGATAAGGGGATAAAAAAAAAAAAGAAGCTTATCCCACCACTGACAATACTGAATGATTAGGAGGGTTACATGACAACAGCTGGGGAAGGTTAAATAAAAACAGCTGATGGATAAAAAATGTAAAAATAATAGGAAATACGCACACCAAACTTCCAAAAGGTAAACAAAATAAAACAGAATACAAGAAACGTACAATACAATACAACAAAGTTAAATTGCCATGGAAAAAGGGCATTACCAGGAACCCTGTTTTGTTTGGAATTGTTCCCTTCGTGTCTTAACTGAATAATTTTTTTTTACTATTATTATTCAGAGATTACTAGTGGAAGGTTCCCGACATAACTAAATAATTTCTTAAATACCAGCCTTGTTATAAATAATTTAATTATTGTATAATTATCATACAACAAAATTTATTCAATAATATGACTAGACAATAATTGATTACTCATGACGACAGAAACATTATTGAAAACATATTATATGTTTTAAGGATAGTGACAAATTTCCAAAAGATTGAGTGGCCATATAATTAAGTTTGAAAGATGTTCATCATTTATGTAGTTAATTCATAAATCTCTAGAAAAAATTTTGCTCAGCTGATAACATTAGTTAAAAATACCACATCTGTGCAGGATCTCATAACTTCAATTTTTATGTATGTCTGAGAGTATTATTTTTGCTGTCATAATAATGTCAGAATTAGCGAAATGTCTACCGCTTTGTGGTTAATAGCATCGCACTATTTGGTATCGTAACATTCTTCTATACATTATTTCTAGTTTTGTTGATTTTTCACTATCATATATTTAATATATAATAATGCATTTGTAATTATCTAAACTTCTTTGCGAGAACCTTTAGAATTTTTATAAATGTAATCTGTATAATTTTTATGGGACCTGAAAACTGGTATAAAACAAATGATAATTTTTTTTCTGTATTGTTTCGTGTTGAATATTGAGAAAATTTCATTGTTTAATTGTGTCGAACCTTGAAGTAAAATAAGAGTTAACAATGTAGAAACAGGAAACTTCAACTTCTATTGTTTATTGTTATCTATTTTAACAATGAAACGACCTTCATTTCGAATGAATTAATTCTCATAGAGACCCCTTTCAAAATGTTTATTAGATATTAGATAAAGGCAGATTAAGTTAAATTAATTATTTTATTAAAGTATATAACCATGTTATGTTATAAATAATTGTATCTAATATATTATTTGTTTAATTGTTTTTAACAGAGCCTTGTTGGAAGTAATGACCAGTCTTGGGGTTGGGACCTGGGTCGGAATAAACTTTATCACGACTCGAAAAATAATGCAGGTGTTATATACCCAGCAATTCTCAAGCCCGATGAGACGTTCATCGTACCAGACAAATTTTTAGGTAATTATATTTTTTATTTTATTGATTTGTTTTGCGTCGTTTATATAAATTTATTAAATGTTTACATTTTAGCTCACTTTATAATTATTAGTTTGCTAATTTTTTTTGTTATATTTGCAGTTGTATTGGACATGGATGAAGGAACGTTGTCATTTGTTGTCGATGGGCAATATTTAGGCGTAGCCTTCCGAGGGCTGAAGGGTAGGAAGTTATATCCGATAGTAAGCGCTGTTTGGGGCCACTGCGAGATCACAATGAAATATATTGGAGGCCTAGATCGTAAGTCCAAATTTTATCATAATTTTTATTACATTATGTTTATAAATACTTTAATACTTACTTTAAAAAATACGAGCAAATGTTTTTATCACTTAGCAAAGAGTTCTTTATTCCTTTCCCAATTTAAATTGATATTATAATTATTATATTTTCTACACAGCGGAGCCCCTGCCATTGATGGACCTCTGCAGGAGGGTAATCAGGCAACGAGTTGGGAAGCAACAGCTCGAGGAGAGGATCTCTGACCTTAACCTACCGCACGCGATGAACACTTACCTCCTATACAAAGACAGGAGATAACATGTGGCGCAACTCGCACCATCATCGCATCAACTACCTCATCAACGCCCGCGCCGGCTCGCCTCACATCGTCGCCTGTCAAAGTGATTAGTCGGACGCAAAGTGTCACTTCCAGGGACTTATATATTTACGAACAAGCGCTCTCGAAAGAGTCTATTATATATATATATATATAAAATGTATAATTATTATAAGACCGCGGATCTTCATTTCTGAAATAGTATTTTTGTGTAACTAATGAAAAAAAAAACTTTTTAGTATAAATATAAATATATATATATTATAAATAGTGATTTGTAAGTACACAATAAATCGTTGATTTTTATTTAGGTTTTTTCGTATTTTTTTGTTTAAAAAATGTTTTTGAATTTTATCGCTTCATTTATCACAAGACGGACAATCCTATTCAATGGAGCCTTACAAATATTATGTACATTTATAGTTGTTTATGTGTTTCTTCTGAGGTGGTTTGCATGCAATATAATTGTCGTGTTGCAAAGAGTTTTGTATTTTGTAGTTTTGCTTTAATTTTAATTTTCTTTTGTTTAAAAACGTTCCTTTTTATAAAGTTCTTGTGATAAATGAAAAATTGTATATATTAAGAATAAAGAGGAAAGGCATTATAAAATACCAGTTTTATCGTGGGTCATACTTTCAGAGCTAGTTATTTTTTTGTTTGTTTTTTTTTTTTTAATTGTTTTTAAGTTTACAAATGTTCAGAGCTTAGACAGTTCTTGTATCTGGATGTATTTATAATGTATGTAAATTGTACTTATTTACTTTTAAATTAAAGTGTTACGCTTGAAGTTTCCAATGAATGAATATTATGTGTAATGTTTTATTTCTTTTGTAAAAAATTGATGTTTTAATTTTTGTTTTTTATGGACGAGACCTGAAAATGATAAAGAGAAATTTTTACAATTTTTATTTAAAATGTTTGCATTTTCTATAAGAAATAAAATGAAATTGTGTTGTTGAAGTAAACAAAAAAACAAAAAAAAAAAAAACAAAGTGTTTATAATTTAAAATGTACATATTTGTTGGAATGAATGATTCTCTCTCTTTATATTTGTATTAGGCACTAATACTTGGAGTGGATAGGTAAAGAGCTAAATGCTTATACTTAACAGTACGTGCGGTTTTTAGAATTTAGAAATGCAAACAGTGACTGAGCATATAAAATATTCGACCCTCCCCTCATTCTTATATTATATAAATGTAAATCTGCATAAAAAATAAAATGAAAAACTTTAAAAAAAAAAACATTGTAAATTATGGAGAAAATAATGGCTCTTTATAAATAATTTGTAGATTTATTTTTTAATTTAAAGCTATTGCTTGTTAACGATTGTATGCCTTGTATCATCGCAAAGAAAAAAAAAAACACTTGTAAAAGTATATGTTTTATCTTATTGAAAAAAAAAAGAATTGCTATTATTCAGTCAGATATGTATGTGTGTATATAAGTGAGAAAAAAAAAATATATATACACATACAGATAAACCCAGGTAGAAAAAAATTGTGATAAAGCGATATCAATGATCCAGTTGAGTCTTAGGATTGTTAATAATTTTTCCGCAATAAAACATGCACCAAGGCTCTTTAAGTTACGATTGGAAATTGTATTGAATAAATGCGTTGATGTGATAAATATATACATATACAGCTGGTGCATTTTTTATAGAGGCAATTGTTCCTTTGATATTGTATCTAAGTCATGTGAAATATATGAAGTCATTAAGTCTTTCCGTGCACCATACTACTAGGCATGGGTTAGTTTCAACTTCTATAGAGTCAGAAATACCCATTTATATCGTCTGTAACAATATATTTCTAAAATACCAACAAGCAGTCAGCTGTAATTTTGTACTTTGTTCAACCGCAATTGTTTTTATCAAAGTAAAGTGCCCTATTTTTTATTTTTTTAAATATGAAATTTGTTTTAAAAACATTGACTCAAAAAAAAAAAAAATGAATGATTAAGACTTATCAAGCACAACTTTTAAACAAGAGGGTACTTTGCTTTGGAAAAAGCAATCTATGTATAAATTTTGATGTTTGTAGCAAAATACTTATAAAATGTGATTCATAAAAAGATGTTTCTTATGTGTCTTATGAAACCTTGGCATTCCTAATTGCTTTTATATTGTCAAATTATTATTTAACTTAAAAATTAAATTATATTTTAAGATCGAAATGGTATGGACGGCATTGAAGAATAACATCAATTACAATCTATCCATTTCAGTCTCAGATTGAGTCCTGAGAAAGCTTGGAGCATATGTTGGTGAAGAATTGGACTATACGGTCGAAACCAGAAGAAATATTTGAAGAATGGGTTTATGAAGCCTGTTTTCATTAATTAGTTTTTAATCAAGACTGTAAAAATATTAATCTTGACATTTTAAGAGAGTAATTTATTACATAATTATTTCTTAAATAATGATCTTATATTGTTGCTATTTATCAAGGCTTAAAGGAAAAAGTACATAAAAGATGTAGTGTAGGAGTGTTCAGAAGCAGAATTCGAGCAAAGAAAGAAAATATGAATAGGAAAGTTGAACATTGCAATAATAGATAATTGTTATCACTGTAATGGATCATAGTGATAATATAAATATAAAAAGTAATAATAAATCTGAAAACAGTTAAACAATACACTAAATAGTAAATAACTATAGGGTGCCAATGACCTAAGGGTTTTACGCCTTTAACCCTTTAGCGACCGTGAACTACTATAATAGTTCGAGCGTGCCGTGTCGTGGGGACCGTGGACTATTATAATAGTCCGGTGTCAGGTGGGCTCCACGGACCATGGACTATTATAATAGTTTTGCTTCTCTGGCGTTTCTAGACCGTGAGCTACAATAGTAGTTCAGTTCCTAGAGCCATCTAGGTGTCCGCATGACAAGCTGGAATACTTTTTCTTGACAACAGATGTCGTACAAATTCACTTTTGGCTATATTATTTTTTGTAAAGTGTGTCTGTCGTGTTTCGGCATTTATCACACTCAAAAGAATTTTTAATTGTATAAATTTGTATATTGACATTTCAAAACAATAAATTATACGTATAAATTTGTATATAGACATTTCAAAAAAATAAAGTATATAATTGTATAATTTTTCAAATAATTAAAATTAATTTACAGTAATTAAAATTCGCCAGTGCCAGTCCATTCACCATTCCAAGTCCGGATCAAAAAGGATGATGGGAAACTATAAGGAATTAAATAAAAAAACATGAGTTCAGAGTCAAAAAGTAATCAGTTCAGCGGGCATGGTTGACTTTTCTACCATTCGGTCCAGCCAGCCCGCTCTGACCCTGCCGTATTCGGTCGCTAAAGGGTTAAGCACCAACAAACAAACAACTGTATGGTGCTTGCCTCTATTAAAATATAAATCTATATTTCAAAAAAGGGTCACCTGTGGTGTAGTGGTGAGCATAACACAAAGTCGTGGGTTCGTACTAGGCAGATGGCCATATAATTTTTTAAAGGGAATAAAAAATCCTTGGTTATGCCGTCCTTCAGAGGTGTATTAAAATGGTAGTCCTTAGCATATGAGGTGTCGTGTACCCGTTAAAGATTCCTATCTTAATTATTCCTGGATAGCCAAAATTTATAGGCCACTGTAGGATTGTCCGATTAGCCATATCAGTATAAAGTTACGTTAAATGAATACAAGGGGAGGAAATAAAGGCAGGAAATGGTTATTATTTTTTGAATGAAGATGACCTACACTGTAGGTCGAAACGTTGGCACATAATTATAAGTCTAGTACTTATTCAGTGTTTTTTTTTACTGCACCCCCCAACTATCTCCTTTCTACGTTACTATTTTTTTGTTTTCAACATTACTTAGTTTGGGTATGTTGAAGCAAAATTTATAAAAGTATCATCCTTCCAACTCTTCTTTACGGTTGTGAAACTTGGCCGTTAAATTTGAAAGATGAACAAGGTCTTAGGGTATTCGAAAATAAGGTGTTGCGTAGAATATTCGGGCCAAAAAAGAATGAGATTACTAGAGAATTTAGGGGTGGTTAGGGAGATTACTAGAGAATTTAGGAGATCACACAATGCCAGTCGAGGCCGAGGAATAGACCATTGAAGGAATAGGCTCTGCCCACGGACTCGGAAAGCTATAAATGGCGAAGCATAGAAAAATATTTTCAGTCTGATTAAGCCCAGAGGAAGCTTGCAGTATGTCCAGCGAAACTTTGGCAAAGAATTTGTCGACACAGTCTAAACCAGAAAATTCTACCCTGAGGGGTAGACCGAGATGTAGATAGGAGGATCGCGTTAAAAGGTTGTGGACAGAAGTTTGTATAAGCATCGAGCCTTTGTGTTTGCTAAGCCTTATTATAACTCTTTTATGTAAATTATCATGATCGTATAATATTTTACCATAGAGCTTGTTAAATCAAGATTTTGTTTAATATCAAATTTTTGAAACATATTTTAATTTGTTTGTTCTCCTTAATTATTTAACTTAAAAAGGAGTCCCTGTGAGCATTTCCTTCATGGGGGATCATTATTTAAGTATAAATATAGTATTAATCATCCTATTCCATTGAAATTTTGGACCTAAAAATCCAATATTTTTTTCTCTCAGCTGACCTAATATTTCTGCTGCCAACTGACCTAAAGGTTATAGTGATTAGAATTGCAAGAAGAATATGTGCTACTGGAGTGAGGTTCCGAAGCAACCTTAGAGTGTCTGTAGTATTTGTGCCCAAGGAGGAAAAATCATAAAAACAAAAAAAAAATTGTGTGAATTGTCAAAAATCAATTTGTAATGATCATCTTTGCTTTTTGTGTAAAGTGACTAACAAGTCCAACTCATGAGACCAAAAATGTAAATGCTTGTCACTGTAAAAAAAATTTTTTTTAATAAAGTGTAAAATATTGTTATAAATTTTATTTTTCTATTGAGATTTATTCCTTGATCCTGTGTCCTGAATAAATATATGTTAAAAATAAATAGTGAGGGAAATGCTCACGGGGACACCTATCCCAGCTTTTTCCTAATCCTGTTTGTTAAACAACCCATATATTAACTATGGACTATCCATAGAACTAGACATAACATAAACAAATTAATATTAATTTTTAATATTTATGATTTTCGGCCTTTCATATTGTGAACTTTTCTTCAAAGCTTGCCTCTAGGCAAGGGCCGATCCAGGATTTTTCTGGGAGGGGCACAACGAGCAGACTGGCAATAAAACCAACAATAACTGTTAGAAATAAACTTTTTATATTTATAGGAAGATTTCAAAGGTTTATTAAAATATCAAAACCATAGAAAAATTACATGTTTAATAAAGACAGTTTTCTTTTATGTTTCCTGTTAAAGATGTCCAGCACTTCATTAGTGTTCTTATTCGTCACTATGTATATGCATTAAAGCCAGTACATTCAAACTCTGTTGTGTCATTCTGCTGCGAAAGTATGACTTTAATCGGCGTAAGGTAGAGAAAGATCGCTCGGCAGTGCTAGTAGTCACTGGAAACATACACAGCAATTGACAAAGAGTTCTAATAATTGGCATCACCGTTGCACATTTGTAAGCGCCTGCTGGAGATATTGGGATATTTTCTCTCATCTGTTGGCAAATTTTTAGCTTTCCCTTCAAAGCTAACAAACAAGGAAGGTCTTTTTCTATACTTCAGAAATAGACAATAGTTCCACTCACGTTCTTTCTGTTTTTTTATTAATATATTATAACAACTATGATCATGTGATATGCCTGTAAGTATGTACTGTAATGGATTCTCCACAGTAGGTACTAAAAAAAAAACATCTGGGGGACACGTGTCCCTGTGCCCCCCTTAAATCTGCCCTTGTTTCTAGGTCACAATTAAAAACCCAATCTTTTGAATCAATATATTATTGACATTTCGGGTAGCCCATATAACAAAGCAACCCTGAGTGCTGTGCAGTATAAGTTCAGTCCCTACCATGTACTGTACCCCATACTCATCATGGTAAAATAAGTGGTAAGTCAGAATTCAGAGGTGGATATTTGATATGACTGGAAGAATAATTACTAGAGCATTAAGTCAGAAATTGAACCGTATTCAGACCATGTCAACTTGAGGAGTAGAATTCTTAAAAATGTATTTTTATACTTAAATTATCCTGATGATACCTTCCAAAAAATCTATTCCCCTCAAGAAAGTAAACAATTAATTATTTTTTTAAAATACAGAATACAGAGTGCTGTTAGACATAGGAGAGAATCACCTGAAATCAATGGCTACTTCTTTGGAACTACTGATAAAAACCTAATTTATATCAGTATTTATTTTTCTCGACTGTTATCTAATAAAAAAATTTTCAGGTTCTTAAGGTTAGGTCAATAAATAAAATTAAATTTTGGTGACATTTTGAAAATTTATTATTCTCATTTTTATGCTCTAAAAGCTATGAAACAGGCTTTCGGTGAATTACATTAAATAGTTAAGAATCAAATAATTTATTTTTTTTATTATTCAATGAAATTTACAACTGTATTATACTAGTACAACAAGTAAATAGGATGAATGGTACATATTGCCGTGAATAAAGGCAAGTAGATAAACTACCCAATAGTAGTACTCAAATAAAAAGTTCAACTTAGAAGGTCATGACGTTATCTTTTTAGACGCCTCATAGGATTATCAGGAATTAAAGAGCTAAAATAGAGCCCAATACTCAAAAAGAAACACTATTATTTATTATAATGCAATTGGGAAAAAACACAATGCAAAGCCTTATGTTTCAAAAATACACTCACTTACCAGTCGACATTTCGCCTTTTCAGGCATTATCAAGAGACCAAAAACAAAAAGGGGGTTATGTGAATCACATCTCGAAGAAAAAGGTGCAATACATCCCAACGATCAACTAGTTGTATCAAGTAGTTGTATGTTGAACGTCTTGGTGGAGGGGTGCTGTCTCATGTTTGGAGCCTGTTTGGGCTGTTGATCGTTGGGATGTATTGCACCTTTTTCTTCGAGATGTGATTCACATAACCCCCTTTTTGTTTTTGGTGTCTTGATAATGCCTGAATAGGCGAAACGTCGACTCGTAAGTGTGTGTATTTTTGAAACATAAGGCTTTGCATTGTGGTTTTTCCCGATTGCATTATAAGGAATTAAAGAGGTTGCTAGGTTTGAAACTAGTGGGTTTGGGTGGAAATAAAGTTTGTCATGAAAAGATCGTATTCAGGCCAAATCAGCAACAAATGGAACATTAAGGTTATTATGGTTTACTTTGTTCGTTACAAAGTAAGGAGCATTGAGGACTTGACAAAGGATTTTGGATTGTAAAGTTGGAATACGAGAGGAATTCGATGGCTTAGTGAAGCCCAAAGCGCTACTCCGTAAGTCCAAATTGGTCGTATGATGGTCATGTAGATGAGTCTTTTGTAATTGATTGGGAGCTTAGAGCGTTTGTCTAGTAAGTGTTGAAGTAGTCTGAAATGGCGAGCTGTTTCTTGTCATTTCAGTCTAGTATGAGGATTCCTAAGTACCGGACCTGTTCTACAAGAATCAGTGGGATGTTATTAAACGATACAGGAGGACAGGAAGTCGTTGGTTTATGACAGAAGTATCAAATATAATATACAGTTGCACTTTCACAGTTAAAAAGCAGATTAAACAGATATGCTGCATAAAAATGCTGGATGAGAGACATCCTTCAATGATTTTAAAAAAGACTGAAGAATGTCCACTGGAATAATTTCTTCTTCATGCCTGTCATGTCTGTTAATTGCAACCATACACTATATGAAATTTTTAATTTAGATAGCTAGTGCTACCTAGTGTCATAAAGCACAACTTATATCACTTTGAATGTGGTTCCTTTATATTGTATTTTAATCGCGATTGTCATTAACTCCTTGTATTCAAAATTGTATTAAAGGTATTTGTGGACAAACATCTTATAATTATAAATAGCACATCATAAAAAATTGTTTAAATATGCAAGCATGAGGACTGCCGACAGGAGTGAAAACTCAAAATTTTGGAAACTGTTCTTTTTTTAATTTAAAATTCGTAAATTTAAATGTTTAACATTAGTATGGTTTTCATGTATTCTGACACTTGGATCAATAATTAATATTATTATTACACAGTATATTGATTTGAAGTTATAGCATAATATGAAATATTCATTTAGTTATTTTTATGCTTTTGAACCTTGAGAGTATGCTAGCTTGTCTTTTCTTTTCTTTTATTAACTCCTCATTACACTAGCTAATGCGATAAAGAAGTTGATAGTTTGTATGAATTCTTCTTTTTTTTTACATGGCAGGGTATGTTTAATTTTTGAAGGAAAAGATCAAGTATTATAATTAATTATTATACAAACTCGTTTTGTGGGGTTATTTATTTTATCAATTTAATGTAAATGGCTTACTTCTACATATGTTCTAAAAAAAAATAAATTCTTGTATCAATGTTTAGATGATTTCTTAAAATGATTGTAAAAGTTTTATATGGGTTTAGTATAAGGTTATTTTCTTATCTGCAAAATGTGTCCATTAAAAACAAAAAAAGAATGGTTTACCTTCTGATCAAAATCCAAGTACAGTTAAATGGTCTTATCCTTATTGAATTAGTGGCTTCCCCTAAACTTACTTTAATTTTGTTTATTCAAGTTTATTAAAAATCTCTCATATAGTAATGTTGTAAAATGAATAAATATCAACTATTACAGAATTGAATAAATAAATAAAAGAGAATTATTTATTTGAAAGCAGAGGTTTCTTAAGGATTACTAGTGCGATCTGTTGGCATTAGTTGTAACTAAAGTCGGAAGCCTAGTAGTTCCTATCTTCTGCCAATAGGGTGCGCTACAACCTCTTCTACACAACATATAAACTAGAGTCGAACTTGAATAGGTGGAATATTTTGGTGGCAGGGTTTCAATTCCATTTAAACAAGGTTTCACTTATCAAGGCCATTAAGTACGCATGTACCACTAAAAGAGGTTCTCAAACAACTGGTAATTTTTATAAATCTAAAAATTTACTACCTTTATATGTAGTACACACAAAAAAAAACACATACATAAAACCATTTATTTTTTTCGTCACTTAAATATTATTTTTCTATGTCATATAATTTATCAAATATTTCATCATCAACTCCTTTATTCATATCAAAAAAGTCTGCAACTTTTCAATACAATTTATTGCATCATTTTTGGTGATTGGTAGCTTCTCTGACTCTTCTGTATTTTCTTGGCTTCTTCTTTGTCAGGATTGTCCATATTTTTATTGTCACCTGGCGTTTTAGATTTTTCTAGGATTTCTTCATCATTCAGTTCTCCTGCTGTTATAATTTTGTCATCCATGTAATCATGCTGTTTAAATGTTGGAAGTCATATGTATCTTTTAACACTTTTCTCCATTCCTGTGACTGAAATCTGAGAGTATCTATTTCCGATTCTATTTGCACATCATCATCATCACCATCATCAGCCATTTAAAGTGCAAACATGTGCTTAACATGTTTACACTTTACATACCAATCGAAACAAAACAAACCCATCTATCCCTTCACGTTTTCTTAGTATGTAGTAATGGAAATTCCACTTATAGAGTTAAATACCAAAATTGTCCCATTTAAGAGACAATTTCCAAGAAAAATTGATTTCCCTTATAGAGGTATATTACAGTATATTAAAATATTATATAATATACCTCATATATTACAGTTAAAGAGTTAATCCAAGGGAAAAATCATGGGACAAATTTTGTACCACTTATAGAGGTATTCCACTTATGCAGGTACCACTTTTCTAGGTTCGACTGTAATAAATAAAATGTGCCAGTAAAAAGTTTTACTTAGCAATTCTATTCTGAATGATAATGATGATTTCTAATTTTTATTGTTTAATGAAAGCTAAACATTACAATGGAAACTGGATGCAATTTCTATTAAAACATAAACTTTATTATTAACTTGACAAAATAATAATAGTGCATAGAGAGAGTTTCTAAATACAACAATGATTTTATCAATGTAATTTAACAATTAAATGTATTAATATTTAAGAAAAATAGTATCATTTCTGGAACTTTTAATTATTTACTCTATTGTTCTAGTTTCATTATTTTATTAATATTCTTATCTAAATAATCTTTTAAAAAATATTTTTATCCTTATAGTTGTTAATCCAGTTATTTCCTTGGTTTTCTATCTTTATAAAAATATTTTATTTTTATTTGTTTTGTATCTCATCAGTCCTGATGAAGGCCTGCGATGTGCATAGAAAAGGTAATGTAGTTTCTTGTTATTTGAAAATTTTCTTGACCTCTAACTGAATCATTTTCTCCTCCATTAAAAAAATTTAAAGATTCGGAAACATTATCACTCTATATTATAGAGTCTATAAAATAAATCGAAGAGCTATTTAGAACAGACAAAAGGAAGGAACTCCTGGACTTATAGCAGTACTCAATATACATTTTTCTCTTTCTCGGTGTAATATTTTATTTTTTAGCACTATTAATAGGGGAGGTTGGATAACACAAATTAATTATTATTTTATTTGTGTCAGTATTGAGCTTAATCATCAGATTCCATCAATCTAACCTGAATCACTGCAATCGATGCAGGCTATTGAATTCATTACATGCTAGTAACTGTACTTCTATCACAGAAACACCTGTTTCTGTGAATGGAGGAGATTTGGCCTATGTCACTCTGAATAGTCTGATACTCCCTCACATTTTATAGAGGCTGGATAAGACCCAGTGGATATAGAGGTCCCATCTGCAACTACTGGATTCGAACCCGAAATGTATCTACAGTTCACTAACTTTACACTCTGAGCTACGCAGCCACAGTATTCTTTCATAGTAGTGATAGATGTTGATCCCCTCCCCCAAAAAATTTTTTAATAAAAACGTATTTTTTTTTTGGTTCCTAGATTTGAACTAATTCATGTGCCAGTTGGCCATGTCCCTATATAAGATTACTAATCTGGTAAATGGTTTTTCCTTCCAGTGATGAATACATTGCCATTAATGGGACTATTTACCTCTCAGATCCATTATATTCTTGATCGGTCCTTCAATAAATAAAATATGAAACATTTACTTGATGAAATATTTAGTTGAATCGATCAGGGCTTACCCAGACTACCCTTACAGTTGAATCCTTAGGTTTAACAGCAAATTTTGTTGACTTAGTTATGATTATTTGTCGGTTCATATAATATAATTATAAAAATATTGGACTTTATTCCAGTGACGCGGCTAGAAAAGGAGGCAAGGGTCTTCTGAACTCCTGCTTTGCCCTCATTCCTGGGGAAGAAGCTTAGTTCGGGGACCCAGGCAAATTGTAAATAGGGTTTGAATGTGTACATTATTTTATTTATTTTTATTTTTATTATTTTTATCTAGACTTATTTTATTTTGTTTATACCACTTTTTTGTTTTGTTATGGAATGGTTCTAGCTACATAGCACCATTACTTATTGCCCACAAGTGGCAGATTGTAATGTCTGAATAAAGTGTTTAAAAAAAAAATTATAAAAATAACAGTTATCATCCTCTAATAGCTAATATTAAAAAATAGGATTAATAAGTAGAGGATTCCAAATTGTGTATCTAAAATCTACTAACAAGTCAACGTTTTGGTAGATCAGGAAACGAGATCAAATAAATTCATGTAAAACAGAAAACACCTCACATTAGCAGTCTAAATAAATCATACCTTAGAAGCAGGGTACTTGTTTATTAGCTGGTACCCATGAAACCTACCTTCTCATCTGGTGTACTATCTTCTTATCACTGGGCTCATTTGCATTATTTGTGTGTGTGCGCTATTGAATTGTTTTTAGAGCTTTTGTACTTTTAATTTTGTTTATTGTCTATTTAAATTTTTATATTGTTTATTAAATTTAATTTGTGTTTTTTGCCTTATGCTTTTTGTTATTGCCTATTAAAAATGAAGCAGAGTCCTTGGTTATTAGCCGGTACCCATGAAGCCTACCTTCTCATCTGGTGTACCATCTTCTTATTACTGGGCTCATTTGCATTATTTGTGTGTGTGCTTTTTTTTTGTGCTATTATTTGTGCTATTAAATTGTTTTTTAGAGTTTTTGTACTTTTAATTTTGTTTATTGTCTATTTAAATTTCTATATTGTTTATTAAATTTAATTATGTGTTTTTTGCCTTATGCTTTTTGTTATTGCCTATTAAAAATGAAGCAGGGTCCTTGGTTATTAGCCGGTACCCATGAAACCTACCTTCTCATCTGGTGTACCATCTTCTTATTACTGGGCTCATTTGCATTATTTGTGTGTGTGCTTTTTTTTTTGTGCTATTAAATTGTTTTTTAGAGTTTTTGTACTTTTAATTTTGTTTATTGTCTATTTAAATTTCTATATTGTTTATTAAATTTAATTATGTGTTTTTTGCCTTATGCTTTTTGTTATTGCCTATTAAAAATGAAGCAGGGTACTTGGTTATTAGCCAGTACCCATGAAGCCTACCTTCTCATCTGGTGTACCATCTTCTTATTACTGGGCTCATTTGCATTATTTGTGTGTGTGCTTTTAAGTTTTTGTACTTTTAATTTTGTTTATTGTCTATTTAAATTTTTATATTGTTTATTAAATTTAATTATGTGTTTTTTGCCTTATGCTTTTTGTTATTGCCTATTAAAAATGAACAGAAAAAAAACTTGGGAATAGCTGTCTTTAATAGAAAATGCTGTAAAATAGTTCCAGAAGTTCAGAATAATTCCAAAGATGAAATTGTGTGAAAAAAGTCATCAAATGGATTTTGAAAAGTATAAAAATGGAGATGTTTTCGTCGAAAGTGTTGGGAAAACATTTATATAAGAAGAGGAACGTGGCTAGGAGGGGAGGGTATAGAATTATCATTTTATTATTTCATTTTGTATATTTCAATTTCGTTTAATATTAATAAGATGCTAGGTGTTATCAGCATCTGAATTATCAGTGTTCAGGTTATAAACAATGGAAACAGCCCCTGCAGACCGGATACGCAAGTACCAGAAACTGTTATTCATTTCAAGACTTTTGTTAACATTTTTTGGATTGATGTACTCTTTTAGTTGGTGCGATCGTTTCTATTTTTGTCTGCATAACAAGTAGTGAATATTTACACTACAAGACTAGATAATTCCTTATCTTGATCCTGATTTTAATATATTTTACCGTTAGACGTACCTACTAGTCCTCTGGTGACAAGATCGGGTTGACGACCTGACGAACTACCTGTGACCTGGAGTACGCAGCGGTACCCTTTGAGGATTAGCCCTCTCCACGTCCTGGGTACCTAATCAGCTCGAGGTACAAGTTCTGTGCCACTGGGACCGCCGTTAGGGTCTTATCTCTGCTCATTTAGCAAAATTTTTGCACTTGTAAAGATTAAAGTCGGAACTTGCCTAAATTAAGAAAACCGAAAGACCTTTCGAAAGCAAGTTATAAATGTTTTAGGCCTGTCTCTTGAATTCTTGTGAATGAAAAAGGAAATTAATTGTAAACATTAATAAGAATAATTATTCGAGAATAATCACATTAGTTACAATATTTACATTACAACTGATTAATGTATTAATACACATTCTTCATCAAATTGTAAGTACCGCTTATGTATTAACATCTAACACGTGTCAATTTATATTTATATTTGTGTGTTATTTAATACAATTCATTAAAAGCTCATTTTTTTCACTGTTAGGGCATCATTATGAGACCTGTATAGTTTCGAAACTTCGCCAAAAGAAGTTTAAAGAACTTACTGAAACTCGAAAACCACAAGTATATATTACTATATTACCTATAAAAGTCAAGAAAAGTTAAAACTATATGTATTAAATATGCATATATATATATATATATTTTTTTTTTTTTTTTTTTTTTTTTTTTATGGTTCTTATATATATATATATATATATATATATATATATATATATATATTTTTTTTTTTTTTGAAGAGAAAAGATTAATCCCGGCCAAGACATAATCTTTTCTCTTCAAAAAAAAAAAAAAAAAATATATATATATATATATAGAATAGAATAGAATAGAATAGAAAAGTAACTTTATTCTGGGACAAAGTCCCTTTAGAATAACAGATATGAACAGGAATAAAAACATAATATTTATCTGGCCAGAAGGCTAAATGTTACAAATCATAAAGCGTGAAAACATGACAGAAAACAATTTAAAAAGAAATATATAAACAAAAATAATAGTAAGTAAATAAATAGTACAGATCTTGACAGGATATTAAGCAATTACAGAGAATAGATAAATCCAAAGCTTTTGAAATTGAATGCATGAGCTAGCATTCAATAATTTGTTTACATGATGTACAGCTTTTCAAAGAGCAGAATTAAAAGAACTAGATAACACAGTTTGTTATTATATACATTGTATTCTAAGCAAATGACTAACCTACCTAGAGACTATCCTTCTGGGAAGCTAATAGATGTTGAAACAGCCAGGATTTGAATAATGATAGAGAGGGAGTATGACGGATATTAGGAGGGATTGAGTTCCACATTGTGGTGGAGCGGGCGAGAAAGGAACGTTCGAATGCTTTAGTTCTGTGTGAACGTATATAGAGATCAGAAAGGCGGGATCTTGTTTTATGGTGTTGCACTGATGATTTGAATTGGAGGAGACTGTAGATATATGAAGGGTGTTGAGAGTGAATGGATTGGTATAAGAATGAACAGAGGAAATATTGTCTTCGGAAGGGAGGGAAGAGCCACTTTAACCCATCATAGAGGTGGGAGACGCGCGATCGCTTCGGAGTACCAAGCACAAATCTTAGAGAGCAATTCATTATTCTCTTTAATCTGTCTTCAAGCATTTTAGAGAGGCCTCCATATACCACACTACAATAGTCAAAGTGGGGGAAGATGAGAGAAGATACGAGAAGCTTACGGGAAGATTGTGTAAGGAGATGACGAGAACGATGGAACAACTTCAGGGAACTAATTGTCCGTCGGGATATTTGGGCGATGTGGGATTTCCAGGAAAGGTTTTGGTCGATGGTGATGCCTAGGTTTTTCACCGAGGAGGTAAACGTGATAGGATTATCGTTTAGGAGTAATGTTGGGAGGGTGTGGATGGATGTAAGGAGGGAATTGGAACCTAAAACAATGGCCTGAGTTTTCAATGCGTTCAATTCCAGTTTGTTCAGCTTTGCCCAGGCACAGATCCTATCCAGGTCTTCCTGAATACTAGCGAACGCAAAAAATAGCTCGGAAGGGGGAAAGGACAGATATATTTGGAAATCGTCAGCATATAGATGATGGGAACAGTGGTGAACAGATTTAGGGAGATCATTGATATAGCAGTTGAAAAGAAGAGGAGAGATACTTGAGCCCTGTGCCACGCCTGAGGAAAGAGTGAGGAAAGAGGAAAGGGGATGATTAGGTATAGAAACTGCTTGAGATCTATCAGAGAGGAAGGATTGGAACCATCGGATGGAACTGTTAGAAAAGGACATTGATTTGAGTTTGCTAAAAAGGATAGAATGGTCCAAGGAATCAAAAGCTTTAGTAAAATCAAGAAGGATAAGCACAGTTAGTTTTTTGTCGTCCATAGCGGTATGTATGTCATTGGTGATTTTGGTAAGTGCCGATTGTGTGGAGAAACCGGGACGGAAACCAGATTGAAGTGGGTCAAGGAGGTTGGACTGTTCGAGGAAATTTGACATTTGTGACTGGACTATTCTTTCTAGAGGCTTGGAAAGGTTTGAGAGGATTGAGATTGGGCGGTAGATATATATATATATATTATCTTTTAGCATTTACTTGTACGGGTACACCCAAGGGCGGATCCAGTATTTTTTTCTGGGGGGGGGGCACATCGTGCAGAGGGGCCAAAAAATCAACAATAACTTTGAAATAAACTTGTAGTATTTATAGAAAGGTTTCAAAGGTGTATTACAATATCAAAACAATAGTTTCACTCATATATTCTTTTAGGTTTCCACGGCCACTATTATTACAAAAAACTTAGTTAATTTCTTCTGGTTTAGACCGTGTACAAAAAATTGTTTTGCCGACGTTTCGCCAACCATGCTGCTGACTTCCTCAGGGCTGAGATAAGAATGAGCCATGTGAGTTTCACTCATGTTATTTCCGTTATTTTATTCATATATGTTATGAATTACCATGTGATTTGCCTATAAGTATGTATTGTAATGGATTCTTCACAGTACACAAAAAACCGTCTGAGCGCACGTGCCCCCGTGCCCCACTGGATTCGCTTATGGGTACACCGCCGTATCCTACTAATATCATGGACCGACCACCTGAGATGGTAGAGGGGCAGGAAATTCCGAAACCTCAGTCACGTAGAGACAGAGGTTCCGGGTTCGAATCCCGGCCGGAAGTATATCTTTTCTCTTTACAATAAAAATATTTAAAATTCAAAACAACTGACCAATAATTATAAAATATTTGTTTTGTTTGTCATTAGAAATTCAAGGAGCGGGGTAGCTCAGTGGTATTGCGCTGAGTTGCCGTGCTGAAGGTTCAAATCCCGCTTTGGCGAATACTTTATTTAATTTGTTAAAAACTGGGGTACTTGTGTCTTAACGCAGCCCTGGTTATTTTTGCCTACTTCTTCGCATGCGCGAGCAGTTACATTTTGTAACAGTTATATTTCTAAGAGCTGATTTGTTCTATGTTTCTACTTGCTTACTGAGTTTTGATCATTGCTGATTTATTGTTTCTTATTGTTTGTTATCTATTGTTTATTTGCTAGTTTGTTGTAGATTTTTCGTTGTTATTATTTTAGTTATTTATTTAATTAGTGTAAAATGCGTATTTGGGATTTGCTGACAACAGAAGAACAAGCTATCATTTTTTTGTAGGATCGAAATATTTTTGCAAAACAAAGAAAATGTAGCAATTCCCATGAAATGAAATTGTATTGTGGTGAACGTTTCTTTTGGAAATGCAATTTAAATCTTGATATTGAAGTGTATTTCGACGCATTTTCCATCTAAATGCGATTAACAAATTTTTTGTCAATAAACTATTGTGATTTTTCATAACTTGTTTGTTTTAATTATAGTGATTTTTTATTATTTGTAATTTTTAATTGTTCATTGTCCATTCTTGTTTAATTAATTGTTCATCATATATTACATTTTCAAATATTTTTTTAAAAATAATTTTTCATTACTTTTCTTTCTTAATTGTTCATTGTTGTTTAATTAATTATTCAGTATTATTATTATATTCCATTTTTCAATAAATTCTTTTGATTTATAATTGTTGATAATTTTTTAACCCCGATAAATAGAAGATAACTGTTAGAAATGTAGCAGTTACAAAATGTAACTGCTCGCGCATGGGAACAAGACGGCAAAAATGACCAGGGCTGCGTTAAGACACAAGTACCAAAACCGGAAACAGACCCTCTGGAAATTCCAGAGCCTCCTAGGGCTCGCTTATGTTCTATAATGCGGGTACCACTAATTGGGAGGGGGAAACCTGTCGGTTGAGCTTTATCCTGTACAAATCACCTTGGGTACAACCGTTTCCACGAAACAGTATAGTCTATAGCACGTGATGAACGCAAGACCCTTCCTGGATTCCGGGGTTCCAGGTTTTGGTTTTTCATATGTTCAGACATTTTTAGTAAATGATCAATGGATAAATTCCTGTCCCAAATGATTAGAAAAGTTCGGTTTTAAATAACAGATTTTTTGAAACTTGAACTAGGATGAAACATGCGCAATTTTTAGAGATCATTTTTGCTCATTTTTTCAAATATACTTCTAGACAGAAGATTAATGTGTGATATTCGAATTGAAAATAAAAATAAATCATTTTGCCTGAAGTTTGAAAAAAAGTTAGCAACATGTATGTCACTGGTTTCGAATAACTCTTCATTAAAAGTTTTGGAAGTATGTTCTTCATTCCAGCCCACAAATCTCAGCTGCCACAGAGAGGGACAAATGCTAAAACATTTTTTTCTTTTTTGCATAGCAAAAGAAAATTTATTTTATTGGATTTTAGCCGGTCATGTGTTTCAATTAGTAACAACAAAATCTATATATATCTATACATATTATAAAACAAAGTCCTTGGCCGCGTTTGTTCGCGGTAAACTCAATAACTACTGCACGGATTTTCATGCGGTTTTCACCAATAGATAGAGTGATACACCAGGAAGGTTTAGGTATATAGTTTGTCGAGGTTTTGTGGAAATGGGTTGGAATATCAATGGGTTTCACCGAAGACGCTGCTTGCCTGGCTCCGTGCGATTATCTAACGTGTAAGATAAAGAAATTGTGTTTATTTTTATAATTTCTTGGTACTTGTGTGTTAACGCTAGTTATTTTTGCCTACTTGTTCGCATGCGCGAGCAGTTATATTTTGTAACAGTTATCTTTTATAACAGTTATCTATCTTCATAATGTTTTTAAATCTATTTATTGGGGTTAGAATTTTAAATTTCTTAAATAATCATCAACAATTATAAATCAAAATAATTTATTTAAAAATGGAATATATCATGAACAATTAAAATAATGTATAATATGATTAAATATGAATAATTAAAAATTAATAATATAATTAAATAATGGAATGTATCATGAACAATCATAATAATGAAACCAGTTGTCTTTTCTCAGGCCCACTTTCTCACCACACTATCTTAAATTGCATTTCCAAAAGTAGCGTTCACCAAAATACAGTTTCATTTCATGCGAATTGCTACATTTTTTCTGTAAAATATTACGCTTTTAAAAAAAAACAATAGGTTCTTCTTCTGTTTTTGTCCAATCCCATATACGCATTTTCGTAGCAAGTAACAACAATAAATGTAATAATAATTAAATAAATAAATAATTTATTTTAGGGTAAGAGAAATAAAAAACATTTTCCAGTTATTGTTTATTCTCAATTTTCACTCTATTCGAGACGTTTCGACACTATGGTGTCATTTTCAATATTTTCTTCTCCTGCATCTTTTAAATTTTTAATTTTTTTTTTTTAATATAGTCAATAAGTCTAAAAAAATTTGTAAAAAAAAAAATAATTACATTACTATACATAATTTAACATAAAATGCCCAAAAATAACTCACTATAAGCATAGATACCTGGAAAGTCATACTTATAAAAATTCTTGGGAGATCATTAGTCCTCCATTGTTAATAAAATAATATTACATTAAAAGACCAAATCTTGGTCTTTGAACTATTACATCCCTTTTCTGTTCTATGAAACATTTAACTTTAATATAAAATGCCAAAATATGTTTAAACAGTACATCAACAAAATAATATAAAGTAAAAACTATTTTTGTTTTAATATTTATTTATTATTACTTTTTTATATATATAATTTTGAAAATATTTTATCAAATCAATTAATTAACTATGAAATTTTATAAATTAATATGTGGAAAAATTTTATAAGATCTACTAGTAGGTTATATGGCCAGGTTATTTTAACTATTATCTGATTTGTTTTTAAAGTATAAGGCATCTTATAAATAAAATAATAACAACAAAAAATGTAGAATAAATTAGCAACCAAAGAAAACTGAACAAACAAGAACGAATATAGAACAAATCAGCTGTTATAAAATATAACTGTTACTAAATATAACTGCTCGCGCATGCGAACAAGTAGGCAAAAATAACTAGGGCTGCGTTAACACACAAGTACCAGTTTCTTTATAATAAAGTATATTAGCTGAGATGGGAAGAAAGAAAATCAAGACTCCCAAAGGAGCTTCACCAATGATATTCACGTGGTCCTTAGTGGCTGGTACGTCATAAAAATTCATTACACAGACAAATTATGTAGGCATAATATGCCGTATTACCCGAGCAAAGCTGGGCTGGGTCGCTAGTAGTGTATATAATAAACAGATATGGAAGAATTTACAATACCAATCGATATAAGGAAACTATCAATACTTTCCAATCGATAATATGAGAGGAAACGAGTTGACTGGATGATCTAATGTAAATGAGATAGTTGGGGGGTGCAGTAAAAAAAACACTGAATAAGTACTAAACTTATAATTACGTGCCGACGTTTCGACCTACAGTGTAGGTCATCTTCAGGGCTATGAGAGAGAAACAAACAGAACAAAAATTATAAAAATGTACAGTAACAATAATATGGTGACAAGTAATGTGGAAAAAATTAAAATAGTGGCAGATATGAAAATTAAAGATAACGAATATTAAAAAAGTGACAGAATATAATAAAATTAAGGTATAGACAGATTTAAAAAAATTAATGATAATGAAAAGAAATTAAAATAGTGACAGATATAATAAAATAGATAAAGACAGATATAACGAAATTAAGGATAATGAAAAGAAAATTAAAATAATAACAGAATATAATAAAATAAGACAGATTTAATAAAATTAAAGAAAATGAACAGAAATTATAAATTATAAATAACGAATATAAAATAAAATACAGAAAATAATGATAATATGTATCATTGGTAACGTTATCGGTTATTCAGTTTTTATTTCGGTCTGAAGATATAAATACTAGTGAATCTGAAGTTTCAATACCGATACAACTAAACAATGCTTGTAAACTACTATCCTCGAACTGACATTCCAAGGCAAACAGGTACATTTAACGGAATCCTCCCATCTACGCCTCGGTCAACCTCCTGACGTTTACCACTAGGCTCATCGCTAATGATCTCTTTAGTTCGTTCCTTATTAAGCACAAAAATTGTATTAGCTCATCTTAAGTTTGGTAATGCTATTACAACAGTTATGGAGGGAGCGGGAAAGCTCAGTGGTAGAATGTGTTGCCGTACCGAAGGTTCAAATCCAGGAGTGGCAGATTATTTATTCATTCTTATAACAGCCGGGGATGGCGCCTGTGGGATCTGGAGACCTTCCTGGGGCTCATCCAGCCTCTATAAATAGTTAACCTTAATTAGGGGAAAACCTGGGGGTTGAGCGTGATCTAGGACAAATCACGTTCCTCCACAAATGTTTTCCATGAAAAAGTACAGTCTCTACCATGTACTCAACCCAAGACCTGTCACGGGTTGTAGCTGTTTTTTTTTAATCACTTCAGTTATTATAATTGAGATTAACGAATTTTAAATTGATGAATGAATGATATGTCTTAATATATATATTGTTCTTTTAATTTAGCTATTCATACATCCAGTTACATATTTTTTAAAATAACTTATTATAGTTGGTACTATTTGTTTGTTTCTTTCATTATTTTATTGTTGTATTGCTTTTGTTAATATTTGTATATTGCAGTTGTAACTATAAATTGTTTTCTCTATATATAATTATTGTTATCTTATTTCTACTTTTTTTCTACACTTAAACAATTATTTTTTTAAAATTATCTTTTATCAATTCTTTTTTTTTTTTTTTAAATTTATTTATTGATATTTACAACTGGTATTACAATAATACAACAAGTAAATAGGCTAAGTGATATATAATGACATGATAATGACAAGTAGAGAAACTACCCACTGGTAGTACTCAAATCAAAGTTCAAGTAAGGAGATCACGTGGCCATCTTTTCAGACGCCTCGGAGGATTATCGGGAATTGAAGAGGAAGCTAGGTTTGAAACTAGAGGGTTTGAGTGGGAATGAAGTTTGTTATGAAAGGATAGATAGCGGGCTCCGGGCCAAATCAGCAACAATTGGGACATTAAGGTCGTTATGGATGACTTTATTCTTAACAAAATAAGGAGCAATAAGGATTTTACGAAGGATTTTGGATTGTAAGGATTGGATACGAGAGGAATTCGATAGCTTAGTGGAGCACCAAAGCTCTACTCCGTCCAAATAGGTCGTATGATGGCCATGTAGATGAGTCTTTTGTAGTTAATTGGGAGCTTAGAGCGTTTGTCTAGTAAGTGTTGAAGTAGCCTGAAACGTCGAGCGGTTTCTTGTCTTTTCAGGATAAAAATAAAGTATAAATTTTTATTTTTCATTTGTTATGTAATAGTAATCTTAAACGTAATTATACATTATTATACATATACTCCAAGACATTACAGTTTTTTAATGTATTATATTAGAATATAATTTTAACCCCAGGGCATTATAGTTTATAAATAAATACTTTATAACTATTACTATTATTATAATTATTTTTAAATATTTTTATTTTGAGGTGAAAAGATTTGGCCTGGCCGGGATTCGAATGCGGTTTCTCTTCAAAATAAGAATATTTAAAAATAATCACCATCAAAAGAACAGTAAATGACAATATATTGTAATTATTATATTACCGCGTACAAATTTAACAAAATAATCTCTAATAATTTATATTCATGATATTGATATTGTTTATTAAGCATATTAATAATTTGGGACAATATTTATATTGTACTTACTATTATATTTTGACACTGGCTTAAGAAAGTGTTATGTGTCTCTCATTGGCTATACCTGAGTAGTCATAGACACCTCAGGTAAATTCCATCTTTTGTTAATAGACCATTGGCGACCTTTTTTGTGGAATTCCTTATTCAAATCGGGTATCGAATCCATTACTTCTGACAGATTTATAATCCATAATATACAGCTTAGGTATGCTTGACATTTCTGCCTTTCCTTTGAAAATAGCGGTCTGTTTGAAAAGGACTCTTCTTTCTGTCGGCAAATATAAGCGACGTGTGGTTCTGAAGAAGCGGTCCAAGTAAAGTACTCACTTAAGAGAATGATTTACGACCCCTAGTTCTGACTAATCCACAGAAGGCACCGACTCCACAGCGAGGTGTAGTCGGAAGGCCTACTGGACACCCGCTGACCACCGTAGGTGGCGGAGGACCCAGGACACCCACGAAGGAATCTTCAAGTGTCTTTTCCAGGAGTCACTGGAACTTCTGACACTGAGGACACAATTGAAACGAAAACTGGTACTCGCTTCATACATTTTTTTTTACTTTAATATTTCAAATAAACCTCATTTTGAATAATATTAGTTAACCTTACATATTATTATATATATATTTATATATCATTAGAATGCAATTGGAAAAACCCCAATGCTAAGTCTTATGTTTCAAAATTCTCCAGTAAAACACACACTTACCGCTCGACGTTTCGCCTATTCGGGCATTATCAAGACACAAAAAAAGACTCTATAAATCACATCTCGAAGAAGAAAGTGCAATATATCCCACAATCAACAGCCCAAACAGGCTCCCAACCTGAGACAGCACCACTATAAATGTTGAAACGTCGGCTGGTAAGTGTTTGTTTTACTGGAGAATTTTGAAACATAAGGCTTTGGTTTTTCCGATTCCATTCTAATAAATGTTAGTGTTTCTTTTTGAGGTTTGGCTCTATTTTATTGATTTATATTTCATTCTAATTACCATCACTCTTCGTCGTAAACCTACGAATACCTGCCCTACTGTATCCTTTAATAACATTGCACTGATCCCTGTCGAACAGATACGTTACCTAGGACTCCATCTGGACAAACGTCTCACTTGGAATCCTCATACAAGACTGTAAAGACAAGAAACTGCTCGACGATTTCGCCTACTTCAACATTTACTGGACAAACGTTCAAAGCTACCAATTAATTACAAAAGACTCATTTACATGACAGTTATCAGACCTATTTGGACATACGGAGTTGAGCTTTGGGGCTCTACTAAACCATGTAATTCATCTCGTATCCAATCCTTACAATCCAAAATTCTTCGTAAAATCCTCAATGCTCCTTATTATGTCACAAACAAACTCATCCATCATAATCTTAATATCCCATATGTTGCTGATTTGGCCCAAACTAGATACCTATCCTTCCATGACAAGCTCCATACACACTTGATTCCGTTAGTCTCTCGACTTGCTTCCCATAATATTCCTGATAAACCTCCGAGGCGTCTGAAAAGAAGATGGCCTCGATACCTTCTACTATAAAACTTCATTGGAGTGCTATCAATGGATAGTTTCTCCACAAGTGATTTTTTTGTTCATGTCCTTTGTTCATACAGCAGATTTACTTGATGTAATATAATTACAGTAGTAAATATCAACTGTCATAAAAAAAAAAAAATTTCATTCTATTTTAATTTGTTTGTATCTTGTATATTTAGCCCTAAAGAATACCGGCAATGTTGGTCAAAAACTTGGTTTTCGAATAAATAGTTTAGCCCTGTTTAACTAATTATTTCACATACCTCCACTCAGACCATTTTATTTCCTATTTTAAATAAATGTTTAAAATGCCCATACTAAAAATATATGGTACCTGTGGAGCCCAAGTGTTTCGCTAGAAACCAAAAATAGGATTTTTCATTTCCTTTTTTTGTCGGGGCAACCCTTTATGGTTCGGAATTATGGGTGGTTGGACCAAGGGATGCACAAAGACTGTAAGCAGTAGAAATGGATTTTTGGAGAAGTTTTCGCAATTCCACACTTGAGCGAGTAAAAACTCTGCTTTACGAGATATCTTTAAGGCGGATAAAACGATAATGCAAAACATTCGGACCAAGCAGCTGCAGTGGTACGGCCATCTGTGGAGAATGGTGCCCGAGAGATGGCTAACAATTTGCAAAATAAAAAAAAAACAGAAACTTATAAAAAGCTTGAAATATTAAGAATCACGAAAAATAAATTAAACAGACCAAATTTAAAGATTTAAATTCTAAATAACAGAAAGTTTCGAAAAAAGTCAAAACAATCCCCCGGGTAGAATATGGGTAGAAGAAAGAAAGGAGCAACAAACAGTAAGATTTAAAATATTCTAAGAAAAGGAAAATACAAATTATGCTGTCGTAATTCTTAGACGAAAAGAGGCTGTTTCTCAATTAGAGGATACGTCAAGAACTACAGATTGCGCCGCTAAAAGAGCTCCTGGAATTCCGACAACTGAAATGGTTCGGACACGTGGTCAGGATGAATGATCACCGGGACCCTCTCAAGACGATGGACTACCTGCCGGATGGAAAAAGACCCTGAGGACTCCCAAGGATGTCTTATCTCGGTACATCGAACTCCTCAGCAGGAAAAGAGAAAAGGATCTCCGACAGACCAGAAACCTAGCAAGAGACCGGGATAGATTCGGCTCCTGGCTGGACGCTCCTCTACGCTGAAAGGCACAAAGGGAGAAGCGAAAGAAGAAGAAGATTCTTAGATTAATATGAAATAAAACCAAATCAAGAAAGAAGATGGCCTCGTGACCTTTTAAATTGAATTTATTATTTGGGTACTAACAGTGAGGATTTTTTTCTACTTACCTATCTCATGCCGTTATGTATCATTCATGCCAATATATTTACTTATTGTATTGTTATAACACAGTTGTAAATTACAATAAATAAATTTTAAAAAAGTAACGAGTTGAATAAATAAATAATAATAATAAATAATATTTTTTAATTGTAGAAAGGAGATAGTTGTGGGGTGCAGTAAAAAAAAAACACTGAATAAGTACTAGACTTATATTTATGTGCCGACGTTTCGACCTACAGTGTAGGTCATCTTCAGGGCTATGAGAGAGAAACAAATAGAACAAAAAATATATAAAAAAACGTACTGTAACAATAATATAGTGACATGTAATGTAGAAAATTAAAATAGTGACAGATATGAAAATTAAAGATAACGAATATTAAAAAAGTGACAGAATATAATACAATTAAGATATAGACAGATTTAATAAAATTAAAGATAATGAACAGAAATTAATATAGTGACTGATATAATATTTAAAGATAACGAATATAAAATAAAATGCAGAAAATAAATGTACAGAAATATGGTTTAATGTTGGAATAATCCAGTTAAAAATTTATAGTAATGTAATTATGTTATGAATAATAAATTGTTGTTAATTTTTTAAACGTAGTTTATGCTACTGTTGCTAATCGGACGATGCTACAGTGGAACTCATAAATTTTACATATCCAGGTATAATTAGTGTAGTGATCTATAATGCATACCTGATATCTGACGGAGTCAGGACCTCCATTTTACGTCCCTTCCGAAGGATATAGAAATATTTCTTAGGCCTTTTAAAACTCCTAGGACAGGGTTGCGAACCTGTGATCATGGGCGTAGGAGATTATTATTCTAAACACTAGACCACATGTGACACCATTTATAAATGTTTTCCCAACACTTTCGACAAAAACATCTATGTATTTCTATCCTTATCAAAATCCTTTTGATGACCTTTTTCACACAATTTTGCCTTTGGAATTATTCTGAAGTTCTTGAAGTATTTCACAGCTTTTTCTTTTAAAGGTTATTCCTAAAGTGTCATTTTTTTAATTTTAAATAGGAAGTAACAGAAGGAATAAGGCAAAAATACACAATTAAATTTATTAAACAATACATAAATTAACAAAGCAAAAATATTTTAATAACCAATACAGATAACAATTTAATAAAACACACTCCAATAATTGAGTGAGTGATAAGAAGTGGTTACACGAGATAAGGCCCACCTCCTTATCTTTCATTTTTTTTTTAACCTGTACCACTACAACCCATGAAGTGGGATTCAGTACATGTTAGAGACTGTACTGTTTCATGGTGGTGACTTGTCCTAGGTCACGCTCATCCGCCAGGATTCTCCCCCTCATTTGGGGTACATTATTTTTATAATATTTTATAGAGGCTGGGTGGGCCCCAGGAGGGTCCTAGATCCTATATGATCCATCTCCCGCTGCAAACAGACTTAATAAAAGTCATGGCCTGCAGCGGGATTTGAACCAGGAATTCCGGTATGGCAGCTCAGTGCTCTACCACTGACCCACTCCGCTTCCAGGTGGGTTTCATGGGTACCGGCTAATACACCAGTAGATGTAGTAGTACCTATGGAATAGTAAGTATATGTAGTATTGTAGTACATTCCATTAAATAACTATTAGTATATGTACTTTCTTAAAAAGAGAATGAAAATTAACAAAACGAAAACACTAAAAAACAATGGAGAAAACAATTTAATAACAACGCACAGACTAATAACTGAAATGGGACTAATAATGAGAGGAGGTTACATGAGATAAAGAGGTGGGTTTCATGGGTACCGGCTACATCACAAGTACCAAAAATATCAATATAATAATGAAAACAGAACGATAGTGTAACCACTTGCCGGGTTGCGAACCTGCGAGTATTGAAGTACTAGCCACAACACCACAGGTGATCCCTTATAATACAATAAGTAAATATGTATTATCGGCCAAGACTCAAAAAGTATGGCAAGCCTAGATTATATTGATTAAAATACAATATCTAATAAACAAAACCATTTTGTTTGATGAACATCGTATTGAGTGTTACTGGAGCGGCAGAGTTCCCTTTTCTGTAAAAAAAAATATAAAAAATGAGGGTTAGTATCGATGATATATAGAGCTCTAGAATCGATATGTCAAATAGAACGAGTGAGATGAATATTTATCTGGCTTTGGGGAAATCTGCATACAAATAGAGTTGTTGTACGTCTCCCGGTTCGGGAAATATTGTTCCAATGTAATGGGGGATAGTTTATATATACACATATATTTGATGTTTATATTTTATTTTGTTTTCAGATAATCAATATAAAGAAAAAGAGGAGATTTTGGAGATATTGTTTTAAAATGGAATAAATTTGAGCAGGTCGGGTAGTTAAAATACTTATACATTCTTTATAATGCAATTGGGAAAAACCACAATGCAAAGCCTTATGTTTCAAAAAATACACCTACTTACCAGTCGACGTTTCGCCTATTGTTATTTTTACAGATGTATAAACATATAACTTCTTTTAAAATTATGTATAATTATTATAACGATGCAGACAAATTGTTTTAAATAGTTTTAAAGTTGTATACAACTTCGTTCAGTTGTATGTTGAACGTCTTGGTAGTAGGGTGCTGTCTCATGTTTGGAGCCTGTTTGGGCTGTTGATCGTTGGGATGTATTGCACTTTTTTCTTCGAGATGCGATTCACATAACCCCTTTTTGATTTTGGTGTCTTGATAATGCCTGAATAGGCGAAACGTCGACTGGTAAGTAGGTGTATTTTTTGAAACATAAGGCTTTGCATTGTGGTTTTTCCCAATTGCATTATAATAAATAATAGTGTTTCTTTTTGAGTTTTTGGCTCTATTTTAGTGCTTATACATTCTTGTATGGTGACTAGAAAAAATAAAATTCAAGATGATATAAAGGCGCCATTAAAAGCGAGAAATGCTTGTTATTATTAGGTGTCCACATTATACGGTCTTTTGTCTCGAAACCTAAAAATCAGAATTTATAAAAGCACCTATTCCAAATCTTCTTTACGCATGTGAAACTTTGGCGGCTAATATTGAAGGATGAACAGTGTCTTAAGGTGTTCGAAAATAAGGTGTTGCGTAGTAAACTCGGTCCAAAAAACTGAAAAATTTAGGAGATTTCACAAGGCGGAATTGCAAAGCTTCCTCCGGTTAATATTATTCAAGTGATAGCGTCACGAAGGTTAAGATGGGCTGGCGACCTTGCTAGGCTTAGTAATTTTTTTTTTCGAAGCCTTTGTTCATAGAAACTATATAAATAAACAGTTATTTTACAATTGACTCTTAATAGAAGAATATTATAGATATTCTTTTAGGTTTCCACGGCCACTATTATTACAAAAGACTTTGTTGATTTCTTCTGGTTTAGACAGTGTTAATAAATTTTTCGCCAACGTTTCGCCAGCCATGCTGCTGACTTCTTCAGGGCTGAAATCAGAATTTCAATCACAAATCACCTCCCTGCACAACCGTTTTCCAACAGTACATTTTCTGAACCCAACACCCTTCATGGATTTATTTTTTTTAATAATAGAAGTTCTAAATAATTTGTTTTTCTTTCCGAAACTTTTGTTCATAGAAATTGTCTTGATAAGTTATACCCTATATTCTTAATAAAATAATATTATAGATGTTTTATCATGTAATAATAATAATAAAACACATAACGTTACATCCTGAACAATGAAACAAAGAAGAATAAGAGGAAAGGAGTCCTTTTTCTATAAACTAGCCTAAATACATTTTCAATATTAATAGAGGGTACCCTGCCCCCCCTAATGGACCCCCAGGAGGATCCGCAGATCCCAGAGGGTCCATCCTTCCCTGTTAACAGAGTAAATAATTTATCTACCTCTGACGGATTGGATCCCGGGTCCTTTAGCAAAGCAAGTCAGCGTTCTACACACTGAGCCATTACATAGAGTTGAAAAGTTAGGTATTTTAGAGAAAGTTTAAGTTTTAAAGTTTATTATTTATTTATATTATAGGTTATAAGTTATGTGTTATAAGTTATATATACTTCTTATATGTAATACTTATTATAACTTATAAACACATATAAGTTTAGTATATAGTATTAAAAATATATAAATTATATATTTATTTATTAAAGTTTTACAGAAAGTTTTTAGTTAGATATTTTAGAGAAAATAAAAATTCTTTAGCTATAATTATCCAAAAAAACAAAATATTTGTCATTTGTCGAGTATATAAATTAAATATTGAACTAGCTGACCCGGCCCCGTTGCTGTGGCTGTTGTAATAGTTTTAAAAATATATTACGTTAAAATTTGAATTTTAAAGAAACAATGAATGAATGCAAAAAATGAATTAAATAGATTTTTGATTTTAAATTTTATTAATCTTATACCTAAGTATAGTATATAATAAATCAATAATATACAAAATTCCTAATTAATATATATATTTAATAATATATTTTTAAAGTATAACTATTTATTTCAATTTAATTAAGCGCTAATCGATGCACAATTGTTTTTTTAATCTGTCCTTTGCTAATACAAATAGATTAGATGGTTTACTAACACGTGAGCATGCATCATATAATTGTCCATGGGAGAAACATGAATGTTCTAGATATAAACCGCAAATGGACATTGCCTGGCCTTGAGTCTTGTTGGTGGTCATAGCAAAAGCCAAGGTTATATCAAATTGAAGTATTTTGAACGGCATTATGGGTTCTGATGGTATCATTGGAATACGTGGCTACAGGACGACTTCTCTTTTAAAGATACCAGTTAACATAGCTGCTTCAATAACATTCCCAGTGATATTTTTGATGACTAAACGTGTAAGATTCGATAATTGGTGGATTCAAATACACATAATCGATAGTAAAGACCGACACATATCACTTAGGGGTATGAAAAATAGTTTACATCCTAATCTTAGACCTACTGAATATGGACACAAAATTTCATAAGAATCAGTCAAGTCGCTTCGGAGGAGTTTTGTATATTATATATTAAATATAATCTTACTTATCTTTATTTTAATTGTGGCATTAACCGAAAAAGAGCTTGCCAGAACTTATGGTGCTGGCTTACTGATCTCTAGGTCCAAAGTTCGAGACATGTTTTGGTGGATATTCTTTCAACTGTAGAACATAGTGGACCTCCTGGGACTCAACAGGCCTCTATAAGCCAGGTACCTTTAATTAGGAGAAAAACATGACAGGTATGCGTAATCTCTGCGCAATCATCAAAACCGTTGTCAGAGAAAAATACAGTCTCTACCATGTACTGAACCTAACACACAGCGTAGATTATAGTGGTGTAGATATATTTTTTTCACACTGTGATTCAATATTCATTGTGATAATGTAAATAAAACACTCGTGTGTAAGTTCGTTTCCTGTAAAATGCTTACTAGTTGTTTACTGAAAAATGACAAATACATTATTACCATAATATGGAAGAAAAAGGAAACATAATTTAAGATGTGATCACAAAGTGAGATAAACAGTTAACATATGAAAAGCCATGGTTCTTTAATTACTTTTCCTTTACTTTTAAACCCCTTCTACATGGTCGGGACCGACCGCCGACCATCGTGACCTTGGTCGGGTTGATGTGAAAATAGTGTGGAAGTCGGTTGACCGACAAATATTTGGTCTGCCCCGATCGTCTGGAACGCTGTCACAGTGTTTCGGTTAGGATATTAGGAAATAGCTGGACAAAATTCTAAAAAAAAATATTGGAATATTGTAAACAATTATTCAAAACCTAGAAACCTAACCTGACACACTTCATCTCGTCAGTAATAGAGTCCGAAGTAATGAATCTATAGAAATATAGTAGTGTTACGATCAGAGAGAGAAAGGATTAAGATGGGCTGGAGGGATTAAGACGGACCAGAACGATCTGGAAGATCCGAGACAGCTTCCTCCACTCCCGTGCGTCTAGAACGTTCGACCTTGCCTATATAAATATCATCCATAGAAATATGAACTAGTGAGTAATAAATGAGTCAGAGATAAGTCAGTCGGTAACAAACTAGTGTGTAGTACACCTGTGTCTCAGTGAACTGTGACAGTCCGCGAGTGTAATAAACTGTTTCTGTTTGTCAGTTTGTCATGTTTGGAGAGTCTTACGGTCGATGGACTTTAATTAGTGAACTTTTAAGTGTTAATTAGTAGTTGTAAACTATATTGTATTTGTACAAATTTATGTAAATAAGCTATTTAGTATTAGCAATATCTTATATTATTTTATTAATTAAATAGGAGTTAGGCCTAGGTTATAATCTTTAGAGTTTGTTATTGTAAATTTATATTAGTTTAATCATTTAATTGTTACTAATTTCATTGTATTATTTTTGGTATTTTTTAATAAATATTAGTATATGAAATTCAGGAGTAGTATATGTAATTCACTTTCACGCCCAGTAGACCGTAACAGTATAATACAGAAATATAGAAGTATTCAAAGCTTCATTTCAACCGCACAAAATTATGATATTAATAATTTTATATGAATGAATTGTTTAATATCGATAATATATGTACTTTTAGATGCTATTTTTTTTCCAATTAAAAAAATCTTCTGATAATCAAAGTGTATATATTTTTTTTTTAATGCATTACAAGTTGAGTCAACCACCGACCGTGTAGAAAATTGAAAATTGACGAATACAAAAATTGGTCGACCCGACTAAAGTCACGATGGTCGGCGGTCGGTCCCGACCGTGTAGAAGGCCTTTTACTCTTAAGTTAACACAACGTGCCTAGTTTTATATACTTTTCTCTTCCAGAAATTAATATTCAGGTATAGATCCTAGAAAAAATTCGACCATTACATTTTAATTCTGGAGTTGTCTTTTTAGAATAAAGGTCCCTTCCATTTAAGAAATACAGGTTGTTTTTTAATTTTTTGTTGCATTACGTAAGGAGAAATGAATTACTTAAGATGTGAACACTAAGGATAAGACATATATCACCACTAAAATGGGGAAAATATATAAAAAGAAGAATTATCTGTCTTAATTTATTATATCTGTCATTATTTTCATTTGCTTTTCATTATCAATAATTTTGTTATATCTGTCTTTATCTTAATTTTATTATATCTGTCACTATTTCAATAATTATATCTGTCACTATTTCAATAATTTTGTTATATTTGTCTTTATCTTAATTTTATTATATCTGTCACTATTTTAATTCCTTTTCATTATCATTAATTTTTTTAAATCTGTCTATATCTTTATTTTATTATAATCTGTCTCTTTTTTTAATACTCGTTATCTTCTATCTTCATATCTGCCACTATTTTATTTTTCTACATTACTTGTCACCATATTATTGTTACTGTACATTTTTATATTTTTTGTTCTGTTTGTTTCTCTGTTAGCCCTGAAGATGACCTACACTGTAGGTCGAAACGTCGGCACATAATATAAGTTCATTACTTATTCTGTGTTCTTATTGACTGCACCCCCCAACTATCTCCTTTACAAAAAGAAGAATTGTTCACTTTTACCTATAAGATCCTAAAAACATGCCTTATATACTTATATACTTTTGCCTTGGAGGAATTGATATTCCTTCATCGAGACTAGAACGCAGGGCAGGAAGATATACGGTCATACAAGATACAGTAGCCAGCAACTACCGCGGACCTTCCCAGCCTCATCCAACTTTCAGTAAGGTTAGATTTATCTAAGGGTCCCATTTTTACGAGACCCATAAACCCTGACAACTGGGACGTGTTTGGGAACACGCTAGTTCATTATTTTCGTGCAATTGAAGCCGAACACGGTAATTTAATAGTGGAATAAATCAGGTGATATTGGGAAGAGGGATGGCCGTAACTTAGCAACCTAATATTGGGGATAATGCGCTCCGCATCATTTCACATCAGACGGTGATAATTCACAAGCTACTTCAATAACCGTCGTATAAAACAGAGATATTTATTGGCAATGTAGTACTATTAGTATATCATGTTATATAACACCGATATAACAAGCTTCTGTGTTATCTATAACCATTCTTTGTAGTCCGATATCGCAACTGCTAAAAATGGATGGAAGTAATTTATTTCGCCTTATCTAACCTAATAAACGAAGTATTTCAGGCATTAATATTATTTATAAACTAAAACCAATATAAATATCTAGTAATCAATGATAACCTGCCTGCCTAATTAATTATTTTCTAATATTTATTTTGATCAGCTGTTTTATATAACCTTTGCCAGCTGTTATCCCCTAACTTTTCTTATGTTTCAGCATTCGTTAAATGTCTATGATTGGTATCTCTTCATACTATCAGATGTAACGTTCATCATTATTTTGTAATGTATCTCTATTAAATTAATAAAAAAAATTATTATTTGCGTTGCCTACTTATTGTTTCGTCTTTTGTCGAGCTCGATCAGTTAATTTTCAAGTATTTTTATCCTGTATCAAGCGGTACCGTATTTATTTGTTTATTTTTAAAATCAATTTAAATAAAATCTAAAAAGTCGCATCAAATCACTTTTACTTTAAGTCGTAAACCAATGACTTCCTGCGTTTACTAGACCAACGCTCTAAGCTCCCAATTAACTACAAAAGACTCATCTACATGATCATGATACGGCCTATTTGGACTTACGGAGTAGAGCTTTGGGGCTCCACTAAGTCATCGAATTCCTCTCGTATCCAATCCTTACAATCCAAAATCCTTCGTAATATCCTCAATGCTCCTTATTTTGTTAAGAATAAAGTCATCCATAACGACCTTAATGTCCCATTTATTGCTGATTTTGCCCGATCCTGGTATCTATCCTTTCATAACAAACTTCATTCACACTCAAACCCTCTATTTTCAAACCTAGCTTCCTCTTCAATTCCCGATAATCTTCCGAGGCGTCTGAAAAGAAGATGGCCACGTGACCTTCTTAGTTGAACTTTGATTTGAGTACTACCAGTGGGTAGTTTCTCTACTTGTCATTATCTCATGTCATCACTTAGCCTATTTACTTGTTGTATTATTGTTATACAGTTGTAAATATCAATAAATAAATAATAAAATAAAGAATTTATACCAAAATTCACTAAACAAGTCTTGTCATCTATAAACAAGTTGAGTTTAAATTACTACTATCTTTAAAACAATGATGGTATCTGTTTCCCTGGCTGTCGCTTCTAGTTGAGTTAATGTTTTACAAAAATACAAGTTATCGTGAATAAAGAAAAGGAAGTTTAATCACAGGTAATGAGTAGATTTCAGCAATCATTTTATCAAGAAATAAAAGTTTCAGCTAACATTTCGAAGTTTGTTGAAACGTTCATTTCTAGAGGAAGCTTACAGAACTGTACACATTTTCCATAATTGCATTCACTTTTCCATACTAAAGCTAATGATAACCTGTATTTTTGGAAAATATAAAATATTAAACGAATAAAAAGTTAAATTTAGAAAGGAGATAGTTGGGGGGTGCAGTCAAAAAAAAAAAAAAAAGTTAAATTTGTTTGTGACTCAACTCGAAGCGCCAGATTCTGTCTCCCTAATAAACTTTTTTCTATTATTTCAATTATTTATTTTGATCAGCTGTTATATATGACGTTTGCCAGCTGTTATCCCGTAACGTTTCTTATGTTTCAGTAATTTCATTTGAGCCTTAGTTATGATAATGAAATGTAATCGATGCTGGTATATTTTCAGACTAAGAATTGTGACGTTCATTGTTCTTTTTTAATTTACCACTGTTTAAAAAAAAAAGGATCAGTAACACAGTTCACCCAGCCTCCTCTCCCATTAGCCATTAGCCCCGAAGATGACCTACAAACTAGGTCGAAACGTCGGCACTAACTAAATATAAGTCTTGACTTATTTTTTGACTGCACCCCCCAACTATCTCCATTCTCCATTATATCTTCCAATCAACTATTTTCCTCTCTAAGGTTTAATAAAAAAATTTATAGCCATATATTTCATCGGCATTGCCTAAAATAGACTCGTTTTTGTTTAATCTTTTGTTTTCTATTAAATTTTTAATATTTTTATACTGTACCAAGTGATGATAAAAAATACCTGTACCACTACAACCCGTGAACGGATCAGGGTTCATGGTAGGGAATGTACTGTTTATTGACAGCAGTTCTGGAAGGAGGTGACTTGCCCTAGGTCACGCTCAACCGTCAGATTCTCCCTCCTTATTTTGGGTATCCTATTTTTATAATATTTTATATAGGCTGGGTGAGCCCCAGGAGGGTCCTAGATCCTATATGATCCATCTCCGGCTGCAAACAGACTAAATAAAAGTCTTGGCCTGCAGTGCGATTTGAACCACGATTTCCGGCATGGCAATTCAGTGAAAGTATGGAAGTGCTTACTGATAAATTATAGAAGTGTTACAACAGATAAAACGATAAGGGAGAGTGGTACAAATCCGCCACCCCCTCGTTTTTGGTTGTTGCGTTGTGGGAAGACGAACGAGAGTCCGGTCCTCCGCTAGCGACAGACACGGAAAACAACTGGCAGTTGTGTTGTTGTCTGTAATATCAGTTTTGTTTGAATATGAGTGAATTTTCATCATTTTTTGTTATTTTACCAACATTTACAACCCGTGGTATTGGGTTGAAGATGTTTCTTATTTCTATTGAAGCATAAGTTGGTTCGTTATAGTTTCACGTATTTTCAATTAAAATTTCATTTGTTTTCATCAAGTCGTTTAGTAGCTGTAAGGTTTCAACTACCGTAATGGCGTAGTGGGGTAATTCCGCCATGTTTGTGTGGGGCAATACCGCCATATGGTGGTTCTGACAGCAACACCCCAGGAAATCTGTTTTTGTGGAAAATGAAGATCAGAAGCACCCAAATGAAAAAAAGAAGGTAGGCCTAGAAGCTAAAATCAAAAAGGAGAAGAAAGATAGACCTGATCAAAGAAAAGATGTTCAAGGAACGAACAAATCTAAAGGCGGTGTTGTAAAGAAGAAGTTAGATATTAACAAGATGAAAAAAGAAAGAAAGTTCGTCTTAAATATTTTTTAAATTGATTCTAAAATTTTTAACGGAAATTAATGACTTTCTGCTTATAAAATGTCATACCTATTTTTTTTTTTTTTATATGCCACTTGTGGGCAATAAGTAATAGTGCTGTGTAGCTTACAGTCATTCCATAACAAAACAATAATATAAACAAAATAAAATAAATAAATATATACAACAGAAAGAAATTAATGCGGAAATGATAACAAAAGAAAGTAAAAAAAAAATGAATAATAATAATACTAATAATAAAAAAATAAAATAAAATGTACACATTCATACCCTATTTACAATTTGCCTGGGGTCCCCGAACTGAGCTTCTTCCCCAGGAATGAGGGCAAAGCAGGAGTCCGGGAAGCCCCAGCCCCCTTTCCCACCCGCGTCACTGGCATTAAACGCCAATGGAAGCTGGTTAAGGGCGTCATACCTACTGATATATTTTTCAATAAAACGCATATATTTATTTATTTTGAAAGTGGCCTACCTCCATTTATCTTCAAATATTTAAGGGTTTGCATTTCGATGAATTTAAAAATATACGTATAGGATACTAATGAGTCATACTGCTTAAGTGTATCTAAGGCTGTTAAATTTATGGTTCCAATTAAAATGTTAACAATTATTAAGTGAATAATGTATGTTTTCTTATCAAGAATGGAATTAGGCAAAAATTTTAAAAACGGAGTTGGGTCACTTTCAAAATAAACGGCTCATATATTATGTTGGATACCAATATATGTAGTCCTATCCATTACCCTATTCATCCCTTTTGCTGAAAATATGTTAAATAAAGCGGAATTACCCAACGGCCATTGTGTATATTTATATTGTTTTAAATATTACCCTCAATAACGAAGGCACACCATATATAAAAATATTATAAGGTAGAGAAATAACAAATTCAGGTATACAAACGTTCAAAAACTGTTTTAAGCAAAATGTCAGGGATTGGCAGAGATTTTTCCCTCAGGGTGGCGCCATTACCCCACTCTCCCCTAATTACAGAAGAAGAGTTGTACTAGGTGGAAGAGTGAATCATAATATTGAAATCTATAATAACATATACATAATATAATATAATTCACTTAATAATAATAATTTAAAACTTAATAATAATTAAAAAAAAATAAGAATGGGACCTTTTTTGTTTCATTGAAAATAATTACTTTGTAAGAATTAAAAAGCAGAATTGTGTAAAACCATAACGCTCTAGCGTATACATTGTTCCCCGAGAGAAAATGCTATTAAGAGGTGTATAGTCTTTCAACAATACATTTCACTGCTACAACACTCTACCTTTCCATCTCGTTTTGTGGAATGACGTTTGCAATGTTTCCCTAATTTTTCACTTGAATCAAAATTTATTTAAAAACACCGAAGAATTCTAATTTTCATAATTTTGGCATATGCTATGAATTTCAAAGAATATACTTTACGCCGTGCAAAGTTCCGTACGTGAATAACCTTTTTATTATTTAAGTCAATATGTCCTAATACAAGACTGAAAAGACAAGAAACTGCTCGACGTTTTCGCCTACTTCAACATTTACTGGACAAACGCTCTTAGCTCCCAATTAATTACAAAAGACTCTTTTACATGACAGTTATCAGACCTATTTGGACATACGGAGTTGAGCTTTGGGGCTCTACTAAACCATCCAATCCATCCAAAATCCTCAATGCTCCTTATTATGTCACAAAAAAACTCATCCATCATGATCTTAATATCCCATATGTTGCTGATTTGGCCCAAACTAGATACCTATCCTTCCATGACAAGCTCCATACACACTTGAATCCGCTAGTCTCTCAACTTGCTTCCCATACTATTCCTGATAACCCTCCGGGGCATCTGAAAAGAAGATGGCCTCGAGACCTTCTACTATAGAACTTTATTGGAGTGCTACCAATGCATAGTTCCTCCACAAGTGTTTTTTTCATGTCATTACAGTTGTAAATATCAATATATTAATCTAAAAAAAAAGTCAATACGGGATATAGGTTTAGCCCTCAAATATTGAGGCATGGTCCTTTTTATCTGGGACCTTATGGTAGCCACTTCGAGATGTGATTCACATAACCCTTTTTTGTTTTTGTGTCTTGATAATGCCTGAATAGGCGAAACGTCGACCGGTAAGTGGGTGTATTACTGGATTTGAAACATAAGGCTTTGCATTGCGGTTTTTCCCAATTGCATTATAATAAATAATAGTGTTTCTTTTTGAGTTTTTGGCTCTATTTTATTGATAAAATTTTAAAATTTTAAAAAATACCATTTTATGTGTCTGGTGAACTCCATTATTTTAAATTTTCATGTTGTTTCGTAAAACGGGACAATTTTCTCGAAGATTTGTTTGGTGACAATGAGACATGAGACACGATCAAAAGGACAATCCTGTTCAATACACTTTAAACATGAAACAATGTAGAATTAATAGATTGGGCAAGTAGAAGTGTTTAATTTTATTTTTTACTCTAGGAGTATTTTAAAATTTCCTTAAGTAGAAATATGATCCGAAGGTAAAGCAGGTAAAACCCTTGAGATCAGGGTAAAGTCACCCTACTCTAAGGTATGTGACCTTTTGGGATATGATGCTGGCCAGACCCTTTGTAATTTACTGTCGTTAAAAGGGTTGGCCCTACAAGCTTGTTATATTACAGCAACAATATCCCCCACTAGCTTGCTGATATACGAGACTGATATACTCGTACAACAACAAATATTTACCTATTTACGGTATTAACCTTTATTTATTACACTCTGGAGTACAATTACTTCTATGATACAGTTTTCACAAAATAATATTATTTTTTTTTTATAAGTGTAATAATATTAAAACAAGTAAATTTGCTAATATGAACAAATGGCATGAAAAAAAAAACACTTGTGGAGAAACTACCCATCGGTAGCACTCCAATAAAGTTCTATAGTGGAAAGGCTCGAGGCCATCTTCTTTTCAGACGCCTCGGAGGGTTATCAGGAATAGTATGGGAAGCAAATTGAGAGACTAGCGGATTCAAATGTGTATGGAGCTTGTCATGGAAGGATAGGTATCTAGTTTGGGCCAAATCAGCAACATATGGGATATTAAGATCATGATGGATGAGTTTCTTTGTGACATAATAAGGAGTATTGAGGATTTTACGATTTTGGATTGTAAGGATTGGATTCGAGATGAATTGGATAGTTTAGTAGAGCCCCAAAGCTCAACTCCGTATGTCCAAATAGGCCTGATAACTGTCATGTAAATGAGTCTTTTGTAATTATTTGGAAACGTCGAGCAGTTTCTTGTATTTTCAGTCTTGTATGAGGAAAAATAACATTTAAAGTTGTTTTTGTCCCATTTGCGTTCGAAGTTTGCCCATTATATTGCCGAGACAATACTTAAACACCAAGGAGGACCTGTTGTCTAGTGGTAGCAATAACCTACTAAGCCCAAGATCGCGGGTTCGTAACCCGGGGGAGTAAAAAGTCCGTGGTTATGGCGTCCTTCGGAATGGACGGAAAATTTAATAAAATTAAATTTTAAATATGATTTCGGCCACGGCTGGAGAGTTGGAGAGAGTTGGAGAGTCTCTTGGAGAGAGTCGGCCAAGGCGCAATCAGGAACACTCCAATTTTTACAAACTTTTCACAGAATATGTGACCGTATTTCGCCAATAACTTTTCGAATGTTGATTTCCAGGTGTTCAATTGTCTCTAGTTTATCGACGTAGACAAGTGACTTTACATAACCCCAAAGAAAATAATCCAATGGGGTTAAATCCCAAGATTTTGGTGGCCAATGAATTTGACCATTACGTGAAATTATATTTTCATCAAAACTTCCTTTGAGTGAGTCAATTGTAGCGCGCCCTGTGGGGCATTTGGCTACGTCAACAAGATTAATGCCAGCTAATTGGGATACGAAAAAATTTCTGATCATGTCCCTATACCGTTCGCCATTGACAGTAACATTCTGATCATCATCATTTTTAAGACATATGGACCAATGACTCTGCCAGCCCATAAAGCACACCAAACCGTTATTTTCTGTGGAGATAATTGTGTTTCGACAAAAGCTTGTGTATTATCCTCACTCCAAACGCGTTCTGCTTATTCAGGTACCCATTTAACCAAAAATGGACTTCACCGGAGAACAAAATTTTGAATTGAAATTCAATATCAATATCAATTTGTGCTTCCGCTCATTCGCCGAATTCGCGGCGAATTTGATGGTCGTTTGGCGCCATCAAATTCGCCGCGAATTCCTGCACAAGTTTAATCTTGAAAGCTTTTAAGCCAAGATCCTTTCGTAAAATCTTCCGGATTTTCCGGAAGGACACAACCCAGGTTGGTGTGAACGGCGAATTGATTGGATCTTCTTCAATTGGCCAGTACAGCGGCTACAGCTTTCTCAGTGCGCACTGTTCGGCGTCTCATGGATGCACATTAACAGTAAGTGTAAACGTGGTCCGAAAACGATCCATTGTTAATCGAATTAGTCGCTCTGAAGGACGATTATATATGCCATAAAATGAACGTAACAAGTTCGAAGAACAGAACCATTATGTTGATAAAAATTTTCAACAATTTGCAAGCGTTGCTCTGGTGTAAGTCTATCCATAATGAAATGTCAAGCCGAACTAAACAAAAAGCAATTATCAGCTCTTAAATGGGTTGTCAAAAAAAGCAGTGTTGTCAACACAAAGTCGTGAACGTTTAAAAAAAAATACCTATTACAAATAAAAAATATATTTAAATTGATACCTAATTAAGAATTATTAAACGGGTTTTTCCTTCTAGTGATAAATATACTGCCATTAATGGGAACATTTACTTCTCAGATCCCATTTGATTCTCCATCGGTCCTTCAATACATAAAATTGTTGAATTATTTAGTAGGATCGACCTGGTCTTATCAAGGCTCTACAGACCAATCCTTAGGTTAAACACTCCCCTACAGAATCGAACTGTGGCTGTAAACAGATCAAATAATCTGCTTCAGCCGGATTTGAACCCGAGGCCTTTGAGTTCAGCAAATCAGCACTCGACTCCCCGAACTGCTCTGAATGTATTTTATATTTTTAGAAAAACAGATAAAACGCCAAAATAGCATAGTTTCTCTATTAATACTTAAAAATTATTATTAAAATTTCTAAAAATTCTAAAATATCTTAATCACGCCTATTAGAATAGAAAATAAACTTTATTCTGGGACCAAGTCCCTTTAGAATAACAATAATGAACAAATAAAAAAAAACATAAAATTCATCTGGCCAGAAGGCTACATAATAACACAAATCATGAAATAATCAAGTGTGACAAAACATTGTAAAAATAGAAATAGATAAGAAAATAAATAAATAAAGTACAAAGAACTTGACTGCTTTTTAAATAATTGTCGAAAATAAATATATTTATATTAACAAAATATTGATTAATAATATTAATACAGTAGTTAATGACGAAATTGCTAACTAAAATAATTGATTAGCATAACATGCGATAATATATTTAAAAATCATCATCTTTGTTGTTGGAAAAATAAACAAAACAAAAGGGTAGCGGGATCGCGTTTACAATACTGATGTATTCAAGCAGACGTTTGACCTGCTTGGAGAGCGACTTTTTGAGATGCCAAGAGATGATGGAAAAGCAGGGATTTAAATGAAGCTAGTGAAGAGGAATGGCGAATGAAAGGAGGGATTGAATTCCACACAGTGGTGGAGCGGGCGAGGAAGGAGCGCTCGAATGCCTTAGTTCTGTGGGAAGGAATGTAGAAATCGGAAAGGCGAGATCTTGATTTGTGGTGCTGGACAGAGGATTTGAATGGGAGGAGACTATAGATATATGAAGGGTGTTGCGAGTTGATGGATTGGTATAGAAAAACGCTAAGGAAATATTGTCTACGGATGGGAGGGAAGAGCCACTTTAACTCATCATAGTGATGTGACACCCGGGATCGCCTCGGAGTACCAAGGACAAATCTTAAAGCGCAGTTCATTATTCTTTTTAAGCGGCTCTCAAGCATTTTCGAGAGGCCCCCGTATACCACACTACAGTAGTCGAAGTGGGGGAAGATGAGGGATGATACGATCAGCTTCCGAGTAGGTTGTGTAAGGAGGTGCCGAGAACGATGGAATAATTTTAGGGAACTAATTATTCGTCGGGATATTTGGGTGACATGTGGTTTCCAGGAAAGGTTTTGGTCAATGGTAATGCCTAGGTTTTTAACGGAGGAGTTGAAACTGATGGGGTGGTCGTTTAGGATTAATGTTGGAAGGGTGGGGATAGTTGCAAGGAGGGAGTTGGAACCTAGAAGAATGGCCTGGGTTTTCATTGCGTTCAATTCCAGTTTGTTCAGATTTGCCCAGGCATTTTCCTGGCATTTTTACTGACGGTCATTTTGTTGCGACTCGACTGTTGCGAATAGATATATAAGGTTCTATTAATTCAAGGGAGCGGAGTGGCTCAGTGGTAGAGCACTGAGTTGCCATGCCGGAAATCCTAGTTCAAATCCCGCTGCGAGGCTTTTATTTAGTCTGTTTGCTGCCGGAGATGGATCATATAGGATCTAGGACTCTCCTGAGGCTCAGCCAGAACCGTTGTCCATTGTACAGTACAGTCTCTGCCATGTACTGAACGCCAGACCCGTTCACGGATTGTAGTGGTACAGGTTTTATTTTCTATTCATTCTAGTAGATTCCTTAATGTAATTAATTTATTAAGATATTACTACTTATCATCATAAAATGAATAAATAAAATAATTATTACTGTTTGAATAGTAATTAAATAACTTCCTCTAGGACAGCGGAACTATAGTTTTAATAATTCTAATGAATATAAATTTTAAACTTAAATACAAACCATTTGAGTTCTACTAGTGGGTAGTTTTTTCTACTTGTCATTCTCATGTCATTATATATCACTTAGCCTATTTACTTGTTGTATTATTGTAATACAGTTGTAGATATCAATAAATAAATTTTAAAAAAACAACTACAAACCAGTAAACTACCACATATTCCGGTAGATAGCTCTTGTGCAGCGCAGTGATCTTACAAGTTCACTATTAAATTTAAATAATGTGGAATAGGAATCAAAATATTACTCTTTTTTTTTTTTTAAGAAACCACCATGGGGTCCATCTCCGTATGTTAACAGATTAGATTATTTATTTGCCTTATCCGGATTTGAACTGAAGACCTCCACCAAAGCAACCACCGCTCTACAGAGCATTCCTGCTGCATTGAATGTATCTTATATTTTTATAAAACCAATCCAAACAAATAGTTTGGTTGTAGTTAACATAGTTTTCCTTTAACACTTATGAAATACTTTTAAAAAAATCGGAAATATCCTCTTCACGCCTATGTCATTTTCTTATAATTTTACTGACAGAAAATCTGCTGATTGTAAATTTTTTGTACTTGACCTATCTGGATAAATATATAAAAAGAGAAAATGTATATTGTTACGGTCGCCGAAAGGAGGACGGAAGCAAGGGATTAGCGGCTTAAATCCGTCGGCGGGAGTAGTTAAAATAGGATTAGGACCTTCTCAGCATAGTAGATCCGCCTCTGCTTTGTCGGAAAGAGATTAAGAAGATTCTAGAACACGGAAGAGTGGATATGTTCTAGAATGTTCGGCCTTGCCTATTTAAATACCTCCCTCGCCTCGAGCGAGTCAGTCTTAGTTTGAGAGTAGACCACGCACGGTGAAGATCTGTGATAAGTGAGTGTCAGTGTGATAAACTAGTCAGTGTTGAGCCGGCCAGTGTAATAAGTGTATTAGTTAACTGTGACAGTCTTGTGAGTGTAATAAATTGTTTCTATTTGTTACTGTGTCAGTTTGTCATACTTGGAGAATGGTCGGTGGATAGTGAACTGTAAGTGTTAACAATTAGTTATAAATTGTAGTGTAATTTTATAATATTCATAAAAACTATTGTAACTAGTTAAGATATCTAGAATTAGTAATATCTTATATTATTGTAATAATTAAATAGGCCTAGGTTATAATAAATATTTAGAATATTGTCATTATAAATTTATATTAGTTTAATAATTTAATATACTGGGTATGCTAATGGGTATTAAAATGAATTAAACAATTCCTTAATTAAAGATACTAATATTTATTAACAAAATGATAAAAAGGATACAATTAAACTATTGACAATTAAATTATTAAACTAGTATAAATTTATAATAACAATATTCTAAATATTTATTATTACCTAGGTCTATTTAATTATTACAACAATATAAGATATTACTAATTCTAGATAGCTTAACTAGTGACAATAGTTTGTATGAATATTATAAAATTACACTACTAATTATTATTAGAATCATTAACTACTAATTAACACTTACAGTTCACTAGTCCACCGACCCTAAGATTCTCCAAGTATGACAAACTGACACACAGTAACAAACAGAAACAGTTTATTACACTTGCGAGACTGTCACAGTTCACTGATACACTTATTACACGGGCCGGTTCAACACTGACTAGTTTATCACACTGACACTCACTTATCACAGGTCTTCTCTGGTCTACTCTCAGACTAAGACTGACTGGCTCGAGGTGAGGGAAGTATTTAAATAGGCAAGGCCGAACATTCTAGAACACGGAGGGGCCAGACAATTCCGGAATCTTCTTAATCCTTTTCCGACAAAAGGAGACGATCTAGAACGGTGCTAATCCTATTTTAACTTCTCCCGCCGACGGATTTAAGCCGCTAATCCCCTTGCTTCCGTCCTCCTGCCGGCGACCGTAACAATAGTTTAATTGTATCCTTTATAATAATTACTTGTATCCTTTTTATCACTTTTTTTAATAAATATTAGTATCTTTAATTAAGGAATTGTTTAATTCATTTTAATACCCAGTAGCCCGTAACAATATAAAAAAAATCAATCAGGAATAATGGATGCTTTTGATAAATAAATAAATAAATAAGTATTTCTCCCGAAAAGATAATATTACTTAATTAAATGGAGAATCTTTTCAGACGAACACACGTTATAAACATCTTTTTGATGTATTTTTTCAAGAGGAACATGGACAAAGGAACTGCATAATGCACAAAAGGTTATTTTGAAAGCGGTTATCTGTTATCAGGAGGTAATCGCGCATTGGTGTGGAACCTAGCCGCCTTCAAAAGGAAAACGGGAAGAGAAATCCAAACAGTGAAAAGGATGGCAATATAACCAAGTCTCTCTCAACTTTATATCTGTTTCTGTCATCAGCCCATCCAATTTGGATGAGAGGATTTCATTTATTTATATAGTCTATATATAATACATATGCTGTCTTCACAGAAGGTTTTTAAATGCCCAGACATTTTCTGAAAGATTCAAAATACCTTCATTAGTAAGTTATTTCCACTAAAAACCCTTAAATTAAATAACTTAATGCTATCTTACTTTTCCTCGATATACTAAATTATTTAATTTTGAATGTTTTTTCTACTTAAACTATGAAAGACTAGCTTATGCCTGCAGCTTCGCTCGCGTGGAATTTGGTCTGCCACATAAAGTTTCGTGAAAGATTATTTTAAATAAATAATTATTTTTTAAAAATATAAGTTACTCATACATCCAAAATATCAGATGTCTAACTTCAAAACTGACGGATTCTATACAACCTTTGAACCGCTATTATATTAAAGGGGAAACCCTTGGGGTGGAATTATCGAAATTTCTTTCTTAAACTATACAAAGAACCTATCTACAAATTTCAAGATGCTAAGTTCCTGATTTTCCTTTAATTATGTACTATAATGAGGGGGGGGGCACATGCCCCCACATAAATCTGCTCTTACTGTAGCCTATGATGTATAACATATTTTACTCAATAAGCTTCATCCAAATCCGTTCAGTAGTTTTTGCGTGAAAGAGAGACAAACATACAAACTTTAACATTTATAATATTAGTAAGATTAGTAGTATATCAGAACAAATAGTTGTTTCACTATCATGTTATTTCTGTTATTTTAACAACTATGATCATGTGATTTGCCTTTAATTATGTACAATAATGGATTCTCCACAGTACCTAAAAAAGTGTCGGGGGGGGGCATGTGCCCCCGTGCACTCCCCTCCTTAAATCCGCGCTTGCTATAGCCTATGTGTTATTCTGATGTCTAACCTATATTACTGTAAATTTTCATCCAAATCCGTCCAGTAGTTTTTGCGTGAAAGAGAGACAAACATACAAACTTTCACATTTATAATATTAGTAAGATATTACGTACCTTTTCAATTTTTTTGATTGTACATTTCAGAAAAAAAAAAATAATTGGGGGTCAAAAGGAAACTACATTTTTTGAAGGCCGATATTGACCATTTAAAGTGGAAAACCAAAAAATGTTTTTTATTTCTTCAAACTAGGCCTGAATAACAACTTTTACCTGAATCGTTTTTCTGAATTTTGTTTCGTTTGAAAGTTAAAAACATTTGATCCACTTGAAATGGGACACCCTATATATATATATATATATATCATCCATACCATCAGATAAATAAATAAGTAATGTATTTTATTTGTATAAGACGGGCATACAATGGAAGTAATCTAATTTCACGTAAATCCTCCGATTTATTACTACCTACCATTAAGCGTAATAAAAGGTCCATCATCCAAGCCATGAATAACTGTTTGATCATTTCTCCTCAATTTTCTTTTTTTTTACAATTGAAAAACCTATTCTAGTTAAACCCCCAAAATTCACAGTATACAACTTGGAAGTATATAATCTTTACAGCAATATAAAAATTAATATTAAAACATCTGTTGAAGGTTTTGTAACCTAACTTGTAGGTGTAGGTTACATTATCACTCATATGGCGCCATATGAGTAGCTTTTGTCTTATCAGCACCTTATTGAATGTGAAAGTGGAAGTTTGTTTTGTTCATTTAACGTCACTTTATGCTGCTATGGCTAATCGGACGATGCTACAGTGGGAGCTCTTAATTTTGCCTATCCAGGTTTAATTAGGATAGGGATTTTTAACGAGTACCTGACATCGTACAGGCTCGGGACCCCCGTTTAACGTCCCTTCCGAAGAACGGCGTAACTAAGAATTTTTTACTTCCTTAATAAAATCCTAGGGCCACCTGCCGGGCTACAAAACTCGTGATCTTGGGCCTAGTAGTTTGTTACGCTAATTAGACCACAGGTCGCCCCTAAATTAATAATAATAATTATTATTAAATTAATAATAACACTAAACAACGAAATTGAATTTTTTTTTTTTTTGTGTCTGGGTTGAAAGTGATTGTGTTTGCTTGGTTAGACCGTAACATTGAGAAAAATGAACAGGGTTCTTCAAAATATTTGCTCAAAATATCAATAACATACCCGGTGATATTTTTGATGACCAAACGTGTAAGATTCTATAATTGGTGGATTCAAATTGCGCATAATCAATAATAATGGCCGAACCACATCACTTAGGGGTATGAAAAATAGTTTACATCCTATTCTCAGACATACTGAATATAGACACAAAATTTCATAAGAATCGGTCAAGTCATTTCGGAGGAGTTTTGTTACGAACACTGTGACACGACAATTTTATATGTTAGAATATTGTTCCAGAGTTCCAGAATGTGAGAAAACTATACTAGTGTTAATAATCTAAATTTTCAAATATGAAATTTAGTTCGTGCAATTGACAGAAAGACCTTGAAAATATGTTATCCTAAAATTTGGTTGGAAAAAACCTCAACTTTTGGGAAACTCTCAATAAATAAAAAAAAATAATTAGATAAGACTAAAATGGATTTTTTTTTTAAATTTAATTTTCAACTATAATAATATTACAACAAGTAAATCTGCTACATGTATAATACGACTTGAAAAACACTTGTGGAGAAACTACCCATCGGTAGCATTCCAAAAAAGTTCTATAGTAGATGGTCTCGAGGCCATCTTCTTTTCAGACGCCTCGGAGGGTTATCAGGAATAGTATGGGAAGCAAGTTGAGAGACTAGCGGATTCAAGTGTGTATGGGGCTTGTATGGAAGGATAGGTATCTAGTTTGGGCCAAATCAGTAACATATGGGATATTAAGATCATGATGGATGAGTTTGTTTGTGACATAATAAGGAGCATTGAGGATTAAAATGGATTTAGAAATTAAAAAAGGAATACAGTTATTTCAGGATTTTAATGTTTTATTCTGTTGGTAACACATGACAGCCTATTTAAAAAAAAAAATTGTACACAGTTTTTAACTGTTATATTTTTACTGTACTTCGTATACTGCATATTTTTGTTTTTTAAGACAGTTTTTTGTTGTTCGTGGTTTGCTTAATGGTTATTAATTATTTTGCTGAACAATTTGATCTGTACTCATAATCTTATCTGAGTACAATATTCCTTTTTTCTGGTTGGTTGGTTTTTACTACACTGTGAATGCAGTATAAGACACTGTTTTTTTTACATTTATTACACGCCAGAAAATATTTATTTTTTTATAATAAAGAGATGCAGTGTATAACATTGCTCCTCGGGAGTGTACATTGCATCTGTAAGGGCCTCCATCTGATATAATATTAATCGGGTGGAAATAGCCGAGGCTGGGCCTACTACTAACTCAGGCTACTAAGGCACTACTACTCGGCCTACTAGACTGCTAAGACGTACTAGCCCAGGCTTTGAATTCTTTATCTCTTTGGATAAAACATTTGGCAGGGAAGGTAGAGGAGGCTTCCTTATCAGTAGAAGAGCTTACAGGAGTGCCAACCTATTCATTATCACACTGCCTTCTAAATCGGCCGTTTATCTGTACTGTTCCTTCAGTGTGTCCACTTATCAGGAATTCTAATTCCTCAGCAGATTAACTAGTTAGATTTATCCCCGTTTGCTAATAGCCGTTTTATCTAGAATGGAATAACAAAACAATGTGATACTTTCCTAAAACGAGGTTCCATTTAGTTATAGATGGTTCTGGGTTCAAATCCAGCTGATAGATTTATTTATTCTACTAACAGCCGGAGATGGAGACTATTATGGGGATTGCTCAGCCTCTTTAAA